>NEKD01000032.1:0-427749 GCA_002287115.1 Auricularia heimuer | reverse complement strand
ACTCATATCGACTGCCGTCTGTGGCATTGCACTCCGACGGCTCGTAGTCTGTCTCGTCCTCAGGACCATCATTGTTGTCCTCCACCGCCTCTATGTCCAGCAGCGAGGACACCACGGCGTTAACAGCTTTACGACGACCCATTGAGATTGAGAGCACACGGATTTCAAGACACGACTTATATAGGTTCAGAACGACGGGATTTTGCGAGAACATAATGACGCGCGTATATCGAAACTTCGAGACTGAAAGATTACACCATCGGAGGAGAAGGGAAATGACGTCACCGGGCGACGAAGAGGTACAGCATGAAAGAACGGTGAGAAAATGTGACACACGGCTCGTACGAGCCCTCGGCTTAGGCAGCTTAAGCACCATAGAGCCTACAGGCATGTCAATATATTGCATATGGAAGTGATGATGACAACAAAGACGTACGTTGCAGGATTGAGGTCATCATACTGCTGTATGACTTCGCCGTTCATGCTGTCCCAACGCAAGAAGTCGAGACCGAGGTGCGAGGCGTCATCGCTCGTGCTATGCAAGTCATCAGAACACAGTGTCGGAATGCGCGCCCGGATCACGCACGCAGCCATGATTTCCTCGATGGAAAATATGGAGGCCGCAGTTGAAGGAGCCTGCTGTGGCCTACTGTTGTGGTCAGCTAGGGAAAGGAAAAAAACAATGTACAGACGGGGCAACGGGCTCCTGTTCAGTCTGCATGGGAGCCCCGAGTTGAGTCTCGTCAGCCGCAGTTCTACAACCACAATAATGATGAGTAACGAACGCGCGTGCGTCAAGGAGCTGTGGTACGTACGATTCCAAATTGCGCCCATCAGACACCGCGTCCACAACATCCATGGCCTCGCCTTGGTCGGCAGGAGAAGCAGAGGTCATAGACAGGTACGGGTAGGCCGTGGCATCCGTCGTAGACGTGGCGGGGAACGATGGACTGGGCGATTCGTAAATGGCGGCCATGTCACGCGGAATTACACCTCCGTTCGCGAGCACAACGGGGCTTCCAAGACCGACGTTGTGGAGAGCTGCATGGTTCGCAGCCATGCCTTGCAAGCGGCCTTGCGCAGGGGAGGGCACAGCTGACGCGGCGCGTGTAACAACGGGTGAATTACCCGCGTACGCAGACTGCGACGCTGCTGCTGGAGACCGAGCCTGTATCGGCGCAACGTGACCTTCTGCAGCGACAGGGGCGATGGCCTGAACTGGAGACGTAAACCGGGGAGGCACAGCATTATGTGCGTGGGCTTGCGTGGGCGACGCAAGTGCAGATTGAGCGCGCGATGATATGGGCGAAGTGGCAGTGGACGTAACGACGGACAGTCCCCGCGCCGCACCACGCGTTTTGGTAAGCGTCGGTGTCGTTAGCCCAGACTGGTCGCCTGCGACGGAGGGCGAGTTGACCTGCACGGGTGACGACGCCGGAGAGGCTGGAGTGGACGTGCCGCCCGATAGACCCACAGACTGCGCACGCATGATACCGGGCTGCTCGGCCGCGACATGAAGATTGACGAAGACTTGACATCGGCCAGCGCGACGCCTGCTGCGACCCGCAAATGTGGACCGGCGTTGTCGATGGCGAGTTGCTCTGCTGCTTCTGGAGACTGGGGGGTAGAGTCGGCGGCGGACGCGTCGTCCGACACTCTAGCACGCTTGGAAGGCTTCGCGACGTTCGAGAGGAATTATCGCTTGGACCATGTCAGTACGGAATACATTATATTCGTAACAGCAGCAAGCACGTACGGATTCAACGCCATCGAAATTCCGACAAATTCGGTGAGCTGATCGACGACTGAACACCCAGTGAAGATAGCGCGACACCGATTATACGGGCGGGATATGGGAACGGCGCGAGCGTAGTGGCGCGGACCTTGATCATGTCGTTTACGAAGCCGGCGAATGTGCCAACAACTCGAACTTTGTGGCGTGGATATAGCGTGGGCAACTTGAGAATGACGCCACGAGCACTGTAGAATGTGCATCTATAGACAGTGAGGATGAACTATCGAATGTGTTGAAATGAGAAAAGGACGAACCTGATTTTGACCGTAGCGGGCCGGTAACCTCGACGTCGAACGAAAATAAGCAGTTGTCCAACGATAATTCGACTTCGGGTTGGCCCACAATGAAACCTTCAAAGAACAGCTGAGGGATGAACTGCGCGGGCTGTGGGTTGACCGCGGGGCGGATGCGCCGAACGTCCAGGTAAACCGTCAGACCGGCGAAAAGGAAGATACCCCGAAGATCGACGACCGAGCCATCGGGCAATGGAGGATCGTGCGAATGATACCAGACGGTCAGGCCGATTTCGGAACCTAGAGCACATTAAGAGAGCAAACGACGACGACGACAACCGCGCAGACCTTGTATTTTCCCGCGACTCTCGTATGTGTATGTAGCCTTGCCTTCAACCTGGCGCTCGTTTCGGACGCTAGTATCGCGTAGCATAAAGTGCACTTCACTGGTGACCAACATGATGGGATGACGCGGAGAGGATGAAAGAACAGACAACGCCGGAGGTCAGCTTTATATGTGCGCAACCCTAAGCTTACTTGACGCTCGGGTTGCGCACTACGTTGGGGGCGCAAGAAGACAGTGTGACGCGCAATGGCGGGCCACATGCGCTGCCCGTTCAGTTCTCATGATTGTAAGAGAGAGAGCGAGCAGCATCGGCGGACATTAAATGAGGCTCCTCACGTTATCAATTTCTTGCAAAGCGAGAGTAATAAAGCAGAAAAACTGGTCGTAAATTTCGAACTGGTCGTTACACTACTAATACACATATTACAGCAAGACGGCGTATAGTACTATGACAGTAATGTCCATTATCGGTGGTATCTAATGCGCCCGTACCGACGCCGACGAGAGCCTGAGTATTACCTTGGGAGTTTCTTCCCGCCCTTGGAAAGTCGAGCAGTCCGCCCCGCGCGTCCCGTGCGCTGTGCGGCATCGCGAACATCTTGCACCGACGGCAAGTCTTCGGCGCTCGCAGTACCAGCCACATCCATGCGCGCTGGCGACTCGCTGTCGACAGCCAAAGACTGCAGGCTGGGGTCGACGCGGAGGTCGCAAACGCTGCAGTTGCGCAACTTCAGCAAGGCGGACGCCATGGCTCTGCACTGAAGTTTAGCGAGCGCGCATTAGGCCACAACACCGACGTACCGCTCTCGCCCGGTCTCCTCGACGTGGACCTCTGACCCTGTGCCTTCATTAAGGACGCAGATGCGCTTCGCGATACCGTGATCGCGGACGTGATCCATCTCGAATGAGTGCTCGGGCGCAACGGAGGGCGCGACGGCAACGGCAGGGGGTGTGACGGCGACGACTGTAGAAGGCGTGGCCGCGACGGCGACAGGTTCTGACTCGCCGTCGACGGAGTCCGCTGCGACACTGACGGAGTCGAACGCGGTACTGAACGAGCGGCCATCGGCGATGCGCTCTTCGTCGGTGCTGAAGGGGCATAAGCTGGGGCAACTTATCCGAAACAGACGACGACGTACTCGATGAGGTGGTCCTCAGCCAGAACGCTGCCAAGGTGACCATCTCTGCGCGGTGACTCAGTAACAACGGTCACGAAATGGCAAGCACTACTTACCGTGAAACAATGTCAACGCCGGGCCTGGCGTGATCGACACGGGCAGCTCGAGCGCGAGGATCGGGAGACGAGGGAGAACGGTGTGTGATGCGCGTCGGAGCGGCGTGACGAGACAGCACGTTGCGGAGGGGGTGCGGCGCGGGCTCGAGAATGGAGGCGAACGTAGCATATCCGTCGCGGAAGTCGGCGCGCTCGAAAGGATTGCGCGCATCGGTAATGAAATAGGCTGGAGTCGAACCCTGATAGTTGAACTGGATGGTATGGACGTCGACGATAGGCGTATCTGACGCCGACCATCCACATATGACGCCGGAGACGATGACCGCGGTACCGAGGGAATAGTGGGCTTGAAATTGAATGCGCTTCGTATCGCGGTTGATGCAAGATCTGAGACCGGATTAGGCGGCAGGGAGCGAAGCACGGCAGACAAAACTCACGAGATAACCAATGGTACAACGGGCCACACGTCATGGCGTACGACGGTGACATCGAGCATGAAGCAGTCCGCGTTTAGAGGATGTTGCACGGGTGCCGATGAGATGAAGCCCGTGTAGGTGCAGCGCGGCAGAAGCAAGTTCCCTTTGGGCAATAGACCGGGCATGGGCTCGGCGCAGACGGGGGTAAGGCGAGTGGCGACGATGAGGAGAGTGGTCTTGTGGAAGTTGCCGTTGCCAGTGACACGAACGAGAGTCCCGCCGGGCAGCTTACGCTTGCGCGTCATGTGTGCGATGCAGACAGGCATTTCAGATCCTATGGCTGCGGTTAATCGCAGAGAAAGGCAAACGATTGTTATCGCAGCGCACCTTGAATCTGAACGGTGGCCTGATAAACATTGTACCCTTTCAGACCGAGCGCGTCAGGAGGAGCGTACTCGGCCTCCCAGAGATACGTGGTGAGCACAGTGACAAAGGACGGCATGTCGGCGATTGGACAGTGGGAAAACGCAGCACCAGAAGCCGCCGCATTTTATATGGCGAGCTCGTGAACGCGGGCGACGTCAGCGCCGTTTGAGTGCCATCTCGATGAGCGCATTGAGCTTAAATGACCGACTATGTCACAAAATAGCTATGAGCAAGCTGTATGACGACATATGACATGGAAACATACCATGCATGGTCCGGACATTATGTTCGACGCATACTGACCCAACGCGAGCACACTGACGTGGGGACACTGAAACGCCCACCAGCGTCATATGGCCAACGATGAGCCAAGGACACGAACAGCACAGCCTGGGACGTCGTAGACTGGCTCCTCGGTGTCCGTGGGAGGCGGGGGGGAATGCAAGACATGCCCGTAGTTGCGCCGGAGCGACGGTTGTACGCAATGGACGCGAGAGGAGACAGCCGGGAATGGCCGAATTTGGTGTCCGCTCGCCCGTCATTTCCAGGCAAAGATACGAGTTTGAACAAAAAACCAATTGAATTAAAGCGGGTCATGTCGTATATACATACAGATGAAGAGATAATATTGTATCATATCAGAATTTCGGTATACGTTACGTTATCGACTGATTCTTGGCCTGCGGGCAACCGTACCACGGCATGTTCTCGACGTCTCACTCGAGAGAGAGCGGTATACAGCTGTCCGTGAGAAAAGACAGGACGCCTGAGATCGATAGCAACAACATCCAAAGTCAAGCCTTGGCAGCTGTTGAATGTAGTCGCGTAAGCTGGCGCGAGCGGAAACTGTCGCCTTTGCAATGTCCGCCTGGTCTCCGGCAAAAAAGTCTCAAAGGTAATGCGTGGTATCAAGATATCCTCGTCGTCTATACGGACGCCGGTGACAGTGTCCCGCAGTATGCGAACAGTAATCAGACGCGTACCAACGTCGACCACGACGACGCGAACGTTCTTGACGAGCCCACGTGAGATGGAGAAGTTTCGTAATAGCCTGAACACTGCATTTGTTTTGATCACCGTAGAGTGAGATGGCAAGCCAGGCAAGTAGGCACGCGCTGCATAGTCTAACGTTGCTGCAGCTCGTTCAGGCATTCCGGCCTCGTCCTCCTCCTTGATTTTGTCAGCCGCAAGATACGTGCGTGCGGTGCCCCTCACTCGTGATAGAATCTGAGAGTTGTAGTGATCAATTTGCTTATTCGTAGGGCATAGGATTGATCGCTTCAAGCAGGCCGCTGGGTCGTCGATCACATGCTGAGGGTATGCAAACTCGATTAGCTCGTCATCGGTATGCACCTTCCGAAGCATGTTCATTTCAACCTGAGGGCCTGCACCGTCACCAATGCTGTCCACCCAGGCTGCGTATTCCCCATCCTCGGCGTTCCGGATCGGCGCTGTCAATTGGCGAATCCGCAAGCTTTCCCACAAAGGAGAGCATCGAATTGAAGCATCCACTACCTGAGCGCGGGTTCCGCGGCGTACAACGGGACAGGTCTGCCTGAAATCGCCGGCAAGTATGACAATTTTACCACCGAAAGGCAAGTCGTTGCCACACACGCGCCGGCAGGTTTCCTCTACGCAGCTGAGGGCCGCCCTATTCGCCATGGGCGATTCATCCCAAATAAGAACACTGAAATCGCGAATGAGATCCGCGCGCGAATCTCCTGGTTCTATTGGTGACCGAAGGAGCTCGCTATACTCGTTAACAGGGATCTACCGTTACAAATGAGCCATGTTTGAACTACTGTATAATGAATTTACGCACCTTAAAGCAAGAGTGGGTCGTGCGCCCACCCTCGTACAGTAGCGCAGCGAAAGCCGAAGTAGCAGTGGGAAGGACGATTTCTTCACGGGACCTAACGAAGTCGCAGATGGCGTTGATGAGAAAGGTCTTGCCTCGACCCGCCTTTCCATCGATGAAAAGTAGTAGCGGCCGCTTGTTCACCACGGCGTCCATGACTTCATTGAATATAAGTGCCTGTTCTGGAGTAAATCTCGCCAGCGCCGAAGCGAAACTGCGGCGGAACTTCTCCAAATGGGGCGCCCATCGCTCCCGCTCGTATTCTGCTTCTCCTTCGAACGACTGAGGCAATGGAAGATTGAAGTCACCAAGGCTGCGCCCGAATTCGTCCAGCATGCGTGAGATTTCAGCCAGAGCGCGCGAATAGGCATTTGTCTGCGATCCGCCATTCTCGAAGTAGAAGTCCATACTCATCTCATCACGGAACAGCTCCCAGAGCTTCAAGGGAAAGTCGACTTCCTCCGCGTCGTGGATAATCAGGTGCACAAAAAGCAGTCTGATTTGCCGGGGGGTGCGAAGACACTGGACAGCCTCCTCAAGAGCAAACTGAGCCTCATGTTTGTCCGCAAAGAGACCCATTGACTGCGCAGCTTCCTGGTATGAGGCATGCACAACACCGTCGATAGTACGTGCGTCCAAAAATGAGCGCGCTGGACGATTCAAGAGTATAGCTCGTAGATAAAATAGCTCGCCCTGGGATGGCTTCACGGAAGCTAGTCGAACGAAATGCCGATGGCCCTCAGACCGCTTCAGCACGAGGCGCGTCATTTCGCCGTCGGGAACGTCTTGCTCTTTATAGTAACCTGGGGTGTCTGCCATAGCGTCGTCCCATGGCACATGGCGAAACCTGGCATAAAAGTCGGTGTACGTGACATCGGCGAATGTACATTCAGCGCCATTCCACATGTAAAGACCGTGAGGGCGGTGAAAATAGCGATCGAGGGTCGAAAAGTTGCTGGTAGGCCCATTCGCACGTCGATACTGACGATGCTTGCGCGATTGCGGCAGGTGGATGACGAGCCCAGTGACACCGGGTGATTTGCTGGCAACGCGGAACCCAAGGAGACGCCATGCCGCTTCTCCAGCAGATAGGTAGCGCGCTCGCCAATAATCCTCTATCTCATCGATAAGCTCTGAACCATCGACACGGAGACGCGCGTGGGTACGATCAACGCCTGCGGCATCTTCAATGATGTATCCCAGGCACCAAAGAAGACGAAGGCTTACCTTTTCGTATGTACTTGAATAGGTATTGAAAGATGTGCGACGAGTTGGCGACCTCGAAGTTGATATGGCAGTCGAGGGCTCGCAGAAGGGGCAAACAGTGCGGAACGACATTGCTATCTTCCGCTTGACGTCGCCTGTACTGTGGGCGTCCGTCGAAGGACAGCGAGGTGGTGTCACGAATCGGTTTGGGATATCCGAAGCGGCAGACTGTGTCAGCCTCCGTACCGTGGGCATCAAACACGCGCGCTCGTCGCTGACAGTATTTCGGTATGGTGACTTTGCTGGGGTCATCGCGCTGCACGGGATGTTTGTGCGTCATGAAACGCTGAACTAATGCAGCGTCAGCTGCACTTTTGGGCATCTCCGCAGAGACCACCGCATCAATGTCCGAGGCAGTAATGCAATCCCGTTCATATTTGATTAGGATATGACAGTGAGGGAGTCCTCGCTTCTGAAACTCAACGGCAGACAGTCGATAAACCTGCGCGCGATTAGGCACGCCAAACTAAGCACGACAAAGCGCAAGCTTACTATACCACCAGCGTGCGGAAACATAGTCTTCAAAGTCTTCATCAAGACGCCCAGCTTCTGCTTGAACACGCGGGCGATCACGAGCGGAACATCTTGCCAGCCCTGGCCTGGCCGCAGCTTCTGGCGCACTTCTGGCCAGTCCGGATTGCAGGTCATTGTGACAAAGAATGTCGGTACGCCGCAGTTGGCAGCGATGGTGAGCGCGTCCGCGATCTGGTCCGAACACCAAGCGTTGGAACCGAGGAATGAAGACGGAAGAAAAACGTTTTCAGAGTCCGTCGGGGCTTCCAATCCCATCAATGCCGCGTCTTCGCGGTGCGCTGCAGCTTGGCTAAAACGAATGTACGCGAGTCGCGACTCAATATTGCGCGTGAACATATCAACGACGTATTCATTGGTCAGTCTTCCAAAAATGGAAAACCTCTCTTCGCGTAACAAACGTGCACGGCAATGCCAGATCTGGCTCGTCATCACGTCCTGACCGTCGTCCGCGGCGGCAAGCCTGTTGTCTGCAGCTGAGGCCCTTCCCCAACCCAAAGTCCCATGAGGGAAGAACAGCGGATACACGAGTGGCTCCCAGAAGCGGTTCACCGCCGAAATATAATGCACATTGGACGACGTCTCGTCGATGGAATCCACAAAGCCCGGCGCTGGACGACGTTTCTTTGAGATTATTACTGACCTCAGCTACTCGCCTCAGTAAGGCCGAAACGCATGTGCCAAAATGTACCTACTTTCGCATCGGATTCTACCGTATTGTCGAAACACATAATGCCAGCTATCTCGTTCTCGCCAGCGTCCCGAATGAGCAAGTGGACGTTGGGGAGATCGCTCTCTGGACTTTGTCGGAAGACATTGATGAGTCGTACGTATGGGTTGACGCGCAGCAGCGCAGCGGAGAGTGCCTCAATCCAGGTAGCTGGAAGCTTGCTGAACCAATTCGCAGACGCGTGTGGCTCTTGTCCTCTCATGAATCCATCATATAGCAGCCAGCGAACTGCTGAATTCTGGAACGTAGGCCTAACGCGATGGAAAATCTTGCCCTCCACAGCAAAATGTGCAGGACCCGGACCAATTTCTGGGAACTGATGTGAGGACTCCAACTGAGCAAACGTGTACACGAGGTTTAGAAGTCTAGAGAGAGAGGAAACGCGAGGATCGGAAAGGAAAGCGCTGAATTCTTCAGGGAGCGGTGGCAAAGACGCAACATCATGCAGTTTCTCTCCCCGCGGTCCACAGCAAAAGCCGGAGGCTTCACCGGTGAGTAGCTCTATCCCACAATGATTACACAGATGCGGCATGTTAGAGTTCTTGTTGATGCCCCACCACAGCGTGTTCTTCTTCAGTCGAGCGACTTTCCAGGTCTGGGAATCCATCGGTACGCACAATGCTTACAATCACTCATTCCCGCGTACTTATAGGTAGAATCCATGGGCCGATGTGCCATGGCGTCATATGCTGGGCACCATGCGTCATGTCGTATACATACAGCAATTGGGCACCATAATGAGAACGAACGACATCAGGCACATAACGTGTCTGATGAGGAAGCCAAGCATGACGCAATTTTCACGCATTCTGGACCGATCTCGTCGCGACGCGGTATATCTGAACAAATAGGAGTTGTGCTACATTGAGAAAACACGTCACGTGATGTAATCGCATCACGTGAAGCCTAGAGCATGACATAATTTCTACTGTTCCCCGAACACAACTAAGGCACGAAAATTTGAGCAAATGACGGCATGCTAGGATTGGGACCCTAGTGAGGCAGGCAGTGAATCAACTCGAGCGCTACAGCCGCCACGTGCAGCACGCGCACAACGATGCACGACTCATTGTAGTTCCATCCTATACACCGTCCACATATGAATAGAGGTCTGGCGTAGCGCAAGCTCAATAGAGTTCTATTCGGCATGTTGTCTGCGACACAGCTGCAGCGTGTCACTGAATATTGGCTAGATGGAGGGGTATCGCTTACAACACGTTGAATTGGCCTGCAATATCGACTGTCACACCATTGATTCCATTGGGGCCCCCATACCAAGGACAAACCCGCCCGACTACGAGACCGATTCCAGTTATCAATGGTTGGTACAGAAGACGGCTACGGAGAGTGTACGGCTCAGCGAGCTCAACGTGCAACGCGCGAATAGTCGCCAAACCACGGAAAGACACTGTAATACGACCTATGATTTGGACATTCTGACCTTCGGTGAACGTGAATTCACAGTTCTCAGTGGCCTCGTCCCGTATCCACACCAATACCGCCTCTATCGGTATGCATAGTAATTCGCCCTCGATGAAAGTATCATAAGTTTCCTCGATTACCACTCGGCTTTCCCATGGCATCTGTATAGACCGACACCGCGGGCGCATAAGAGCAAGGACTCCATTGAAGGCGAGCGACATAGTGCCGCAGCAATCTCATCGCCTCAAGTCTTTATACCGATGGCACTATCACGTCACCACAGCGCTCCCCCATTTGCAGAAAAAAAAATGGCATTACACGGACACAACCTGACGTCACATTCATACTACCGATACAGACACTGATAACGAAGCCTACACTACATTCGAGCAACACGTTCGAGTCATGAAAAGTCCGCTGCATCTGACACCTACACGACGCTATGCGACGTCAATTGGTTAGAAGACCAGCATGTGCAGAGCAACTGTGAAGACGTACACGATCTTCGGCAGCTGGGCGTTCAAAGGTGTCTGCTGAGCATGCCTTCCCGTTTGCATGGAAGGCCGAGCGCGGCGAGCGCGGCCTATGGCGAGCTCCTCTCTGGCTGATTGCGCACCGTCAGCTGGCTGCCACCTGAACAAATATTAGGCGAGATAACACGGAATGCAACGAAACTCGCACCCTTCAACGAGTGAATCAGCACCGGGGATGCAAGACTCGTCGACGACATGAGGTCTGCATCAAAGTCAGCCGAGGTGTAAGAAAGGGTGCGGCTGCTGGCGTACCTGGTCACCGACGTCGAAGCATCGGGGACGCGCGACCCCACGCGTTTCGGAAGAACCGTTGTGTCATCGAAAACGGCGTGGTCGTCCACAATGTCGCGGTCAGCGAACGGGCTACGCAGGGCAACGAGTGGCAGGACTGGCACCGGCCCGTCGTAGCTAACGCGGACTTGGTGCACATCGACTGCCAGCTTGCCGTCGACCCAGCCCATGAGAACGCCGACAATGTCCAGGGGCAAGCCAACGGCCATGCTGCCCAGAGACCGGAAGCGCCGCTCATCGCGATTGAAGAAGCAGCTGCGAGGCACTGCATTCAGCGCGAGCACAGTAAGCGCTCAGCGATGTCCAACTCACCGGATGACGGTGGTCTGCACGGGCCAAGTGTCGTTGCAGTCAACAGCGATGTCAACGGAACGAACGCCAGGCTTGGCGATGTCGAGCTTGCCCAGAGCTGATACTCTGCCAACAAAGAATAGAGTCGGCTCGAACTCGGCGTCCACAGAGCGGCGAGTAGTTGGTGTCGTCGCGACATAAAGACCCGTGGTGGTCGATGCTGTCACGAGCAACGCTTTGCCGACGACGCTCAAGGTACCGTAGACCTCGGCAACCGCACCGTGCGGAAGAGGGTCGCGGTTGTGCTCATCGACCGGCTGGGCAATTGAGAAAGCGAAACGCGAGCCTGCAACCCCGCCAGCGTTATGCGGAGCATGCTAGATGCTAACAGACTCACGTTCGATGTTGACACTCGAAAGATAGGTGTGGTATGCGTCGTTGGTGCCAGGCTCGGGACCGTGGTAAGTCGGGTTGAAGACGTTGAAGTACGCGTTGCAGAGAATGCCCGGCATGATGCGACAGCTACCGAGGTGCGACAGACGCCGCCCGGCGGACCATCTATGTCCGTTTTATACCCAGCCAAAGTCATGCCATCATAGAGAACACGGGCACACCATGATAAGCTGGCAGCGGCGCATGACGCTGGACTTGACGAAAAATGTCCTTCGGTCAAAATTGGATGACGTTTATGTAATCAGCAAATTACGTCCGACGTAAGCGACCGTAACTCCGAAGTGACAGTATGACGTGGGACACCGCGCACACAGACATGGCGGAATTATATTTCAGTTAAACTCAAAGCTGGATCTCATCACTGGGTTGCATCCGACGCAAAACATGACGTCAGCGAATTGCCGTCATGGGCACTGTCCCTAGGTTGCCGCGGCGGGGTGGATGCTGAGGGAAGTCGACTTTGGCGTTGGTGCCAACGGAGTTGATGACGACGCACGCGTCGAAGATCTGCGGCTTCGGAAGAGGTTCACACGGCTTGCGAACATGGGAATGTGCCAGGAAAAAGCGATAATTCACAAAGTATCATAATGCCAATCAAGTGGTGATATTACAATAATGCTACACGCGCGAAAGATACTTGTAGATACAGAGATACAGAGACACTCGAAAACCAGTTGAAGTCGGTGCGTCGGTGGACCATCACCATGAAACGATCGTACGCATCTCGTTGTCGACTTTGTCGAGAAAGCCATTCAACTTCCCAATCCATTTCTCGAAATGAGCGCGACGCTTGCGCGCAGACCGCTCGGCCCGCTTCGAGCATGCCAGCTCCAAGTGAACGTCGAACTCCAGCGCGTCGAGCTGGAGACGAAGGCGATGTAAACGGCGAAAGACTATGTTTCGATAGGGAACGTCGCGAAGGGCGCGTTTCATCCACTTGGCGGGATATCGAGGATGCCTGATGCAACGCCAGTCGACGAGCGGCAACCCCTCGAACGCCTCAGCCGAGCGCGCCATGTAATAGCACTGCGCGCTACCGTGAGTTACGCGCCACACTGAAGAAGCAGATGAAGACGCACATGCATTGCGCGCTGGGGGAACACGTCGGCTGGAGGCAGGCTATCGCGACGAACGATACTCGCTCGCCCGCGATAGAATAGGCAGGGACAATCTGCATCATGTGAGTGCGATGAGCGGGCTGGAGAACACCTTCACTCACCACGGAAGCGAGGGGCCATGGCGGGATGTTGCGGTGCGGCATGCAGAAAGTCAGCATTTAAAGAGATCTACATCCGGACATCCAAGAAAGTGCAAACACAGCCACCCTGTTCATGACGTCACAAACAGGCAAAGAGGCACGGTTATGTCATTACACTAACATCAACGCGTAGAGCGACGCGCGACGCAGAAAACACATCAAGGCGTTCTGAACACTGTAGTAGGCAGGATACAAAAACAGGGCACCGAATCTTCCATTGCGGACGTTATCAAGCGGCCAATAACTTCCGCGTCTGCGTTTGTCGCGATTTTGATACGAGCGACGGTCTCCTAATGGAATATAAGGACATGTCCTATTCACACAGATGACTTGATGTGATAAACTCACATCGCCTACGCGTACGCTTAGAAGAAGCATATCTGCATTGCGTTCACAAATCACACAGCCATGCTGGCTCAAGAGAGCCTTCATCGCGAGAGCGTCCATGACAATCTGGCGAACACGGACGTTCGTGAATGGGGAATTCTGGCTCGCAGATCCGCCTTAAATAACCGCCGCCTTTTATCGTGACATTCGGGTCTAGATCTAGAATGTACCAGAACATACTCGGGACACCAAAGCGGCGATGACGTCATGATCATTCACGTCAGAAACATATTAATTATATTAATTATAGGGCATAGACCAAGCCAACGTCTGGGAATTAGGATAGCATACATGTTTTTGAGAGTTTTCGTCTTTCTCGACACAAAGTGATAGTGGATGAAAACACAAAAAAAGAAACACACGGACTCGGGAACGCGAAAGCAGGGTCCACATTCATAATCTACTCTTCGGCGTTGCCGTTCTCATCGCGACGCGCCGTCGCAACAGCTCCGCGTATGGTACGGCGACCAGCTGCCGCCCTCTTAGACTTCGTAGCCTCCTCCGGATTACTAAGTGGAAATCAGAAATACGGCATGAACGCTGTTAACATGCCACAGACGTACACTGGAGCGGCCGGACTGGCCGCATCTTCCTCCACTGTCTCCTCCGGAACAGAAGCGTTCGCAAACGGGTTGATTTCGCGGCTAGAACTGAAGCGGAATTGAATTACAGCGCATACAGCGCGCACAGAAACAGTTTTTGACTCACGATGGCGCGTTGGCGGATGCTGGAGTCATAGGGAAGCGACGGCGTTTGGCGGGAGGGCCTCCAGCTTCAACCCGTGCGGCGGAGACGGAGGCCGGCCTGGAACCGACATTAAGCTGGACGTGCTCAACATCGACCATGATATGTCCTTCCGGCTCATAAACCCCAAACGCAGTACCGACGACAAAGACACCGGTTCCAGACGGTGGACGAGGCGTCTTCTTCCAACGTGGCTTATTACCGTCGAAACGACAACTGCAGCAGGGAAGTCAACCGACGTTTACACGATCAAGATGCGGACTCACTACACGCGCGACGATCGCGATTGATCGCGCACGTAATCGGAAGCTTGCAACTGATAACCAACAGAGATACCATCGTCCATAATTTCCGCGCTAGCAGCCATGTGACCGAGTACGATCAGGGTGGGGAAGGCGCGCTGCGGAATGTGGTCCTCATAGGTGGAAGAATCGGCATCACCGGGAAAGGGGATGATGTGGATGGCATCTAGTTGAACACCGCCCTTGGGAGGCGCGTAAACCTTCGCGAGAATGTCGACGATTGTACCGTCAGGTAGCAGCGCATCATTGTTCGGAGCCCAGTGCCTTATTTCTGCCGTTAAGTCGAGTCCGCACGTCTGGATAACAGTGTCGTAAAAGACGTGGTGAGTCGTCTTATGGGTAGACGCGTTCTCCGAAGCAATGCGCCGGCCACCTGACACTGCGAGATAGCCAGCCAACAGGAAGGAAGTCATTGCACGCTGGTGTATGTGGGTAGAGCCCGTACAGACGGAGGAGGTCCACAAAGTCTCATTTTATAGGGCGAGTTCAGCGAAGAGGAGCGTGTGCAGACAGCCGTGACGCAGTAGAGCAGACGACATAAGCCACAACGCAGCGAATATGACGGGCCATGCAGAAAAATGCATGACATTGTGCAGATGACATAAGCGAAGGAATGGAATCACGTGCCCTAATACGTGTGACGTAGGACGCGTTTGGCCAAAGACACGTCACATGACGCCAGACAGAGAGTGCAGAAGAGGTGCGCAAAGGGCCACGTAGCCGCGGCAGAGCCGGCTGTCCGCGGCACGTCCAGCGCGCCGGCTGTCCGCGAGCTGCTAGCCAAGTCGTGGCATGCTAGCCAGGCCGGGCCCGGGGCAAGCCAGCAGTAACGCCTGCGCGGGAAGGCCAAGCAGTTGGCGGGGGCGGGAAGGACGACGCGAGCGAAGGAGAGGAGGAATTGGGCGCAAGCGCAAGGGGGACAGAACGGTGTGGACACGTCATAGAGCCGTGACGCAAGCGCAAGCGGAGAGCAAGGGAATGAGCAAGGAGGAGGCAACAACGGTAAACAAAGAAAGTATATAAGCAGCAGGTCAGGGCGGCGGGGAAAGCAGGCTGTAAAAGGAAATTGGGTCCGCGTTTGACAGATGGGGGGAGTTTGGGTAACAATACGGATATATCCACACGACGGCAACGGCTCTGGTCACCGCTGCAAAGCCGTTTTCCCATCGGACACTTCAATGTTAGGTAGCCTACCCATTTCTGCATGCGTCTATAACCGCTCAAGTGTCCACGACGAGTGTGTGGCGCGCTGAAGACGGAAAAGTGCGGAATATTTCACTTCCCGGGGGGTTTTTCACTTCCGACCGGTGTCGGATGGTAATTAGGACCAATAGAGACTCAAGTAATTCGTTCGTAAGCGCAGCGTATAACAAAACCAAAGAGATAGATCAGATTTGCAGCACGATTTTGAGAGTCGGTAGTAAAAAAGCAGGGTCTATATACGAGCACAATTGGGGGGAGGCGTGGATGCGGGCGGGGTGACGCAACGCTTGCAACAGCGTGAACGGCAGAGGGAGGGATGCGCGAAGTGGATGGTGGTTACTACATACAGCGCGCACCGCGCGCAGTCGGGCGCCGTCGATGCAACCGGACAGTGGGTGGAGGTGGTGGTGGACAGGATGGGAGGGAAGCAGAGGGGGGTTGTGTACACGACGAAATCAAGGATGAGATGATGGATAGAGCAGCATACTCTCGCGCAAGAGAGATCGAGAGAGGGGGTGTACATAGGCATAGGCAGGGCAGGCAGGCAAGTGCAAATGGGGAAGGGCGGAGAGAGATGGGTAGAGCGCTGACAGCAACAGCAAGCAATCGACAGCAAAGCGACAGGGGGAGGGGGATAGATCGATATCGGAGGGCAATGGAGGGGGGTGGGTGGCTCCGCATTATAGGTACGGGGAGTCCGCGCCGTCGCCCAGGTCGTATATGCAGCGTGGGGGGGATCGTGCGATCATGCGATCATTGCGCGCCCTCGCGGACGGCCCAGTCGCGCGCGAACAGGCTGGCCTTGAGGAAGCGCTTGTTGGCGTACTTCTTGTACACGTACTGCGTCTCGAACGCCGGCTCGGCGAGCTTCTCGACGATGTACCGGTGGCCCTGCTCGAGCTGCTCGGCGGTGAAGCCCGAGTAGTACACGAACGAGTCGTTCCAGTCGCCGCCGAGCATGCGGCGCGAGCAGTACATCCCCACCGCCGCGACGAGCGACGGCTTCGCGCGCAGGAAGCGGTGGTCGAGCAGCGTGACCTCCATGATGAACTTGGACAGCGTGCGCGTCTGGATGTCGTAGTCGTCCGCCTTGGAGATCTTGCGCACCCAGCTGTAGGGCGAGCAGTAGGGCGAGATGCGGAACTCGAGCGTCTGCAGGATGATGCGCTCGCCCTTGAGGATCTCCTCGCGCGAGTAGCCCTTGTCGGTCATATACACGAATTCCTCGACGCTACAAATGCTCGTCAGCCCAAGAGCAAGGAGATGGTGTACAAGGAGACTGACCTCGGCGCGAGAACTTCTTCATACTTAGCAGCTATGAACATGGCGGTGACGCCCACAAGCTGGAGCTTGATGAGCGAGACCACGCGCTTAGTGAGGAAGCGGTCGACGATGTTGACCGCGATCCAGAGCGTCTCAGGCAGCATGTGGTAGCGCATATGGACCTGGAGAAGCCAGTCGACCAGGGTCTGCCTCATGTCCCACGTGATCTCGGATTGACCCTGGATGTAGTCTGGGTTGGGCATCGTCTCGAGCTGCAGCCAATGAGTGAGCACAGCGACAGGGTAAGGGACTCGCAGAAGCCGCGCACCTCGATTTCTTCCATGTACTTGAAAATATCGTCGGCGTACTCGGAGACCATCGCGGGGTCCTCCGTGTCGACCTGGTCGTCGAAGCCCTCGCGGACGTTGGCGATGTAGGCGTCATACTCGGCCTGGGTGGTCGGGTCGACCTCGGGCCACATGCTGGGCGCGAGCTCGTCTGCCTCGTCCTCGTTCTCCTCGTCCTCATCGAGCAGGCGCTCGACGCCGATCATGGCGCGCTCCTCCTCGCCATCGAAGTCCGAGTCGGTGGCCGGGATGTCGTCGAGCTCCATGTCGATGTCTGCGCGCGCGGCGTCATGCTGGTCGAGGCGCACGTCGGGCGACGAGGTCTCCGGGGGCGCGAGGGGGGCGGGCGGCGGGGCGACATGGGCCTTGCGTTCTGCCTGGAGCGACGAGCGCGCGGGCTGGCGGGCTGCAGCGGGCTGCTGGGCGGCGACGGGCGCGGAGAAGCGCTGGGCGGGGCCGACGGGGACGCGCTGGGGGCCTGTGGCGACGGCGAGCGAGCCCGAGCGGCCGCGCTTGAGCGTGTTTTCGGCGGGCTTGGAGGACTTGTTCGCGTCCTGGACGGGATCACGCGTGAGCGGAAGGTTCCGTGACAGCGGAGTATGGTGTGTGACAGCGTGAAGACGTACCCGGCGTGCGTTCGAGGTGATGTCGCCCAGCGCCGTCCTGCTCGCCGCGGCTGCTGCGGCGACGTCGAGGCCTTGCCGGCGAGCGGGACGCGCTGCGGGCCGGAGGGCGCTGCGCTGGCGGTGGTGGAGGACTTGGCGGTCACGCGGCCAGCGTTCTCGTCGGCGGCGACCTTGACGCGTTGGGGGCCGCGTTTGGCGGGCACGTTCTGCGCGGGTTAGAGATGTCAGTGCCTGGATGGCAATTTTAAAGGCTGCAGCATACGCACCCTAGCAAATGCCATGGTACAGACAGACAGACACGGTTACAGGGCGAGGACGACGGGGGCAGCAAGAGGCAGACAGGAGGGCACCGCCGAGGAAGAGGGGCGCGCCGCGTGTCGCGACGGAGGACGGGGCGGGCGAGGGGGGAAGGCGAAGAGCAAAGACTCTCATCAGCGGAGATTTTGTACCCAACCAGCCGCTTGCTTCCGCCCGCCGTGCTCCGCATACGCTCCAGTCACGTGACCCCAGTCAGCGCCCTCCACCACGCCCACCACTCTCGCCAATCTTTTCCCATCCCAACACACAGCTCAATCGGACCACAGTCCAGCCAATACACGTGTCTCCTCTGTGTACACCCTGCCGTTCTCGGTAATCCAGGAGCGGTCGCGTCAACAACCGTACACCCATCTCCCCGTCCAAGACGCGGGATTGCGTCTCCCCAATGCTGTAAGAATCTGGTCATGGCTATTACGGGTAATGAGAAGCTGGTCGTTGGGCCCGGCTGCCCGTGGTTCGCGTTTCGGCAGAAGCTCCTGGTCGTCGCCATCCCCGGCAGTCACACGCACCACCGTGTGCGCAAGCGCTTGCCACAGTTTGCGGCCTTCGCCACAGAAGACAAAACTCTCGCGGACGCATTCAATCCGAAGCCGCAGACTCCGGTGTCTCCGGCGGAGCACGCGGTATCGATGCGCCCCCTCTCCAAGTCCGTCTGCTTTCTGCAGCAGCGCATCGATCCCTTCCTCGCGCCCCTCGCCCGCCGCATCTCGCTCTCCGCGCCCGTCTCCGCCGGACAAGTCAAGCGCAGGATGCCGCCCAAGAAAGCCGTCCCAGAGAAAAAAGTCATCCTCGGCCGGCCCTCGAACAACCTCAAGGTCGGCGTCGTCGGTGCGCGCGCGCAGAGAATATCCAACTGGAATGTATGCGCTTGCTAACTCCGCGAACACAATCGCAGGCCTCCCCAACGTCGGCAAGAGCTCGTTCTTCAACGTCCTCTCCAAAACAGGCGCGTCCTCCCTCGCGTAGATTACGCGCGCGCGACTCCTCGGACTGACTATCCCGCAAGATCTGGGCAAGGCCGCCAACTTCCCGTGCGCCCGCCCACCTGCTGCGCTGTATGCGCCCCCGCTGACCTTCCCACGCTCAGATATGCTACACTAGAGGTACGCTGCTCGCTGCTGCTTCACATGCCTTCGACATCGCTGACCGCCTGCAGCCGGAAGTACGCCACAGCTACTCGCAGCCCGCTACGTGTTGACGCCGCGCTCCTAGGTCGCGCGCGTGCTCGTCCCGGACCCGCGCTTCGACTGGCTCGTGCAGACATACAAGCCCAAGTCCGAAGTGCCCGCCCATCTCACCATCACCGACATCGCAGGCCTGACCGCCGTACGCCCGCCAACCCACACGGGTGTGTTCGCCTGGCTTATGAACTTATACAGGGCGCATCGACAGGTGCGGGGCTGGGCAACGCCTTCCTGTCGCACGTGCGCGCGGTGGACGGCATCTTCCAGGTCGTGCGCGCCTTCGACGACGCCGAGGTGACGCACGTCGAGGGCGACGTCGACCCCGTCCGCGACCTCGACATCATCGCCAACGAGCTGCGCCTCAAGGACATCGAGTGGATGGAGAAGGAGCTCGAGGCCCTCAACAAGCGCGGCCGCTCGCTCGGCAACTCCTCGCTCGCCGACAAGGCCCGCAAGGAGGAGATCGCGACCAAGGAGCGCATCTTGAAGCTGCTCAAGGAGGAGAAGCGCGATGTGCGCAAGGGCGATTGGAATGCTAAGGAGGTCTGTGGGCTGTGATGCTTGGATGAGTGCTCATGCCGTGGCCGTGGATGTTCAGATTGAGATCGTCAACGAGCTCAACCTGCTCACCGCCAAGCCCGTCACGTATCTCGTCAACCTGAGCGAAAAGGACTACATCCGCAAAAAGAACAAATGGTGCGTTCAACACGCTCTCGCATCGCAGACTAAGGCTGCTTCCCAGGCTGCCAAAGATCAAGGCGTGGGTGGACGAGCACACGCCGGGCGACCAGATCATCCCCTTCTCTGTCGCCTTCGAGGAGCGGCTCTCGCAGATGGCGTCGGACGAGGAGCGCGCGGAGGAGGAGAAGAGGGTCGGCGCGACCAGCGCCCTCGGCAAGATCACGCACGCGGGCTACGCGTCTCTCGACGTGCGTCCTCCCGTCCCCATCCCCAATCCCATTCCTACCTTTCCCCTCCCCCATCCCATTCCACCATTCCCCCTCCCCCATCCCATTTCCTCCTCCTCGCCCCGTCGCTCGCTCACGCCAGCTAACACCCACCCCCCACTTCCAGTTAATCCGCTACTTCACCTGCGGCCCGGGCGAGGTGCGCGCGTGGACGATACGGCGCGGGACGAAGGCGCCGCAGGCCGCCGGCGTCATCCACTCCGACTTCGAGAACAAGTTCGTGTGCGGCGAGATCATGTCGTACGACGACCTCAGGGAGCACGGCTCCGAGGCGGCCGTCAAGGCGGTCAGTCTGCCGTGTCCCTCTTCCGTCCCTTACTTACTTCCTGAGTGTTGCCGCAGGCGGGAAAGCTGCGCCAGCAGGGCAAGCCGTACGAAAGTGCGTGTTCTTCTTCCCTCCTCTGTTATACACTTTGCGCTGACGGGGACGCAACTAGTGGTCGACGGCGACATCGCGTATTGGAAGTCGGGCGCATAGTCTTCGGAAGCCCGTGTTGTACGGCGCGGTCTACTGCTACTGCTACTGTACACTCCCCACCGCCCTGCCATCCTTCGTGCGTGCATTATAGATGTACAATTTGCCGCGAGGCGCTATTCCTGCCCGTGCAAAGTTTACAGTGCAGTCGAAGCGCGGTGTGATTGCGAAGCTTGTCAAAGTTGCTGAATGCTTTGTTTGTCAGAGTTCGACCTTCGAGAACGCAGCCTCCGCCATTGAATATTGAATATTGAAGCCTCGTTTGAATTGGCCATGGCCCATTGCGGATCCTCGGCCTCTGGTATTCTGACTGCAAGACTGCGATTGAATGGGCTGTCGGTTCATTGCTT
This sequence comes from Auricularia heimuer, assembly GCA_002287115.1. Taxonomy (NCBI): domain Eukaryota; kingdom Fungi; phylum Basidiomycota; class Agaricomycetes; order Auriculariales; family Auriculariaceae; genus Auricularia; species Auricularia heimuer. Next base: position 406,499 of record NEKD01000032.1, on the reverse strand, counting down.
CGATGCTAGGTAAATGGGTTGGACTGAGCAAGGCTCAGAGCTCGCGAGCCTTCTTCGCCTTTCTCTTCCCTGCTCTCTCGATGACTGCCGACGTTACAGCTACAGTTCAAGAACGTCTCACCGCCGACATGCTCACGGACGAGCCGTCCAAGGACGATGCAGATACCAAGGACCTCGAGAACGTTCAAGCTGTCGCGCCCTCGCCCGTCGAGGCCATCATCAGCGATATCCGCAGCGCGATCGACCAACTGCAGCCCATCGCGGGCGCTACACAGGCTGCTGGATGGCACGCCTCGCTGAGAACGTGAGTACATTGCGCGTTTGATCTTCGCCAACCTTGCACGTCGTTGCGGGGTTTGGGGCCGACTTGTGACTGAATGCTGCACGCAGCGTCCGCGACGAAGCGGCTCGCAAACCTGAAGTTCTTGTTGCCTTCGTCGGGGGTGCGCATAGACATGGGAGAAAGACGGGGCGAGACAACTGAACTTTCAATTGCGTTCTAGCGACCGGCGCGGGCAAGTCGTCGCTCATCAATGCCCTCTTGGGAGGTGAGTCGTCTGCCCGAGTGGAGGGCCTGTCCTCTCTGACTCTTGGTTCACAAATGCAGACCATATCGTCCCGACGTCGGGCGTCAAGTGTTAGTCGAGTAGAGTACGGACCATCGGCGGCATGTTGCTGATTAGGCGCTGCAGCCTGCACGTCCACTCCGATCCTCGTTTCGTACCACGATCATGACCAAGTTCGCGCGAAGATCGAGTTCGTGTCTACGGAAAGCTGGCGGGAGGAGGTCCGCCTCTTCCTCGCGGCGCTCGTCGAGGCGAGCGGTATGCCCGCAAAGCTCGCCGACGACGCCCAAGAGGCATGGCACAGGGTGCGCTCGTTCGACCGCCCCTCACTGCGCATCACCAACCGACGGTGCTCGTCATCGTATAGATTCGCGTTGTCTACCCCAAGCTCACGCCGCAAACACTGCACCGCATGACCGCCGAGCAAGTCCTCGCGAGCGACGGGCGAGGAGGTTTTGCCGCGCGTGCTGCGCATGTGCCGCGCAGTGGTGCGCAGGCCATATCTCCATGATTATTGCAGCTAAAGCAGATTTTGAAAGATCAATCAGCAGGGAAAACTGAGCCCTCTTTAGACACCATGTGAGGGAAAGAGTTCCTCAAGTATTGGGAGGACTATCAAAAAAAAGTATGTGGCTGTGGCGCAGCAGTGTACAGCCACTTGCGCGGCACTGTGCAGCACCCTACCACCACACCAGCCCAGCACCCCAACAACACATTATGGACATATCTCATGGTTTGGATGTGCACCCCCACACCATCTGACCATGCTATACTCAATGGTTTCAAGTGGGGAGGTTGCTAGATGCCTGGGCACCAATGCGCGGCATGCGCGGCACTTCTCCTGCTGGGTTTGAAATGCGCGGCACCCCTTGCTGCTTCAACCACAGCTTGTGTAGTTCTGAAACTTGTCCAGAGGATCATATTAGACTTATATGATCAACATATAGTCAAGAAATAGTGTTGGATTGTGTTAGTTCATGAGATGTGGTTGAGGGGTAAAACTGCCCCTTTACCACCCAAGCCCAGTGCACACCCAAAACACCATTTAGGCATCCACTATGGACTGGACTAGCTGGGACCAAGCTATGGAGCATGTCCAGACTGTTTGTAACACTACAGATGCTGCTGAGGGCACTGGGTGCACATGTGTAGCACGCGCAGCACTTCTCCTGCTGGGTTTGAAATGCGCGGCACTCTCCTCAACTCTCCCTAGGGCCTCTCTAGTTCTGAAACCTGTTCAGGTCATGCTATTGTGATTAAGGGGGGCTAAGGATATGGTGAGAGTAAGTGCAGAATCAGTTGGCCTGCTCTTGTACTGGCAGCCAAGTTGGTGGGCAGGTCTGTGCCTAGTATTCCACCCCTGAATACTCATAGCATGCACTTCTCATGGTGTCCTTAGCCCCCCTTAATCACAATAGCATGACCTGAACAGGTTTCAGAACTAGAGAGGCCCTAGGGAGAGTTGAGGAGAGTGCCGCGCATTTCAAACCCAGCAGGAGAAGTGCTGCGCGTGCTACACATGTGCACCCAGTGCCCTCAGCAGCATCTGTAGTGTTACAAACAGTCTGGACATGCTCCATAGCTTGGTCCCAGCTAGTCCAGTCCATAGTGGATGCCTAAATGGTGTTTTGGGTGTGCACTGGGCTTGGGTGGTAAAGGGGCAGTTTTACCCCTCAACCACATCTCATGAACTAACACAATCCAACACTATTTCTTGACTATATGTTGATCATATAAGTCTAATATGATCCTCTGGACAAGTTTCAGAACTACACAAGCTGTGGTTGAAGCAGCAAGGGGTGCCGCGCATTTCAAACCCAGCAGGAGAAGTGCCGCGCATGCCGCGCATTGGTGCCCAGGCATCTAGCAACCTCCCCACTTGAAACCATTGAGTATAGCATGGTCAGATGGTGTGGGGGTGCACATCCAAACCATGAGATATGTCCATAATGTGTTGTTGGGGTGCTGGGCTGGTGTGGTGGTAGGGTGCTGCACAGTGCCGCGCAAGTGCCGCGCAGTGCCGCGCGTGGCTGTCCACAGAACTATACATCCCAGAATACTGATAATTTTCCTAACATCTTTCTATTGCCTATTTGGCTTACCCTGCATCTGTAACTTGTGGCCCACACTTGACTCTACAATTTGCTCTAGAAATTAACGGAATTGGCTATGTTTCTGTAGAAATATTGTCTGCGCACCACATGCGCAGCACGCGCGGCAAAACATCCAGGCCCGCGAGCGACGCGAACACCGCGGCCAAGCTGGGCACGACGATAGCCTTCTCCTCCGCGCCGGCGTTCTTCAACCAGGAGCTGCAGCACTACACGCGCGCGCGCAACACGAAGGACGACGGCGGAGACTTGTGGCCGCTCATCGCGCAGATTGCCATCAGCTGCAGGGCGCCGGTGCTCGCGTCCGGCATCGCGCTCGTCGACCTGCCCGGCGTGCTGGACTCCAACGCCGCCCGCGCGGCCGTCGCGGGCGAGTACATGAAGCGATGCGACAACGTTTTCGTGGTCGCCCCAATCAAGCGCGCGGCCACGGACCAGGTTGCCCGAGGTAACGTAGCCCGTCTTTGAGAATCATTGGTGAATATGTTAATGACGCGAGGGCTCGCAGACCTCATGGGAGACGCGTTCAAAACGCAGTTGATGAGTGAGTAGACGGTTGAGGGTTGGGCTCAGACTTGCTCATCGTCTCGCGCAGTGGGTGCGAGTGAGACACATGATTTCTATCTTGACTAACCGCGAGCATTCCTTGAATGCAGATGGAAAGTGAGTGATGACTATGCCGCATGCTACCCCCGCCTGCTCAACTCGCTGCCCCAGGTATAGCGCAAATTCCGTCACCCTCATAGCGACCTGCAACGACGACATATTGTGCTCCGAAATCATCTCAGAGTTCTCTCTTGACGCGGTTTCCGGATGGGCGCGTCTTCAAAACCAACTGAAGACCGTAGATGCTCAGATAAATGACGCCAGCACGGAGCTTGCGGATCTGCAGAATCAAAGTACGCCTTGCCACGGCATTTTAGCAAAGCGTTAATCCGATTGATGCACCTCTAGTGCGGCATTTGAATCCGAGCGAAATGGCTTTGGACGACCCAGCACAGTCGCACTCTGGCACTAACAAGACCTTGAAGCGTTCTTCAGACGCGGTCGTGACAGGCCGATCGCCGACGAAGAAACAAAAGATGGACGGCATCATCGCAGCAGGTCCAATCGATCCTGCTTTGCTACAGGTCCAATGCACTGGGAATCCTCATGCGGACGTTACATTCTCAAACAAGATGCCCACGGTCACAACACGAGCAAGCCTTGCCAGCGCGATAGCTGCGAAAGAGACCGAGGTATCAGCGCTCATTTGTACCAGCAACGACCTCAATCAGGACTGCACAAAATTTTGTGCAAAGACCAGAAGCGATGTCGGTTCAGCATAATTCACGCTTGCACGGTTTCTCACTGGGAGTTGCAGTGGACTCGCAACGAACTCCAAGAACAGTTTAGAGAGGGTCGGCTTGCCCTGTGTGGCGCAGACGATTCTTCAGAGCCCGCAGGTTCGTTTCAAGACGTTGAACAAATTTGTAACTTACTCACCTCATATTAGAAGATGAAGATTTTATCAATGTATTTCCCGTGTCCGCGCGCGATTACCTCAAGTTGTTAGGTATGTAACGCCCGCTCTTATGCATTCCTTGGATGGTAACGTGGGACGTTCAAAGGCAAATCCCCACTGGATGGACATACACCGCTGACTTTCCAGACGGCCGAAGAGACTGGTATCCCCGCCGTCATCGAGTTCTGCCGCAATGTTGGGCAGAAAGGCTCGCGCATGGCGAAGCACCGTCAGGCGATGAAGCTGTCCGCCATGGTCATGCAGCTCCAATCCTATGTGTCCAAGAAGAGCTGCATAGCGTATGAAGAGCACTCACGTCCTGAAGATGCCCCGGACGACATAGCCTCACACGGCCTGGTGCGTGGCACTTACGGATTTCTATGCAATGTCCTTACTGGCCTTTTGCATGATGACAGAAAAGCGTCGCATCGCATCGTATAGCAGCTGTCTGTCAAGAGTCTTTCTCTCGTGCTAATTTGCGCACTGACTTCCGTTCAGAGCCTTCGTCACATCTCAGATACTACATCCTCGGAGATGATGCACAGTCTCGAGTCGGTACTTTTCCCTCAGATGGTTGCCGCACCAGCAGAGGTGCATTGAAACTTCTTCTCTACGTGTGCTATCCGAACTGACAAAAATATGCAGGCGGCGCCCACGGTTAGTGCCCACATAGAGAAGGCCGTGAAGGCCGTCAAACATTGGCGCACGCTCAAAGCTAGTATGCTGCTGGTTTTAATTTATTCTAGCACTGATCTTTATTGATGCTCGGTTTGATCAGTACTCCGAAGGGACGGCTCCTGGAAGGAACACAATTGGAATGGACAAGCCGTCGCAGCGATGACAGTGCACTTTGCTGAGAGGTGAGAGGTTATCAATCCGGACGAATGCGCTGAAGCTCGCGAATAGTTGGCGACGTGAGCTTGCATGTCGTTGTTTGAGAGACAACACTAGTGCTATCTTAAAATCCATCGACGCGCTCGATGCTTCCTCTCCTCCAGACAGCCAATTTCGAATTGCTAAATACAAGGCTAATGTTCTTGCCCAAGCGAAGGCGAGTTTTTCCAGAGCGATGATGCGTACGAGTTAACTATTCGCTACAGTCCTGTTCCCAGCGTGCAACCGACAAGGTGAGGACAATCAATCGAATCTTTGGCACTCATTTCTAAGACGCGTGTACACAGTGCAGGACCATGATACGCTCCCGCCAGGCCGTAATCTCGCGTACGATGGATACGAAGTTTACCGCCCAGATGCGCGCCACTTATCAGCGCGCCTCCGCACTCACTGGCTTAGGAGTTATGGCGCAATCAATGGTATTTGGAGACACACTTATAAGACTGTGTCGATGGCTCATTTGTTTCAAAACCAGAGTCTGGTCTGTCAGGCCATGGATGATAAATGCCTGGAGATACTCACATCCATCGTCAACGAGAGTATCGATGCTCTACGCTCCGCGGCGCAAGAAGCGCTCTGTGAATATCACAACTCCTTGCAAGAGCTCGCAGAGTTGGTAGGTCGAGGCGATGAGACCTATCATTGGCAGAGCATGCGCGCTAACCGCTTCTCTCACCCGGGTGTCAACACATCCGGTGATAAGAAGCCGTGGTGATGGGGGGGGAGTGGCAAGGCATCTTGCACACGGAATGCTCTTGTAGATACGTTCGCGAATAAAACCGCGAATACACCAATAAACCTCGGCCGCCAAGGAGTCCCCAGGGCCGGTGCAAGACTCAGGGGATCTCAGGGCCCTGTAGTCCAGGCCGGACGTTCACGGTTGAAAGCATCCGGCGGCGGCTTTCTCCTGCCGTCAGTTCTGCCTGTCCACCTGAAGTCTGTTTAGTTTCTGGAGGAATATGTGATATCCTGGGACACATAGGGGCCCAGAAACGCGTTTTTAGCACATAATATGCCCGGATAGTCGACTTAGTGCATTTTTAGCGACTTCCGGAGCTATTCGGCAACCACCGGACCTTCTCCTCCTCGTCCCGGCACGCCACAGCACACGCTGGGGCAGCCAGAAAGAGATGATACAGACTTGTGGGAAGGAAAAGCGATTATGTTCTGCTAAATCCGATGCGATCTCAGTATCACATGTACATACTAACACTCGAAGTGAAGAAAACCGAAGTCTTACACAAATCCTTGTGTTTGGTTCACCTCAGGGCCATTATACTTAGCTTCTGCATGTAAATTAACTTTTATATATATATTCTCTAGAAGATGTGTATTTTCTTGTAGAAACAGCTGTGATTCAGGCTAGACGGGGGCTAAGGGGACGAGGAGGAGAAGGTCCGGTGGTTGCCGAATAGCTCCGGAAGTCGCTAAAAATGCACTAAGTCGACTATCCGGGCATATTATGTGCTAAAAACGCGTTTCTGGGCCCCTATGTGTCCCAGGATATCACATATTCCTCCAGAAACTAAACAGACTTCAGGTGGACAGGCAGAACTGACGGCAGGAGAAAGCCGCCGCCGGATGCTTTCAACCGTGAACGTCCGGCCTGGACTAGCCCTGGAAACACGTGGGATTGCCTGTCCGGCGTCCGGAACATCCGGCATCTGTCACCGACGTCCGGCCGCAGTGCCCGTCGCTGTCAAACACTGCGCTCATCGCCGCAGCGTTGTCCGCGACGGCGAGCACGACTCGTGCGCCGTCGCCTCACACTTAATACACAAATTATATACCGTTCGACTCGTATTAACGATCTCTATCCAGATAGTCTATCAGTACATTTATTGGGTTGGTATCCTCAACGAAACCCTGAAGGTTGAGTCTCAATCGGCGGTATTCAAACCGTCGTCCGACCGCAACGAGCTCGCCATGGCAGCTGGCTCGTCACAGCGCCCACTTGCCTCGGCGAGCAAGAAGCCCCTTGGGAAGCGCAAGGGCTATGGTTTCGTTTCAGCCGGGCTCCCCGCGGTCGCGCTCTCTGTCGCGCAGAGCATGTCGAGGCGCGAGATGTCAAAGACCAAGGTTCCGCAACCATCTTCAGGTGCACACACTCAGCCCTGATTTTATGAAGCTGATTTATGAGCAGGATATTTATTGGGAGTTGCTGAGGAGGCGGCATTGCGGGGCATCCAGCCTTCTCATGTTGCCGATGCTCAAGGCCCCACCGCCGATGACCTCGACTGGCAGGACATTGAAGACAACCCGGAGCAAGAGCAACCGTCTATTATCGTTGACCTCGCGCGCCTTGGGAGGTACATAATTATTTTTTATTGTTGTTCAACGCTGACTAGTCGTAGATACTCACGCAAGCGCGCCACGACGCGCACTCGCTGCCAGATGTCTACCATACGGGCCGGCCAGTGGGAGGCTCTGTTGCCCGAGCTCGTACCCGCCTACCTCGATCTTAAGCGGCGTCGCCTGGATGGGCTGGACGGCGACACCGAGGCGCCGTCGCCTGAGCGCATTTCGTTCTCAATCACTGCGATGGACCTCCTGGGTGAGTTCCATGTACTGCACCGAAGGCTTTCACTAATATTCTGCTATTGCAGAAAGGCAAGCGCCCCGCTTGTTCGTGCGTCGCCACACGAACGAGCATGCCGTCGCGACGCTCATGCGCTATGGCTATATGGCGTGCACGCCCGCCGAGCCTGCGCTCGCGATCGGTATCCGCGCCCTGGAGCTCTTCCACCAACTCCGGCGCTATCACCCGCGGCTTGGCTTCCAGGCATTCGCGCGCGCGATGTGCGCGTTCGAACACGTTCGATATCGCCCCGCCTTCAGGCAGCAGTTATCGGACGCATTCGACGCGTATTTGCTTCTTCTCCGCGACGTCGACCAGCGCGTCCGGTCGTACCTTGGACAGGACTCGCCAGGCTGGCGAGTTCAAAATTCGTGCCCGCCATGCACGTATAAAGTACGTGCCACTTGCTAGCATTCCTAGCTCGTTCCTGATGGCTTGCAGCTCGATGACGAGCCCCAGCTACCAGCTGGACGTCTCTGGGCGATGGACGGCAACGGCTCGCTCAAGCGGCACGCAAATGCCGGCAGCGCGGACGGTCGCGTATTCGATAGCGACTACAGCATCAAGGCCGAGAGGGTCGACGCGTACAAGGACGAAGTACGCAGACAAGCAGCGCCGGCCACGAGGAACGCGCTCGTGAGCGGCGCAACTCCCGGCGAAGGCGACGAAAGCGAAATACCGTGCGTTAACAACTGGAAGAACCTGCAACCAGAGCATATGAAGACCGCGTTGGAACAGTTCGAGCAGACAGGCGTGTTCGTCAGCGCGTGCCGCCATGCGTTCATTCTTCACTGCTCGGAGATGATACGAAGCGGCGAATTGTGAGTTAATTCGTTGCTTTGACTGTATCTTGCTCATTGAAACAGGGCTAAATACGGGCTAGCACACACGGCAGAGATGCTGGCGCTCGATTGCGGGCGGGATCAGCGGCCAGGATACGACATTGGCTGCGGCTTCGAAACGACCGTGCGCAACGGCTGCCTCGGCCCCGTCGCGCACGAAAAGGGGCTGAAGTTCGTCGTTGGCGCATTCCACGGCCACGCGCACAACCGGCTTTGCCAGTTGACGTGGCATCCGCTCACATTCACTGGCGTAGGTCTCGAAGATTTCGAGACCTGCGAGCGCATCTTCTTCGAATCCAACGAGGTCGCGCGAGGCGTGCGCTACGCCACGCGCTTTCACTACCGCCAGGCCATCGACTTGCACTGGCGGCATTGGGATAGGATGCGGTACGAGGAGTTGTCGCGCTGGCTCGTGAACAAGTACGAGTCGGCCGTCAAGGTCTTGAAGGACTCCAATGACGCGCTCGCCGCTGCCGCCCATCTCGGCTTTGGGCCCACGGAATACGCGGTGTGGCTGCGCGAGGAGCGGGAGTATCTGCAGTCCCTCAAGGAGGAGCCCGAGGAGGATGTCCTCAGCATCGGGTACGTTCAAGCACTGCAGGTTCTGCACGACGCCAAGTACCCCTTCCCGCTGCATATATTGAATGGGATGGGCAAACAGTCATGCAGGACTAAGTACAATGCTTCCAATATCGATATCAGCGCGCTCAACCTCACGACGGGTGACTTCGAGAGCGGCGCTGCGACCCTGAGCAACACGTCGAAGCGCCTCGCCAGCGCGGAGCGCAACCGGCGCCACGCACAAGAGATCTACATGGCCGCTCTCAACGCGGTCCAGGACTACGAACGGCGGCTCGACATTGGACCTGACAAGCGGTGGAACGCGACAACACCGGAGTGGCAGCGGACAATCGCGTACATTCGCGAGCGTGCCGTGCGCCAGGCGCTTGACCACCTCGAGCTCCTCGTTGTACAGCGCTTACTCGAATTGACGAAGGCCAACATGTCGGGCATATGTACGTGCATTCTTTTTCTTTGCATATTCATCTGATGTTGTCTTAGGTTACAAGATGCGCGTTCAAATTGCGAAGGCACTCAAGACCCGTTCAGCTGCCATTCGCAACGCGCTCGACAAGTATAACGATGCGGCGCGCAAGCTCGACCCGTCCGCTGAGCCCCTGGCCTGGGAGAATGTCGCCGACTGGACCGAACTTCAAGATTTCACGCTCCTACGATGCGCGCGCACCGACGTTCGGGCAAAGCCCTGGGCAGTTCCAACTAACCGGCTTCTTATGAACAGCTACTTCAAGTCCCTGCGCGCGCAAGAAGAATTGCAGCGCCTGAATGTCGAGTTTCGGCGGCTTCGGACGTACGTCGACGACAACGACCGCGAACTCGCAGACGCCGTCGCGCGCGCGCGCAACGAAGGCAACCCGCTACTCGTGGAACTCGAGGAGATCCGCACATACCGCGTGAGTGTCAACGGGGTGCATCGCGCGCGCCTCGATGAGCTGTCGGCGCGCGCGATCTTCAGCGGTGTCCCGGGTCCCGGTACAAGAAACGGGAATGCAACCATGCAGGAGGCTGCCAATGGAACCCCAGCGGCGGAAAGGACATTGGAGGAGGCCCAGCAGGACGATGACGACGAATCAGACTCGGAGCAGCTTGGTGCGCAGGCCGATATCTTGGAGGAGTTCATGCAGAACATTGCACGCGACACGAACGGACAGCCCCTCGCGCCCGCCTCATTTGTATGGAATATGCACGATTAAACGTTTACTATACATTCCTTTTGCCTTTTATTGCATTGCCCCAAGATTGAGAAGGGAAATGAGAAGAGTTCCCGATAGCTGGATGGATGTCTGCAAGGGAACACCACCGAGCAAGCTCACAGTCTCTGTTAAAGATCTTGCTTCCAAACAGTGTCTTTGCAGTGGTAAAGTGTCCAGATAATGCACTGTATCTTTGGATTCTACGCCCTTGCTCAGGTGAGCGGAAATTCAGAGTGCTTTGCTAGTGTGTGTTGTGAACAGCACCTCCTTCTGAACGACGTCGAGTCGCAGTTTGACGTGATTAAAATGGCTCAAAACTCGCGTAATACAAAGCCTATAGCCATTACATGGTATCCCACACGATATAACGTTGAAATAACTACATGGAGCTACAATTTGAACGTTGGAACGGCCAGTGGGCAGACCGAGGTTCCGAATTGCATGTATTTATCGCTCCACTGAGTATTTTCCTTATATTTTACTTTTTCAGGTAGTTAAAGCTATGTTCTAACCGATAGAATACTAGCCATCATTATCTATTTGAAAGCTGGAGGGGAATGCAACGATCTGCAGGACGAAGGAGCGCATTTGGTTATCGCCGGAGGAACCCAACCTCTCTTCCCGCGACGTTCATGTCGCACTTCACGCCGTCGCGCACCTCGCGCGACTCTTCGCGCTCGCTAGACGACAGCATGGGCGACCTCTCGGTGTCTGGCTCGAGCCAGCGCCGTTCTAAACGGTCCTCTGGGACTCAAAACTCGTCTTCAACGGTCTCGTCAGTCACGCCCTCCACCCCTAGCTCTGGCACGCGCACAACGTACCTGTATAGGTCCACTGGCACGCCCGTCTCGCCTTCCCCCTTGCGCTCTTCCACCACGGGCTCCATCGCACCCTCGACGCCTTCTCTTCCGCTTGAGCGCATGCTTTTCCACCAGGACACCGCACCCTCGACTCCCAGCACGCCCACGCCCGACGACGTGTTCTCTGTATCGACCCCGACGACCGCGCCGCCGACACCGTCTACCCAGGGGCAGCCTGCAGCTGTCCGGCCGTACCGGGGCCCACCCATCGACATTGCTGCACACAAGGCTGCCTTGCGCCAAAAGGCGGCCAGCTTCCTCAAGGCGGGCAGGGCGCGCATCAGGAGCGGTATTACGACGGGCGGGCACATCGTCAAGACGGAACTCGAGCTGGTCGTGGAAGGCTTCAAGAATTACCGCACGCGCTGGGAGCTCGCGGATTTGGCGGCCAGGGACGAGTACGAGGATATCCAGGCCGTGCAGCGCGTGCATCCCTGGTGGCTCGTGGAGACCAACACGCGCGCGAAGGTCGTGGACGCATTGCAACAGGATATCATTAATGCTGTGAGTAGCGCCTTCCCGGACGCCTTTTATTTTACTTATTCATGTTCTAGATTCGACTCTGCGACAGGCTCGGCGACACCGTGTCTTTCTTTGCACAATGCCGCCCAGAGACCTACGAGGGCTACAAGTTGCTCGACGTCGCCATCGAGCCCGAGGTCACCGCCTACAAGGCGCGCGCCGTCCGCTGCGCCGCCACCGGATACGAGCAGACCTTCGACCTCATGGTTGAGGCGTTTCGACACGGCATTGCCGCACCACACGCTGCTGCATTCACCGCACGCAAGGAGGCCCGCATGAGCAGCGGATCGAAGTACCGCAATCTTGCGGTGCTTCAGATGGTCAACGTCCTCCCCGCGCGCCGATTTGTCGCTGGTCCCATGGTCGTGGGGCTGCACAATGAGGCGTGGAATTCTCGTGACCTCGTGGACACTCTGGAACGGCACGAAGCCCGGGAACGATGGGTCCGCCAGAAGGGTGGGCTTCCTCGGATTCCCACGTTCGACATCGTGGTCCGGGACCACATGCATCTCAGGGGCCCAATGGCGCAGGCTGTCAGGAACGTGGTGCTTGATGCGCAGCCAAGCTGCCGGGGCCTCGATGATTGGGCCTCTATCTTTCGTGATCAGTATGGCTTGGAGCACGAGGCAGCGGCACGTCTTGTGCACGCTGCCCTGACTGATCTTCTCGCGATCCGCTGGCCCCTATAAAGGTACGCCGCGTTTGGTTCTCTTTGTTTTCTCAACTTATCCCCGCTCCAGCTTCTACGTACGCTTCGCGCCTGTCTCGTGCCCGCCGCTGTCATGCTCCCAAACCCGCTCTCGCTCCCGTCCCCCACGCTCGCACCGCCCCTCATCCCTGCCCCCACTTGCCCCGCCGACCCCCGCCCTCATCCCGCCCATTCCTTTGCTAAATCGTCAACTGTATGCACAACACTGCAATTGAGTGATTCCGCTTTTATCCGCGTGTGCTGACTCTGAATTTTTTTCCGTCTGTTCTTCTCGTTCATGACGCTCTTCGTCACCGCCGCGCCCCAGAAACCCAAGGGCCCGCGTAATAAGTTCGCGCGCGGTGGCAAGCGCGCACCAGTGACGGCCGCGCAGCTCGCACAGCGCAAGCAAAAGCGCATGCACGAGAACAAGCGCATCAGTGAGGTCGGCGCTGAGCAGGAGCAACAGCTCGCTGACCTCGCCGTCGAGCTTGACAAGTGAGTGGCTCGTGCTCGCGCTGTCAAGTCGCTGACACCTGCCAGGCCGTTGGCGTGGGTCCGAATGATGTTCAACTGCCAGACGAAAATCAGTAAGACGAAGCGCAAGCACAATCCGTTCAACGCGTACATCAGCAAGGCGGCGAAGGAGTACACGGGTAGCGGTGAGTGCTTTCCGTGCAACGACACGTAGTATAAGCTCACGGGTCATAGCTACGGGCAAGGACAAGTTGAAGGAGCTGTCCGCTCAGGCAAAGGACGGCTACGCGAAGTTGACCGACGCTGAGCGCGCTGCGCTGGTCAAGGAGTACGAAGCCCAGCAGAAGGACAAGGAGAACGTCCGGCACCACTGGGCTCACGCGCAGGACGCGGACCTGCGCCAGAACGTGCAGGCCATCGCGGAAAGGGTGTGTCGTTCAGTATATCCTTGGTTAGGAACTAACCATCGCTCTCGAAGGCTAACGGCATTGCCAACCGCAACAATGCGGCATTCTTCATGTTTTTCGGCAACCAGAACTCGAGCGCGTACAGCACTGGCATGCACGCGCTGTCCTCGGGCGCGGTATCGTTCATCAACAATGTCCTCAAGACAACGCCTGAGAAGCTGGCGATGGATTTCCACACGTACCTCATCTCAGGTAGGGTTGAAGGTATGTACATTGCATTTGTATCTTCGATCCAGGGACTTAATGCATTGCAGATCGCGAGGCGCCACTGCCAACCAGCGTCGCAGCGCTCAAGACCAGCGCGCGCGACCTCATCCAGCGGTCATTTCGTATGTACCGCCAGTCCCTCCCCGTGTCATACTGACCCACCTTCGTAGATGAGCTTGTCCCAAGAGGCCGTATGATGTACGACCTCTTGGGCATGTTCGACAAGTTCCACGTCGACTTCGTCGGCGGCGAAGACGACGTTCTCCCCGACCCTGGCCATTTGAACACGACGCCGCCGCTACAGAAGCTCATCGGCGGACTGGAGGCTGGCACCTGCGGGTGGCGCGTGGTACCTGACGACGAGCTCGACGAGCGCCGCACGGACATCATCGCGCGTCTCGCAGCGGCGGCAAGACGAAGACCAAGCCATCGCGCAAGGAGCGTTCTGACAAGAACGTCCCACGCAAGCCTCGTGCCCCGCTGCAGCCCACTAACTAGATACTTTGATATGCCCATGCAATAGAATTTTTAATTGTGCTCTAATACCTTGTGTGAACATCGGGTTGAATAAAGCTCGTTAATACGAGTCGAACGGTATATAATTTGTGTATTAAGTGTGAGGCGACGGCGCACGAGTCGTGCTCGCCGTCGCGGACAACGCTGCGGCGATGAGCGCAGTGTTTGACAGCGACGGGCACTGCGGCCGGACGTCGGTGACAGATGCCGGATGTTCCGGACGCCGGACAGGCAATCCCACGTGTTTCCAGGGCCCTGAGATCCCCTGAGTCTTGCACCGGCCCTGGGGACTCCTTGGCGGCCGAGGTTTATTGGTGTATTCGCGGTTTTATTCGCGAACGTATCTACAAGAGCATTCCGTGCGCAAGATGCCTTGCCACTCCCCCCCCATCACCACGGCTTCTTATCACCGGATGTGTTGACACCCGGGTGGCTTCTCTTAGGTCGAATCGCTGTTGTTGCCCATTTTGGTCATGAAGGACGAGATGTCTGACGGCCCTCTTCAAGAAGACCTGGCCATGGTCATGGCTAAGTTGGAGGCAATTAACAAAGCTATCAAAAGCTACGAGGATGGTGAGCAACAGCTCTGAAGCGATCGACGCATGTATCCGACGTGTCATGTACTGCCGCACCGTGTCCCCAGCCATGCATGTGTCAGGAATAGAATGCAAATCCACGTCGCGCACGACCTGACTGAGATCCTGATAAAGCCCAAGAGTGTAATATTCTAGAAAATACAGTTTGTGTACACAGCAGACATGGGTCAATTTCTACAGTTCGTGGTGACGGACGGCAAAGCTGCTGCCGCAAGCGCAGTAGATGTGCACGAAGGCTATTTGCGTCGGTGCGTAAAAGCAGGCGGGATGATGACAAGCCGCGGTGAGTAACTTGGTGTTCACCATTTGCGCTTCATCTACGCCAACATGTGAGCCAGAAGTGACGGGCGCGGTGGACGATACGCACCGCTGTTTGTACGCAGTCCTTGAACTTTGCAAACTCTGCGGAGCACATGTCCTTGCGCGCGTCCTGGTACGATGCGGCGACGCAGGCGCCATAGGCCTTTGCGGACGCTGCGCACGTTGTCGTGCTCGCGACGGCCATTCTGCGAAGAGGGCGCGTGATGCGCTCGGCGGCGGGGGCAGTGGCGAGGGCGGACATGGCTATGGCAGCTGGGTACGTGGGTGGCCGGGTGCACGATGCGTGCTGGCTTTATCAGGTTTATGTGGCGCGCGTTTGCTGGCCAGAACGCGGGGCTCGACCTCCGGCCGGAAAAGATGTCTCGCTCTCGAAGCCAGCAAACCTCTCTCTTCGCTGGGGCATGCAGTGCCCGGGAACGCTCTTTGGGGCTATGCTCGCGGTTGATGACGGTTTAGGCTTTCTGTGATTGGCCAGCACGATATGAAAGCTCCTACCTCCCCGAAATCCTTGCAAGACCTTGGATTTACGCGATTATATGCACTTGCTATGCTGTATGATGTCTTTCCTGTCAGACTCATGCCTACATAGCTAGGTTCACTGTTATTTCACCACACACTGTCAGGCTCCTCGAAGATCGCTTGGCTCACGCAGTGCTCATGAGCGCGTCAATTTCCACATCGACTGTACGCTGTGCTCTTCAGGACGAGCAGGACCGGTGCACGACGCAGCACGGCGCAAAACTTCCTACTTGCCTGCAAGTCATGGCCTGACCAAGGAACCGAAGGTGTCGATGGGTGGGTGCAACATCAGAAACGGTCCAGGGTCGATGTCATAATCAACTTTCAGCATCGAAAACAAGGGGTGTGGCGCCGCGAATTCTGCGCTTCCACCCTGCGTAAAAGCTGGCTCCGGTCCCAGAGTATCTTCCCCTGGTTGATCTTCCCGACATTCTTGTAGTCACCTCAAAGGTCAGAAGCATGACATCTGGGCAGTGCGCGACGACGTTGCAATTGGTGTCCCAACTCGGACCCCTTCGAAGCAGCGAGGCTGGTTCCAGTCGAGCGTGCGCAAATTCGGAGCGGTCAGACAGAGGCCGCGCAGTCATCCATGCAAGGTGTTAGATGTAGAAATCCGATATGGCTTTTCTACAGAACGCCGCGCAACCCTTCAGGCAGATCGGGAACGTGTATACCGCCAGGATAGGTGACCTAGGGTTGGTCCAAGGCTGCTGCTAGGCGCTGTAAGCCATTGCTGAGTAACGGACCGGACGACCCGATGTCGACGACTCGAAGCGTTAGAAGGAAGAAAGGTACCCGAAGTGGAGATCCATTGGAGTCGGTGGGTATCGGACTGGGATCCACAAATGTGACGAGGAGACGCGTCGTCGAGTGCAACAAGTCACGACAAACTGATTGACAGTCGAAAAGCTGCTCCAAGGCCTCAGTCTCTGAGCCAGAGAACAAATTGTTGAATATCGAGCTTCGACCAATCAAGGCTCAGGAGCACGTCCTCAAATCCACTCGTGTCCTTCTCCAGCACCGGTCTCAAGCTGCGCAGGATGGGACACAGATCCTTGTGGGGCAAAGTCACCCGCTTCCAATCGGCCATCTGGCATCCTTTGCAGCAGTACTGCGTGAACTTGCACCCGGCGCACAGCGGCAGCGGCTTGCCGCCTTCGCTCTCGGTGATGCCGTTCGTACACAAGGGGCCGTAGCAGGTGCGGCGATAGTACCGACGATTGAGCAGGATCTTGATCGGCGCGAGCGTGGACGTGTTCACCCTGCGGAGCTTGAGCTGCCAGGCGCGGGCGTGCGCGTGCAGCTCGCCGTGCGGGTGCAGCTTGTGCGCGCGGACGGCGAGCCTGCAGAGCCCGTCGATCACCCACTCGTTCTCGGTCTTGTCGACCGCGGCGTCTTGTGCGATTACGTCCAGCGCGTGGCTCAGCGCGGGCAGGAGCACAGCGCCGAACCCGCCGCAGAGCGCGTCTATGTCGTCCAAGCTGGCGTCAGGCCCGTCGCAGATCGTCCTGATGAAGCCCGCGGCGAGCATGACGGAGCGCGACCCGCGCAGCCAGCGCGCCGGGCGCGCCGGGCGGACGTACGGCACGGTCGCGGGCCAGGTGAATGCGTCCCGCGCCAGGTCGGCGTTTAGCATCTGGACGAGAAGCCAGACGAGGCGCTCGCGCAGCGGCGACTCGAGGACGTGCGGAAACACCAGCGAGCGGCACCCGACGATCACCGTCTGCAGGTATGCGACCATATTCGGCGAGAAGAGCTGGCAGCACCAGTGCAGGTGCATTTCTGCGCTCTGGCGCGCGCCGAGCGGGACGAGGTCGTTGGGCTGGAGCGGCCATCGGCCGCTCTTCGTCCCGAACGTCTTCTTGGGCCCAGAGATGCTGAAGAGCGAGGAGCGCCGGCCCTCGCTTGGCGCGACACAGACCGCCAGACAGCAATACAACGCGTGGAAGAATCGATGCACAGGGTCTTCTATGTCCGCATCGTCAGCCTTGATGTTGTAGCGATGGAAATCCAGCCTGCGGGCGGGGCATTTCGCAGCATTTGTACGCAGAGTTCTCCGTAGGGCAGCGAGTTCTACGGATGTGCGCGGCGTGGTGACCGCGACGATGCAAGCGTTCCAGAAATCGTGACACGCTGGCTGGCGAGCCCCATCTGCCACCGACTCGTCGGACAGGACTCTTGACAAGGTATAGAAACAGTCTGGGCAGCATTTGGAACAGGCGGGGTCCTCGAGCTCGTGCGCCTTCTGCTGCATGTAGGAAATGAGTTCAGGAAGCTTCTTTGTCAGTCGCTTTGCCATGGTGCAGTGCTGCAAACGGCCCTGGCGACGGCGTCAGACGCAATCGTGAAACAAGCACTCTGCGAGCAGAACCTTTTCAGAAGCGTAGACGTAAGCGCTATGCACGATTATAAAACCTGACGTCAAGGAGCAGACCAAGGCTTGTCACTGGACATCGGAGCAAGCCTGGGAAGGAACGTGACGGCGAAGTGCGGTAGAAGTTGAAACCTCGTTCACTGCCAGCCTGGCAGGTGACTTTGCCATTCCAGCAGCGTGCTCCATTTTTCGACAGCAGGTGCCATTGGCCGCAGCGCAGACAGCAGATGCTTCGTCCTCTCCGTTCACTCTCTCGACAGTCCTGGTCTCCTCGCTGCTTTCTACATTGATTCTTGATTCTTGCAAAACGGTGTTGGCAGGTCGCCCGAGTCCCGACGACATCGACACGTCTGAAAGCCATTGGATCTGCGATAGCCCGCGAATGCGCCAAGGCCATCAGCTCCATCGGGAAAACCGTTTCCGATTGCCATGTCCTTGCCATGATCAAAATGTGATGGCAATGCCCACCAGATTAGATTGTCGCAATGTCCCAGATTGCAATGCGCCGGCCATGAACTTGAAATGTTGTGGGAATCCGATGGCAAGATACAACAATTACAAGTTTATGCTCTGGGAGGGCACTCGTACGCCTCTTAATGGGGGCGCCAGTGCCCTTTGCGTTCTCAATTCTCGGTCCGGTATTACAGCAAAGAAATGCAACTCAAACGAGTTGATTGGCTAACTACTGCACAGCGAGTGGTGTAGCCCTAGCCTTACTGCAATGCGGGCGGATATTTGCGTCGCGGATCGAGCGGACGGGAGAAGAGGCAGGCGGGCGGGCGCAAGCCTCGGGGATCGCAATGTAGAAACTGCTATATAGCCGATACAGTAATATACAGCGCGACAGCAGTCTAGACGGTAGTCAGTTATGGAAGCTGGTAGCAGGCGAATGAGACGTACAATATACGTGATGATCCGGTTGTCCGAAGCTGGGCAATCTAGGCAAAAGAATTGTTAGCGGGCGAAGCAAGGCGAAGCAAGGTGACGACGAGACCCGGGATAGCCAGAATGATACACAGCAAGGTCCAGAGGAGCACGTATGCGCGGAGCAGAACACAGCACAGAAGAGCACGACAGTCAGCATATCCAAGCCGGAGGACGGAGCAGCAGGAACAAGGGCACCATGGACGAGGGCAACAGGAACCAGCAGAGCCGCACGCGTCTCACAACAAAACGGCGAAGCAAAGAGAGCGAAACAGAGCCGTTTGGTGCCTTGGAAGTTTTGTGGTGCTTGAGGTCTTGTGGATACGCTGCGAAAGCGTGCGGTGCGTCGATGGAAAGCCCGGGAGGGGCAGCAGAGGGTGGGGAGGCGTGTGGTCGTGGAACGGTGGGAGGACGAGAGCAAGTTACATTGCAAGTCCGACCCAACCATCTGATCTCATCACGGCGCACGACCCCATGATGCTGACTCCGCAGCGTTGGCACCCACGATGAATTTGCCTTCACGACTTGTAGTTTCACCTGTATACAGTACAGGGATGCACCCCGAGATTCAGTAGGCTTCACAAGAACGATACGGTTGCAGGGATTGCTCAGGGAATTGCCAAACGCTGGGAATATGCTGGCAAGAGCCCAACATGGTGGCCATGTTCTTGCCATAGGCCGGATCATGGCCATAAGCTGTTAAACCCCGCAAGTCACGGCAATCGGAAACGGTTTTCCCCGATGGATGAATTTGCCTTCACGACTTGTAGTTTCACCTGTATACAGTACAGGGATGCACCCCGAGATTCAGTAGGCTTCACAAGAACGATACGGTTGCAGGGATTGCTCAGGGAATTGCCAAACGCTGGGAATATGCTGGCAAGAGCCCAACATGGTGGCCATGTTCTTGCCATAGGCCGGATCATGGCCATAAGCTGTTAAACCCCGCAAGTCACGGCAATCGGAAACGGTTTTCCCCGATGTCGATACGCTGCTTGTACACATCCTGCATTTGGCAGATACATGCTGGGGTGTTGCTAGCACATCGATCCCGCCCCTCCACAGCCCCCAAAGACTGTGGAATGTCAAACATGTCGCGAAGTTTGTGACCCGACGATGGTTGTCCTTGGTTTTCGTCCATTGTGCGTATCAGGCTTGCAACGCGCAGACGACTCGTTCGAATCGGTCAAGCCAACAAGAATTTCCCACTAGCTGGAACTTGAAGCTCATTCATGTGGCACTTGGGCATGGTTCACCCACGACAGCTCCGCTTTCAGGCGCGGCGTCGAGATTGCAACCTTCTGAACATGGAGTTAAGGGTCGCCCGACGATACGGAAGCTCACGAAAGGTCAGTGACTTGGCTTCAATCGTCGACCATTATTGACGGTTGAACCTGTGCGATATCGTATTCTAAACTGTGCAACTCTTGTTACAGTGCTGTTCCAATGATATTTGCGTTCCTGATTTGTCTGCCAGACACGATCTGCTGACAGTGCGAATCGATGAGGACCCAAGGCGGAATACATACATACACCTCTCGTTTCCGCTCGACCATGCTACGTCCAAATAGAAGTGACGACGCAAAAAGTGTAGCAGACGGGAGAAACCTGCTGAGAAATGTGCATTGGACGAATGTGAGGCCATTGCACGATATGCGACTATCCGAGAATTGCGAGTGCTGTGGCTAATCAGAGCTTCAGTCAGCCCCAGCTCAATAACCGACATTATGACTCACAATTTTCTACGCGACGAGATGCCCATCAAGCGATTCAAGCCTGACGCTTGGCTGTATTGCATGTGAGTGACGTTAGAATGCAGGCTGTATACTAACTGCCCATACCTCTGAGCTGGCGCCATAGACCTCTGCGGGCGGGCGAGTTCTCAAAGTCTGGCAAGCGGCGCATGGCTGTTGCGCAATATGCACTCCAGCCAGAATCTTGTAGCAGGGTCCCGAATTTCCTCGAGCATGCGCAGCGCTAGCTCCACATCGTTGAAAGGCGCGCTACTGGGGACTTCGACCTCGGGATCGGGTTGAAGACGGTACAGAACGAGATATTCCATGAAGATGCCGAGGTGCAACTTCAGCCCGAAATTCATTCGGCCTGATTTTGGGAACAGGCTGGCGTATAGGAGTTTCTCAAAAAAGACGTGCCATCGAGGCACGCGGATGCGAGCGTACTCGGCGTCAAGAGGAGGCACAAGGACACGAAGTCTTCCGGGCTACTTTCGGCGTCGATAGAAAAATAAGACTGTGGGACGATAGAGACGAATTCGGCGATTCGAGAGTTGCCCTGGTGCTTCAGGCGAACGACTCGGACATCTGGCCAGGGATCCTCGCGGTCCTTGGATGTATCAAAGATATTATACTGCTGTACGGTACGTCGGTACTGAAACTCGTCCTCCAGGAGCCTGACCGCGAATGGAACGAGAGCGTCTGGAACAAGGAGTTGCTGCGTGAACAGCTCGGTCGGGACGTTGTGTACGAATGCTAGAGCGTCTTCGCCCCAGAGAACACAGGGGATGCCGTGGTCTGTGAGCCAACGGGCAGTCGTGAGTCTTCGATGCTGGAACAAGACACTGAGAGGCGGGCTGTCGTACGTGATGCCCATGATGACAGAGTGAAGGAAACGATAAACACTGAGTTGGAAACTTTACCGTCTCTCTTCAACCATGATGCATGATGAGTTATTCAACCTATCAGGTGGTATTTACGATTGCGACACCAACCCGTGACAGCAATGCAATGATTTGTATTAACGCGATCTATATCTTCCACTTTCGAAGGCATAAGTCTACCGAATTCTCCCGCTTTCTCCCGCTTTGGATAATTTAATGAAACCAAAGCAGCTAGGCCTGCGGCGATGCAGCCTGAGTGGAGGCCTGAGGGAGATGTCAACAAAATCCAGGAGAGGGAAGATGAGACGTACGCGGTAAAGCTGGACGCGATGGCCGGCACCACAGGTAACAGTGCTGTCACCAGTGCACGCGAAGTTGCACTCGGTCTCCGGAACAGACGCAGGACGCGCACCCTTCAGCCATCCCTTGCCACACATGCACTCGTTGCCGTACTCGACGCCAGCCAGCGTGTACCCGTTGCTCTTGCACTTGTTCGTGCACGTTTGCGGCGTGTTGTTCTGCAGCTCGTACACCTTCGTGCTCTTCAGGAGCGACTCGCCTAGCGTCGGGTCGTTGACGCATTTGTACGCGACCTTCCACCCGCTCGCGAGCTTCGGCGTCCCGCTCTTCAGCGTCGGCTTCTTGCCCGCCATCTTGGCGTTCGTGTACACCGTCGAGCGGTGGTCGCCGCCGCACGTCTGCTTGCCAGTCTTGTCGCCCGAGCAGTGCTGCTGGCACTCGCTCGAGGGAGTTTGCGCAGGACGGGCTTGGACGAGCCGCAAAAGCACTCGGTGCCCAGACGGATCGCCGCGTAGCCGTAGCCGTTCTTGGTGCAGAGGGAGAGGCACTTGGCGTGCGTCATGTCGAGGAGGACGTTGCGCTGGAGTGCGAGCGGCGAGGTGTGCGTAAAGACGCGCTGGTCGCCCTCGTCCGTCACGCAGGCTGCCGTGAGCTTCCAACCACTGGGAAGCGCAATGGCGGCGGTGTCGGTGCTGTTGTTGCCTGTGGTGGTGGTGCTGTTGTTGGCCGGGATGGTGGCGGCAGAGGTGACGAGCGCAGAGGCGACGGCGAGGAAAAGCTGAGTGGCGACCATGTTGTAGAATGCTGATGCTGCTGTTGATGCTTCTCTCTTCTGCAAGTAGTCGACATTTATACGTGCTTCTCGAGTAAGACATTTCGTTTCGGACGGCGGCAGGGCCACCGACCGATCCTGAGACACGCGCAAGCCGTTCATCCGGAGTTTCAGTACAGTCCGGTGCTGATCCTGAAGCAGAGCCCTGTCTCTTAACAGCCATGCGAAGAGTCCTCGGAGTGTAGTCAAAGGATGACTGCTGAAGCCTGCATGCAAGTTGGAGCGCGCAGAATCTCAAACTGGATCGGGCCTGATAAACCATCTCTTTGCACACTTCAGAAGAAGAAGAGGACAAAAGCAGCAGTATGCATACGCAGACAGTTTCACCAATTAATCGCATTGGTATGCAGTTGGGGAGCGAATCCATTGATGTGGTCAGGTCGGCTTTGCCTGTCGCGTCCTATATATCCTATCCATGAAGGACAGCATGTACCGCGCGGCCGAGTTGCCAAAATACAGGCAGAACCGACGATGACCGCGTCGTGAAGAATTCAGCAGGACAAAGAAAGGTTCGGCTGTTTGCGGCGGCGCGTTTCACTCTTCCAGACCGCTACCTACCGCGACCATGTCGAACCCCAGCGAGGAGGAGCTCGTCAGACTATGGAAGGTGTCGCGCACAGTGCATGAGATGGTCAGGGATAGGGTACGGCTTTATCTATGCCTCCGTATTACTGCTCAAACGCGTTCCGTTGCAGGGATACCAAGTGTCTGAGGAAGAAACGAGCATGTCTCTCGAGCAGTTCCGCGCGCAGCATACGACGAACGGCACTGTCAAGTACGCGTGTCTCCGGTCTTTATCTGCTGTTGACTTACTGACTGACTGGCTTGCTCGACTACGACAGCCGGACTACGCTCACGTTCTACACGCACCACGCGAAGGACCCGAGTGACCAGCTGTTCGTTTATTTCTGCGAAGAAAAGAACGTCAGCATCAAGACCATGCGCAAGTACGTTCTATTTTATACAGCGTGTCCCGGATTTCGTTCCAATGCGCGATGTACCAGATTCTTGGATGTGTTACAGCAGAAAGGCATTCAACGCGGTATTATCGTCTTCAGCGGTACCATGACCCCATCTGCGCGCAAGGTTCGTTATGCCACTTCCTTTCGTTTTCCTTGTAAACGATGTCTAAACGTTCGTCCCCGACGCAGGTCATAACGGGCATGTCGCAAGACTAC
This sequence comes from Auricularia heimuer, assembly GCA_002287115.1. Lineage (NCBI taxonomy): Eukaryota > Fungi > Basidiomycota > Agaricomycetes > Auriculariales > Auriculariaceae > Auricularia > Auricularia heimuer. Next base: position 382,834 of record NEKD01000032.1, on the reverse strand, counting down.
AAGTTGGAAGAGTTTGCAGAGGCAGACCTGATAGTGAACATTACGCAACACATTCTCGTTCCCAAGCACGAGGTCATGACGCCCGAAGCGAAGAAAGCTCTGTTAGAACGATAGTTCGTTGACTGTCCTCTGCTCTGGTGCGATGTTGTGCTGACAGTCTGGCAGCCGCCTGAAGGAAACACAACTGCCGCGTATTCAGTTGGCGGACCCCGTCGCAAGATATTACGGCCTGAAGCGCGGGCAGGTCGTCAAAATTACGCGGCCGAGCGAGACGAGTGGCCGGTACGCAAGTTATCGCATTTGCTTCTAGACGCGCTGGCCACTGCTCGGCTTGTATTACTGTATAGTACGCTCTCTTTTTACGCCTCTATCCATTGGCGCTCTTGACCGCGTTTAAAGATGTCGGTCGCTACACTCACATCCTTTTTCTCGGTGCAAATCAACCAGAAGACCGGAAGTCTTAGCATATGTTGCACGGTGTATATAGCTGTGGTGCCAGCAAAATTGAAAACGTCCAAGCCCATGTGCATTGTAACTGTAGATTTGGAGGAGGTTGGGCGGAGATGACGCCAACCGGGTGCATCAAACCCTGCAAAGTGCCCACGTCGACAATTTCCGCTTCAGCTTTCCGTCGCTCGTTTCCGTTTCATCCACCGACTCTGCAATCATGTTCGCCAACGTGCTCACACGAGCACTGGCCCTGGCCTGCCTCCTCGTCCCCGCTCTTACCGGTGCGTAGAGCTACCGCCCGCTGGCTGGCTATGTCGCTGATATTAGGACGTGCAGTCGCCGCGACCACCGCCCCGGATATCCAGGCTACTGCTGCGTTCCCCGAGAGCAACCCGTTCCACCGTACGCTACTTCCCAGCAGTCTACGCGGTGGGCTGAGCACCGCGCTGCAGATGTCGTGAACGGCGAGCGCAACGCCGTGTCGGTCAACGTCGAGAACCTGTCCGAGCACAACGTCACCGTGTCCTCCGTCGCTGGCTCTGTCCATTTCGCAGAGTCTGGCAAGCTTATCAAAAACGTGTGTTTGCAATTCGCGGCTCTGGCAGCTCAGTGCTCAATCATCCTGACGTTGACTGCAGCTTACCGCGCTCTCGTACAACGTCCCGCTGGTCAAGAAGGCCAAGATCACGCTCCCCTACACGTTCTACAGCGAGTGAGTCCGATGCATCGGACTCAATGTCAGTCACCCCTGACACGCGTTTGCAGGTTCCGCGTGCGTTGTGCAATACTCAAAATCATGGGGCGTGATTCCTGACCTATCTGCTACAGACCGGCGACCTTCAGCTCAAGCTCTGGGTCGAGTACACGACCACTGTGCGTCCCCACTGAATATCCCGGTACTGCGCAGCTTAACTAAAGTGCGTGCGCGTTGCAGGATGGCAAGCACCGCGTCCAGGCCTTCGAGTCCGTCGTTTCAGTCGTCGAGCCCCCGGCCTCATGGTTCGACTTCAAGATGTGCGCTCCGACTCCAAGCCGACTTCCTACACACACTGACTGCGCTGCAGGTTGCTGACCTACATCATCGTCGGCGGTGTCGTCGGCGGGCTGGGCTACGCCGCCTTCCAGACATACGGCCCCGGCGCGTCCAGCGGCAAGAAGGGCAAGGGCAGGAAGAAGGCTGCTACCGCCGAGCCCACCGTCACGGACGCCGTGCCCGTCAAGGGCTCGGGCGTGTACAGCGAGGACTGGATCCCCGAGCACCACCTCAAGTCGCGCCGCAAGAAGGCGGACGGCGCGCTCAGCTCCGGCGACGAGGGCGCAGCCAGCGGCACGGAACGCCGCAGGAGCACCCGCAGGAAGTGAGCGGGGAATGGCGATGGCTGCTGGCTAAAATACAGACTCGTTTTTACTTCGGACGGCGGCCGTCGAGCATCTAGCTGTAGTTCTTGTCAGGCACGAGTACGCTTCGCTGTATTTACGGGTCTGCAAAATCGGAGGGGGGCGTAATTGCTGAATTGAACTGAACTGAATCAAAAATCGTACTTCCATGAGTAGAATTGTTCGAATCTGAATTCTGCGTGTCTGAATTCTGCGTGTCAGAGGGGACGCGAATGTGTTCGAACGTCGCTGTGCTGCGAGCCTGCGACATAGTAGATTCTGAGGTTCCATTGCGAGCAACGAGGTCTATTTACTGAGCTCCTTCGAGTCGACTATTCTCCAACCCTTAATCTAGGCGGCGGTCAGCACGTTCATCCTGGCGCCAGGTAGTATTACGCGCACCTTCGCGTCGGCCAGCATGCTCAGGTAGCGCTCGCTGAGCTCCTTGCAGTGGACGGGCGCATTGACGCCCTCGCCGCGTTGGCACTTGGTGAGCTCGTCGCGGACGAGGCGGACCTCCATCGCCTTCACCCATTGCTCGCGGATGTGGTGGTCGCGAGCGTCAAGCATAGCTGCGAAGCTGTCAGCCAGCTCGCGGCGCACGTATGTGTGATTGCAACGCACCCTTGAGCTCCTCACTGCTCTTGACGCTCATGGTGAATAAAGGTGCGGTTCGGAAGTGTGATGAACGCTCGCAACCTGCCGACCTGCTCCTTGGACTTGTCCGCTGTCGCAACTGTGCTACTGCTCTCCTGCTTTCGCGCCTGTCAAAAGACATCTTACTAGCGGCCTGCGCGCAACTGGAGTAGCGACTTGGGTTCTGCTTTCTGCTACGTGTCTAGGGCCGACTTTCTGACACGTCTTACGGAAATACCTCTGGCTTACCTCCTCCTCGCTCTCGAATGTGCATGCAATGTATTTCTCTTAGAATTGAATGCTCTGAGTGCTCAATTTGACCACATCGCGTCTGACTGTCTAGAGCGCGCCTGCCGTCGACTCTGCACGCCGTGCAGTCTCGAGTTGTTGATCTGAACGTTCTGGATGGCATGGCTCACTGGCTCTCATGTTTCAGATTTACACCTGCAGCTGGCACCGCTGTCTCGGATTGAACTGAAAATTCGGGACTCATAAGAGCATGCGCATGTCTGAGAATCGGGTCAGCGGTCCCGCCGCCGTCCGAAACGAAATGTCTTACTCGAGAAGCACATATAAAGGTCGACTACCTGCAGCAGAGAGAAGCATCAACAGCAGCATCAGCATCCTACGACATGGTCGCCACTCAGCTTTTCCTCGCCGTCGCCTCTGCGCTCGTCACCTCTGCCGCCACCATCCCGGCCAACAACAGCACCACCACCACCGGAAACAACAGCACCGACACCGCCGCCATTGCGCTTCCCAGCGGCTGGAAGCTCACGGCAGCCTGCGTGACGGACGAGGGCGACCAGCGCGTCTTTACGCACACCTCGCCGCTCGCACTCCAGCGCAACGTTCTTCTTGACATGACGCACGCCAAGTGCCTCTCGCTCTGCACCAAGAACGGCTACGGCTACGCGGCGATCCGTCTGGGTACCGAATGCTTCTGCGGCTCGTCCAAGCCGGTGCTGCGCAAGCTCCCCTCGAGCGAGTGCCAGCAGCACTGCTCGGGCGACAAGACCGGCAAGCAGACGTGCGGCGGCGACCACCGCTCGGCGGTCTACACGAACGCCAAAATGGCGGGCAAGAAGCCGACGCTGAAGAGCGGGACGCCGAAGCTCGCGAGCGGGTGGAAGGTCGCGTACAAATGCGTCAACGACCCGACGCTGGGCGAGTCGCTCCTGAAGAGCACGAAGGTGTACGAGCTGCAAAACAACACGCCGCAGACGTGCACGAACAAGTGCAAGAGCAACGGGTACACGCTTGCTGGTGTTGAATATGGCAACGAGTGCATGTGCGGCAAGGGCTGGTTGAAGGGCGCGCGTCCTGCGTCTGTTCCGGAGACCGAGTGCAACTTCGCGTGCACTGGCGACAGCACTGTTACCTGTGGTGCCGGCCATCGCGTCCAGCTTTACCGCGTACGTTCTCATCTTCCCTCTCATGGTTTGTCCTGACCTTTCCCTCAGGCCTCCACTCAAGCTGCATCGCCGCAGGCCTAGGTGGTCTAGTATCATTATCCAATATACCAGGCTGCTACAGCACTTGAGGAAGCGGGAGAATGAGATCTCTTGCTGTACACCATGCTCTTTGCTGTCCACGATTAATTAATATCATACCGCCAGCTCGTCGTGGTACTACAGCCAATAAGTAGAGATGTCGTGAGAATGCTGCAAGTGGAACCTGCAATTCGGCGCCTGTCAACACGGTTTCGGCGATTTCGCCGAAGGAGGCCGAAGGGCCAATCCATCGCTTGCCATTTGCCAGCCATGCTCGCTCTGGCGGCGCTGCGTCTGGGTCGATGTCCACGTCGAGCAGTGCGCTCGCTGGCCACGGTCGCGACGACGAAGCCTCCGCAGACGCTCATAGAGAAAATTGTGCAGAAATATGCTGTCGACTGGGCGCCGGGCAGAGCAGTGCGCGCGGGCGACTATGTCATGCTGCGGCCGCACAAGGTCATGACGCACGACAACACGGCTGCCGTTCTCCAGAAGTGCGTGCATACAGCCAGACAATTTCTGTGTATATGCTGACTGGAGTTCAGGTTCAATGCGCTGGGCGTCAAGCGCATACACGACCCGCGCCAGGTCGTCTTCACGATCGACCACGACGTCCAGAACAAGTCCGAGAAGAACTTGGCCAAGTACGCGACTATCGAGCGCGTCGCCCGCGCGCATGACGTCGACTTTTACCCGTCCGGCCGCGGCATCGGGCACCAGGTGCTCATCGAGGAGGGCTACGCGTTCCCCAACACCCTCACCGTCGCCTCCGACTCGCACAGCAACATGTACGGCGGCGTCGGTTGCGTCGGCACCCCAATAGTCCGCACCGACGCGGCGGCCATCTGGGCCACCGGGCAGACATGGTGGCTTGTGCCGCGGATTGTCAATGTCGAGTTCAAGGGGCAACTCGCACCCGGCTGCTCTGGAAAGGACGTGATTGTTGCGCTGTGCGGCTACTTTAACCAGGACGACGTTCTCAATGCGGCCATAGAATTCACCGGCGAAGGAGTGCGTAGCTTGACTGTCGACGACCGGCTGACAATCGCGAACATGACGACGGAATGGGGCGCGCTCGCCGGCGTCTTCCCCGTGGACGACACGCTGCTGAACTGGTACGATGCTCTCGCCGCGAAGCTGCAGAAGAAATCCTTTGGCATACCGCACCCGCGAGTGAACGCGGACACCATAGCGCAGGTTCGACAAAATCCCGTCACGGCCGACCAAGGAGCCTTCTATTCCTCGCACCTCATCTTCGACCTGTCTACGCTCATCCCGCACGTCTCCGGGCCCAACTCTGTCAAAGTCGCGACGCCGCTGCCCGAGCTCGAGGCGCGCAAGATCGCGATCCAGAAGGCGTACCTCCTCTCCTGCACGAACGCGCGCGCGTCGGACATCGCGGCCGCAGCGGAGGTGCTCCGTGGGAAGCGCGTGGCGCCGGGCGTGGAGTTCTACGTCGCCGCGGCGAGCTCCGTGGTGCAGGCCGAGGCGGAGGAGGCGGGGCACTGGGCGGACCTGCTCGCTGCGGGCGCGCGGCCGCTCCCGCCGGGCTGCGGGCCATGCATCGGCCTGGGCACCGGCCTGCTCGAAGAGGGCGAGACGGGCATCAGCGCGACGAACCGCAACTACAAGGGCCGCATGGGCCACCCCGCGGCGCAGGCGTACCTCGGCAGCCCGGCCGTCGTCGCCGCCAGCGCGCTCAAGGGCTATATTTGCGCGCCGGACGGCGCCCCTCCTGCTTCTGTTTCTGCACCAACCTTTTGGACGCTTGACGCACCTCCCGCTGCTGCAACATTCGCTGGAGGAGCAGGGGCGGTGCAAGAAGACTTGCTGGACGGCTTCCCGCCCGTCTTCTCCGGCGAGCTGCTTTTTGCGCCACAGGACAACCTGAACACGGACGGCATCTACCCCGGCAAGTACACCTACCAGGACGACATAACGCGGGCGAAGCAGGCGGAGGTCGTCATGGAGAACTACGACCCGTCTTTCGCGCAGCTCGCCATCGCGCTGCGCGACGGCGGGAAGGGCTCGGTGCTCGTGGCCGGCCGCAACTTCGGCACGGGCTCGTCGCGCGAGCAAGCCGCGACGGCGCTGGCCGCCGCGGGCGTGCGCTGCGTGCTCGCGGCGTCGTTCGGCGACATCTTCCGCCGGAACGCCGTGAACAACGCGCTGGTGTGCGTCGAGGCGCCCGAACTTGTCGACCTGCTCACCGCGCGCTTCGCCAAGGACGGCAAGCGCGGCGCTGGCGGCAAGCAGGGCGAGTTGACCGTTAGGCCCGGGTGGAACGTCGAGGTGGACATGCGCAACGGCCGCGTCGTAGTGCAGCCTGAAGGCCTGGAGTTCTGGGTTACCCCTGTTGGGAAGAGTGTGCAGGAGCTGTGGGTGTGTGGCGGGCTTGAGGGGTACATTCTCAAAAAGATTGGTGGCGCTGAAGGCGAGGTCGCTGCTGCTGCTGCATAAGGTGCAGCTGTACATACATTGGAATCTAGCATTTCGAGCATCGTTGCATTGCTGTCGTCGTACAATATAGATCATCTACATTCATACTTTGTGGCCGTCGAGGGTACTGAGTCGATCATAAGCCCGGGATTTGATCGCGGGAATGCGACAGGCCTTAAGAATCGGAACAGGACCTTGGACCGTCTACTAGCAGCCAACTTCTCCCCCATATAACCAGCATGCTCGTGCCATTCGAATATCCCGAAGAAATGCGACTGCTGTGTCTCTCCTCGCTGAACTGGGACGCCAAGGCATGCCTAATGCTCGATGATGAGACCGATCCCTCGTATACACGTGTGGGTCGGTATTCAGAGGGCCGTCAAGCACTCTTTGGGCTTGCCTCCGCACGCGGCCCGTTAAACTATTGGTCGACCCAGCATGATGCATATATCTACGACATCGCTTGGTGGACCGAGGAACCGATGGCCGTGCGCTACACCAGGAGGCGCGCCGTCGGTGTCAGGGTAGTCCCAGACGTCCTCTTCTATACGGGCCCTGTGTTCACAACAGGCCACGACATGAGCCGCGAGACCGTCGGCGGCAAGCTGTGTCTCCACCGGCTCGGACGAAAGCATTATCCCTTCCAGGAGCGCCTGGAGCTCGAAGATTACCAGCTAGATATCCTCAAGCACCTGTACCCGAAAGCAACTATTCAGCGCGGTCCGAAGAACTACGACTTCTTCGACATTGACTACTTCGGGGGCGACGACAAGACGCAGCCGGTTGCCGTTGGATTGGAGAGCCGCAGCATCAACATCGACGAGCCCGACCTTCCCGGGCAACCAGACGAAGATCTCGAGTTCGAGAGCGAGCCGGAGGACAACACGGACGCTGAGTCAGACGAAGACGACGACGATTGGCCATGCGACGAGATGCCCACGGAGGAAGATCTCGGATGGACGGGACCTTGGGTGGACAAGCTCGTCGCCGCCAAGGAACGAGGCGGACCAATGCCAACACGCAGAGAGGTCAAGTGGTACTACAGTGGGAGCGAAAAGCTGTGGGGCGCCGAAATGGTGTTGACGGTACGAGTGTCTTTATATCCGTGTCCCTCCAGCTCATTCAGTTCGCCCAGCCGATAAGCTTTGAGCTCTACAAACCCGAGAAGAAGCACCCCCACAAATGTCTCGAGGCATACACCGTAGTTGCCACAGTCAAGCGAGTATTCGTGACCAAGAAATGGTTCGAACTTGAGGCGGAAGTCACCGTTCCAGCCGCATAGAATCAACGGTCACAGAGTCATCGCGCGTAGTCTCGAGTTTAGCTTCATGCCACATATGCAGTCATATCTAGTGTCGAAATCTGCAAGCAGTCGCCTTTGCAAGTTGCCAGTAGAGTACGAGGACAAGAGTCGACACGCCACGGCGTCTTCCGGAAAAATCTCTTCCTACCGCGTCCATGTCGTCCGAAGACGAGGCACCCGAGGCCGTTTCGCACGCAGCGTCGCGCTCGCAAGCTGCTGCTCAGCGAAAGCAGAAACGCGCTTTCGAACATGCAGAACGCGAAAAGCGCCAGGCCAAGGGCAAAGCTCGTGCACAGCAGCAGCAAGAGCGTGAAGAGCAGAATAGCGCGGCCGCACGCATGGAACGCGCTATGCGCGAGGCACAAGAGGAAGACGATGACGAGGATGCGGATTCAATGGACAGCGATGAGGACGGCGGTCATGTTGACGGGGAAGCTATTCGGGACATGGGCGACGACGATGAAGACGAAGACGAAGACGCTTCCGAGGACGACGATGACGACTCCGAGGTTGGGCCGCGTCGCCTCGATGGAGAGGACATCCATCTCGATGAGGACGACGACGACGACGACAGTAGCATGGAAGAGGATCCCAAACCTTCCTACCTCCCAGACCACCTCTTCAAGGCCGCGCTCGCTACGGTCAAGCCTCCAAAGCCTCCACCAAAGGAGCTCAGTAACGCCGCCAAAAAGCGCTTGAAACGCAAGGAAAGGAAGAAGGCGAGGCACCAGGACACGAAGGAGATTTTGCTGGGGTACGTCTGTTGCCGCATAACGCCTGCTGCCCGTCATTAATACCCGCCTCAGTGACCGGACAGTACGCGTCTTGCCTTCAGAGGTGCAGTCTGCACGCACGGCTGCTCGACGAACCGTGCCGCCTGCGTCAATGAACAAGTTCGTTCGCAAAAGTTTGCTACTCAAGAGCTCGGACCGTAAGAGGGACTGGGAACGTAGATCAGGTCACCAGGCTTTTTTTAACGATAAGGACGGTTTCTGATACTGCTGCCTTTCAGCCGATATGATCATGAATCGCGCCCGCAGACGACCGGCAAAGAACTTCGTGCGAGAATGATTCCCCACGCTTGTAGTCTTGCTTGCAATCTAGGTCCAAGTACAGCTACTACCCAACGTTCTCCCATTCAGGCGCGATTCGTGAATCAACGGAGAACCTCTAAATTTATTATGCCCAGAAACGACTATGATAAAAGAGTTGCTCGACCGAACCTCAGGCCTTGGGAGCGGTGCCTTCCGCGGCAGACGCGGGCAGGAAATCGATATATCCTTTGGGTGACTTCGGCGTGTAGAAGGTGGCGCGATCGTAAGGCGTCAGCGCGATGTTCCTCTGGATACGATGAGGGAGGTCCGGCTGTGAAGGCATCGGTCAGTTCATATTCACAGAGGAGTCGGAACGACTGACGTTGGAAGTGAAGTGACGACCAATGGCTATGAGAACCTGCTCTCCATTCTCTTCGGCCTGCTGCGCTGTCGCGATAGCATTCTCCGCGGCGTAGCCCGACGCCAGAATAATGGGCCGCGGCTTCCAGATTTCCCTAGCCCAGAGCAGATTGTCTGTGGGAAGGCCGCCGACGTCGACGCGGGACTCGATGAGGTGGACATAGGCCAGGTTTCGCTTCGTCAACTCCTTGAGGATCGCGGAGAACGTGGGGATGGGGTTCTCCTCGCGCATCCCCTGGTAGCGGCCCCATGGGTTCAGGCGGATTGCGGTGCGCTCGGGCCCGACGGCGTCCACGACAGCATCGACAGCGCGGAGGGGGAAGCGTATGCGGTTCTCTATGCTGCCTCCGTACTCGTCGGTCCGCTTATTGACAACGTCCTGGATGAACTGGTCGAGCAGATAACCTGAAATGCCTGTCATCGACTTCGAAGATACAGAGCTGCACTCGTTACATACCCTGGGCGGCATGAAGCTCAACCCCGTCAAACCCAGCACCTTCCACTGCATACTTGGCCGCCCGAGCGAACCACGAAACATAGTCGTCAATTTCTTTGACGGTCAGCGGTCGAGGGACAGCGTGAGCGTCATCAAGACGGACTGCGCTGGAGGAGACGACGTCGGCATCCGGTACTTCGGACTTCAGCTGCTTCTCGTTCGCAACGCGTCCGAGTGCCCAGAGCTGAAGATATATGAAGGAGCCCTTGGCATGCACGGCGTCAACGATCTGCATGAATGTGAGTCCACTTCTCGCATCATGGAACTTGGAATAAGAATAACCTTTTTCCAAGCTGCGACCTGGGCGTCATTCCAGATGCCTGAGACAGAAGACGGTCAGAAGCGCGTGCTTGGGTTCGACGTATGTGCATACCAGGAACATTCGCATAACCCCTGCCCTGGGGTCAATCACAGTCGCCTCCGTGATGATTAGCGTCCCTGGTACCGAGGCGCGCTGGCTATAGTACTCTATCGCCATGTCCGACGGTACGTGGTCGTCGTGAGCACGATACCGCGTCATCGGGGCCATCACGACGCGATGCTTGAGCTGGGCGACGCCAACACGGATCGGCTTGAAGAGCGCTTGAGAAATCGACATCGTCGGTTAAGCAAAGTGGATGTGTGGGCTGGGACAACGCCACAAATGCTATTTATCGTGAGGCCATCGCGATTGAACGCCGGGGGATGACACTGTCGTCCGAATCGCGGCCTAAAGGATATGTCAGCGTGGCAATCGCAAGAGTCGACTAACGGCTATCCAAGCTCCAGTAGCGTCGAGTATAGAGACAAGACGCCGGGATATCTTGGTTCCGAGGGTCTAGATTAGATAGGAATTATGTCAGCCGTTTCACAAACTTGATTACCGGACCGGCTATTTTGGTGCCAAGCTGTCAAGAGTCATCTGAAGTCCGAACCTCACCGGCCTCAATCCGGATTCAAAAAAGTCGAAGTTAAAGGAAAATATAAGCAGATATGAATCTACCTTACTCGAGTTCTACAAGTAATGATCGCCACAGCTTCCCTTGAAAAATCACTGGCGAACAGTGCGGTACAACCGTAGTATAAAAACGTACTGCACGGTGACAAGCAGACGAATACACGGCCACCCAGCCGATTATGGGAAGAGCTTTAATTTGGGCGAATACGGGAAACCTGACACAATGGATTACCAGATTCCTGGTGGGATTGCACCGAATTTCTGTAGCCGCAGGAATTACGAGAAATTTCGAGTGGATTTCACAGGTTGCCCGTGCACGAAACCTGCCGGATGATCCGTGCGGCGGTTTTGGTCCCCAACGCCGTCGCCGGTTGAGAAGACCAGTTCGGCCACTTCGAGCTCCGACGGCAAGCTCTCTCCGGCCAAGTCCAACATGTCCGCCAGACGCAGAGACGTCCCCCTTCCCCTTCCCTAGGCACCCCCCTCCTCCCCGTGTCTTTCACTTTATTACCCGCTGCACTCTCTAGTAGCCGGTGCTGCCCCCGCGACTCTCGTTACGCGCCGTCGAGGAGCGCTGACGTGGCGCTCCCGGTGCTGACGTGTCTCTTCGCGTCCAGCCACTCGCACCGTACAAGGCGCACCCCCCTCCTGCATGATCCAGATTCCATTGCCCACTGCTTAATCACGCCTGGAGGCTCCTGTGTTTTATGTCTAGCGTCTGTAGGTGACGACGACGATAACCCCCCTTCGCGCCTGAGGACTAGATTTGACAGTCCATACCTCCGTAATATACTCCTCTTTTATTTTCACATCTATGCGCAAGGTTTATTGATCCTGGCATCCTTTCCTCGAAGGCTGGAATGGGACTAACGCTGACTCGGTGTTAACGGGGCGGAGGCAAATTCATATCACAGGTTTTCTGTGGGGCGGATTGTGGGATTTCGATAAGCACAGCGGCTACGGGATTTCACTAGGATTACATCAGGATTCCGGAACATGGCCCAACCAGCGAAATTTGGTAATCGGCTGGGTGGCCGTGTAATGCCACCTGGGAAATGCCATAGCCCTCGAATAGCTTCTCACGTGATCACGGAAAAATATAAACTGCACTTGGTACAGGTACTACAGGTGTAACCACCCGATCATGCACACTCGCTTATCGGGCGCAGGGCTCCACCAGCGCACTCGGGACCGGATGCAGGGCGGGCGATGCTTGATGCTTCCGGGCTCAGCACAGTCGCTTGTGCGCTATGCCTCGGCGCGTATGTGCATATATTCCACCTGGCGTGTAGTGCCTTGTGCCGCTCCGTCAAGGTCTCTTCAAGAAAGTCTCTTAGGAATATCAGCCTTATGACATCATGGCGAGAGTCAGTGTGTTCGATGTTTGTTGCTGTGTTGCTCCGACCTGTTCCTCGACGTCTAAAGCACAAGCAGTGCCCACTGTGCTTTGCAGCTACGTTTGATCTCACAGTGCATGAGTTGCAGCTGGATGAGTCTGCTCAGCGGCAGAACACGGCCATGGGCATGCAAACTGAGCTAGGGTGACTGGTACTTCCTGAGCGTGCAAGACTGCATGCTCCAGCTCATAAATGTCATGCAAACCAATGCATCCTGGACCCAGGTGTATGTACTGCCATTGGAGTTCACGGTCTGCGCCACTTGATCTCGCTTGCTGAGCATGGGAATTTTCTGGGTGTTATCCGAGATTTTCTGACGCCGGCGCCTGAGCGTTTCCCATTCTTTCACTCCATGGATGTCGACACGCCCACCGACGCCCTTCAAGATCTTATTGTGCTCGTCCTGGACAACACTGACTCCTTGCGTGGTGTCCAGAACTTGTCAGAGGCCGACGAAGGCAACATTCGTGCTACTTGTCTACTCCTGTGCCGCATTCTTGCCCGTCTGCCATCGAGCTTGGGCAACACGCCTCCTTTGCCACCGCGGACCCTGCCTTCTGCTACATTTACGCCACACTGTGCGCCTTCCCGCCGGATTGCGGGCCACAGTCGTGCGACACGCCAAAGTACGGTCAAAGCCGTTTACCTCCACACGCTCGAGTCTGTCATTGAATATCCACATACCAACGAAGGCGGCATCGCGCACATATTTCCTCTCCAAATGCTGCCGGACGCTAAAGGAAAATTATCCTGGCACAATCCTGCGCGCGACTTCGTGTATTCCCATACCAATCACAGCAGTAATCGAAACCGCTTATGCCGCGACCTCGTCGAGCTTGTACCAATGGAGAATCCTCCTGATGAGGTTAAATTCAAATACTTCTCCACACAATGTAAGTCTCATGAACATTGTACATTGAAGTTCACTGCCAATCTCCGTTTACTTACTGTCACTCAGGCGGCGGCGTGAAAGTGTGTGAGTTCGCCGACAAAGTCTTCAAGACTGCGCCTCATCGATTTTGTATGCCTGAGCTCCTGCGCGAGCGCGTCTCCTACCGCGCAACTGCCACTGCTGCAGATAAGCAGCTGTTTGGGAAAACCGTGGCTACGAAAGTTGCTTACGATTCTCGTGGCTGTGGCTCGAAGCTGTCGCAGGAGGAGGCTGACGCTCTGGGTGTCCAAACCGGGGCTGGCAGGCTGTGCCCAGGCAGTCTCCTTCTGCATCGCGACCAGGAGAACAATCTTTACATTCGGTGAGTGCTCTCGCATTGTCCATTCTATCATCGACTCACAAGCCCAGTTGTGAATTCTACTCTAAATCCCGTCGCGGCCATCGCAATTCAGCCGTCGGCGACGTGCACCACGAGCTCCTGGAAGCCCTGTTTGAGGATGACTCGGCCGCAATTGCGTTTTTTGAGTCGCGCGATCGCGATGAGCATAATCCATTGACACCGTGCAAGTTTGCAGTGAATGCAAATGCTCAGCGCGAGGAATGCGGTACGTTCTCTGCATTATCACATCCCCTTCGCCGTGCTCAACTCTCAAAGACTCTCAGCATTTCTTCACTTCTACGGATGATGGTCGGTCCGATCTACGCAAGGGCCGCTTGTCTTTGGCTCCATGCAATGTTCATTTCGTGACGTATATGCCCGAGGACGAATATTGCGAGGTCTTCCCATATGCAATCGTCATCAGCCACGGCGTCCACACTCACCCACTGCCCTTGCCGTCGAAGACGCCCAGACCGATCAGGCGGCAGCTGGAGGACATTCTCCGCGCAGTTGGCTCTGACCTAGCAGATGCAACTACCCGACGACTTCAGCGCAACGGAATCGTCAAGGCTAAGCTCTCTGCTCTTCTGCCTGGTGTTCGTAATCCAACGTTTGCCGATCTTCACCCATCTCTCGCAAATCACGACCACGTTGCAAAACTTATCCAGCCCTTAAAAGACGCTGAATATCCATTTGGCACGGGCTGGGAAGGTGGGATTGCAATTCTGTATGAAGACTGATGCTCACTACTGCGCAGGACTTCGGTACCAGTACGAGCGCGAGTGCAACGGCTCCCCCGATGACCGCTACATACAGGATATGCACGAGGGCGCAGTCACCTCAGGAGACAAACTACGTTTTGTCATTTGCGCTACTCGTGCACAGCTCAGGCGCCTGCTTGGAGTCCAATGGCTTACCATTGATACTAGCTTCAAGCGCGCGAGTCCATGGTACGAGTTCGAGCTTTGTACATTCGACAACGGTCACAGCTCAAGTGCGTCACCCGCTCGACTTACTATTGATAAATCACTGAGATCCTTCCAGGTGATGTTCTTGTTCGAGTTTTTTTCAACAGCCAGTCTGCCGATGCCCATTTCGAAGTACTAAAAGCCATCCATCGAGTCGTCCACCGTGAAACTGGAGCATACATCCGCTGGCGGCACATCGACTCCCCTTCTATTGATGAACCTTGCGGTATCCTTGGTCTCACATTGGACATGCATCCTGGGCAGGCAGAAGGTGCGTAAAAGAGCGCTCCGGCGTGATGTCTGGGAATTGTGACGCATTGCGAAGGCACCGGCAAATTCTTCGTTTGGCTCAGCAACCAGCGCCCAACACAGTTGGACCTCTATGAAGCGGAGCGACTCATCGCCTCACTCGACGAGTGGGATCACTTGCGACATATGGTTTGTGTTTGTACCTGGCACGTCGGCGAGGAGATCACGAAGAATAAGGCGACCTCCACGGAGAAGATCCTCATGCGTCGAATTTTGCGCTCGTCGAAAGAAACGGTGCTGCAATCCCTTGACGAGTTAAAGAAAGGATCAAAGCAAGCCAAGGGTGAGAGCCTTTCCAATGTTAGTGTATTTCTTTCTCATTTCTTGCCGGCTTCAGACTGGACTGCGCATAAGATAAACTCGAGGTTCATCTTGCCAGCATTGTGCCAAGAGCTCAGCCTCATTCCCGTTGATATTTGGCGTATTGGAGAGCGGACAAGTGGTCTCTCGGAAAGTGCACATGCGGACGTGAATCGCGAAGGCACCCGATTGCCTCTTCTTGCGGCGGTCATGCGCGGCCGTCAGTTCGACATCGCCCGAACGACAGCATTCTCCGTTCTCGACTCTATGGGGATAGATCGCCACTACAAGTCCTTCACGCCCGCTCGGCGCCAAGCTCATGCAATCGGACGAAGCAGTACGAGCACTTGGTCCCCGTTTACTATACCCTAACGTTCATGCGTGTGCCTGCAGATAAAAAGCATCATTCTCGCCTTCTACGTGAAGACGACGCGAGGATCCAAGCGAACGACCGGATCGCCACACAGCAGTCAATCGTCAAAAACGCTGAGATGTGTATTCAACAGCTCGGTAGTGTCCCCGACGAGAGTGCGCATGCAAATTTAGTAGCTGCGCAAGCAGTGCTGGATGAGCTCGTCGCGTTCGCAAAGGGCCTTCCTCCAGGCACAGGTCGGATTCGCACTCTGGGTGTTCCTGAGAGTCCACCTCCCCTGCATTCTCATGCACCCACGACCCAGTGGGAAACTGCACCCATCAATGCTTTCCATCGAGCTGGAGGAAAGGAGACGCCTCCTGGAGCTCATCCGTATGATTCTGCCAGCAACGACCTCGCTCGACTCGACCCGACCCTGGTGTCATTTCCAGCGACCATTACTGCTCCTTCAAACGAACACCACGGAGAGTTCGACCATACGCCATTCCTCTATCATACGAACGCTCCTTACGCATACAACTCAGAACTCCTGAATGCCGCAGCATATAACTGGGACCCCGATCAACCATATGGCTCATTATTACAATTGGTAAAGTACTTTGTCTATGCAAACACTGCTCTACTCACCAGCCTTCTTAGAATTCTTTTGAAGACTATGTGGAAATGGTAGAAGCTCCGACGCAGACAATGCCAGTGGGACAGGCTATCGACGAAAACAGCGAGCTCTGCAAAGCTCTCATTGGCTTTTATTGATTGAATATTCACTCATGTTCTTACTATCTACGAGATAGGCATTATACAGCTACAAGACTCTACCTGTGCTACTTTCCGGACAAGCGCCAATAATTTCCTGGTCAATCGTCTCCCCGATAAAATAACCTTCCATTATGACATGGTATCTGACAAGAATGAGCTACAGTGGATCGTTTGGGCTCAAGAAAGAGGATTCGATGGCTGGTCACCGGCACCAACGAGCTTGTAGCACGACGACGACTTGATGTACCAAAACAAAATGCGAGTAGACGAGGGCTGCTTGGGAGTGAAGTGAGTTGTTGATCTTGAGCGCTAGATTTTGGAGCGGGATGGATCTGCAGAGAGGATAAAAAATGAGCAAAAATGAGCGGTCATCGGTCAGTGAGCGAGGATAGTTTGACGTACCGGAAAAGACTACGAGCAGCCTAAGCATGCCGACAGCATTTCAGCTGCTCGGCAGACAAGGTTCTGTGTAGATCTTGAGTGCTAGGTCATGCGGGAGGTGCATGCCCTGCGACCTAGATCAAAATTTTGAGAGAGTGGGCGCGGGAAGACGACTTGACATACCGAACGGGGGCACAGAACCGGACAGTTGCAGTGTGACCGCCAATTGAAATCACAACGTCTATTCGGAGGTCCATAATTAGCATGACAGTGTGTCACTGCGCGAGACGGTCAGTGCGAAGTTCTGAGGTTGACTTTAGGACAGCCGGACATACCATACGAATTTAGAGCCCATCCGCAAGAGCGGCCTGGCAGTCATCCGCGTGTATGGCGGGTGGAAATGGACAAAAGTCCAAAGATTATCTTGTTATTGCATTCCCGCATCGTTCCCGCATCGTTCCCGCATAATTACTTCATCATTACCGCATCATTACCGCATTCTTCCTGCACTTTTTCAGCGCAAAATCGTGCATCATATGCAGTGAGAATGCGGGAACAATGCAGGAACAATGCGGGAATGATGCAGGAATCAGGCAATCACACCATGTTTTATGCAGGAACGAATGCCATCATTCCCGCACCCTTCCCGCATTGTTCCCGCATTGTTCCTGCATCCTTCCCGCATCACCTTGCAATCCAAGGCAAAATCATAAACATCCATTCACTCGACTTTTTACCGCATCACAACTTCATGTACAGTTTTGTTTTCGTCTTGCAGGATCATCTTCGCGGCAATCCATGGTATAACAAAATGTGGTCTAGCTTATGGCCGCATTCCATGATACCAGCAGACAGAGGCATATGACATCTGAGAGGTCTTAGTTACCTGTGCAAGATGTAAAAGCTCACATCTTCTCAATTCTCATAGGACTTGACCATTGGCTCAGTTGGACTTGCAGCTACTTATTGCACTGCTAGAATGGTCTTGGCTGAAACATAAAAAGACTACTGCATTGTGAGTGTTTCAGTCAAAGGAAGGAAAGTAATGGCTTTGGTCAAAAGAGCACGACAAAGGGTGCAGAAGGAGAGGATCTGGAGCAAATGCCAGGCATGCTGAACGTCTGGCAATAGGCTGTGGCTGTGCTAATCCCCGAGGTTGATCCGGGACATGATTGCTTGAGCATGAGCTCATGCGGGAACGATGCAGGAACGATGCGGGAACGTCATGCAGGAATCGCACACGAAAAAGATGATGGCCATGCAGGAACAATGCGGGAACAATGCAGGAATGATGCGGGAATGATGCGGGAACAATGCGGTAATTGGCCAACACAAGAACAGAACCAACATCTCACTTGGTGACTTTTGTCCATATCCACCCTCCATACGCGTGTGCAGAACCATCGAAGATGGCGAGACGAGTTGACGTACGGCGACGGTGCGGGCGGGCGAGCAGCTGTTGGCGTGGTCAGTACCAATCTGGGAGCGAGGACGAGTTGACTTACCAATAATCACAGCCCCTACTTATCAATCCCGAAGCGACATGTCTGAAGGGTTGAGGATGGGTCCGGCGAGGCGAATGCAATCGTAGAGGCGACAGTCAGTGGTGGCATCGAGGTCTGAGGTCTGAGCGAACCACGGTGACGACTCGGAGTTGACAGAATCGGGATGTGCCGCGTCGCAGGCCGCATCGGTCAGTCATAGGAAAAGTCACGTTCTCATGAAATTGTAAGCTAAATAAACCAGACAGACTGCTTTGTAGTTAAGCTCTGCATCTATATACGTGGTCTCAAGAAGGCCGGACATTCTGACAGCGAGATAATAGCCTTCCGATTTGCCCGGCAATTTACCACTGCTTGAATGCACACTCAGAAAGATGGAGATTAGTGTAACTCTTGAGAGTTTGCAGAAAGACTCATTTCCATCCTCTGAACTACTGAGGACAATATGGGAGCTTAGCAGGCTGCGCCCCATTGTCAGCGTCAAGATTTAACACCGGACTTCCCACCCGGAGATCGCTGCAGTCAGTTCTGTAAGTATTCGATTCACACTCAAGTAATTGTTAATTGCTCCACTCTATAAGCTACTTTTACTGCTCTGCAAATCAGACAGAAGTTGAGGCCACATGCATGCTCCCGGACTGCTTGTGCGACACTCCTGGACCATGAGACGGCGAACCTCCCGATGAGCCAGAAGGTCCACCGCTCTCAGAGTCATGCCGAGTATCCCCGTTGTCGTCGTGCTCCAAGTCACTCGCAAAGCGGCGACAATTGCCGGTCTCAACATGGTCGCGCATCGCGGCTGGAAGTCCAACAACGTCACAGTAGTTGCAGTACTGCAAAAGGCGTTGAAGGGTGGCGAGATAGTCGACCTTCAGACCGAAGGGACTATTCAGCGCCATGAGCGCACGCGTCTCAACGAGCCCCGCACTGTTGTAAGCCTGCGGAGGCATGAAGGGCATTTCGATCTCAAGCATGCTGAGACCCCGCAGTGCTAGTACACCGCGAAGGTCGTCGTCGCGATCTGGAGTGACTTGCAGGAGTGAGCTCAAGATGATAACGATACAGCAGGAACAAACGGCGTACAGTATCCAAGTGTTAAGCCTGCTGTGCCTTGGGGGTTTGGTTGCAAGGATAGTCGAACGTCCGGGCGCAGAGAACACTCGAACGAACAACTAGAGCCTTCGGTGCGTTATTGAGCACACCGGCTACGTCGAGTAGCACGACCGAAGGGACCACGAGCAGCAGAGGACTCAGACGAGTAAGTCGGGCGAGGGGAGAACCCAGAGGCGAAGTCGAGAGAGAGAGAGATAGAGTGTGCGAGGGGCACGACTATGTCGATTTCGTAACTGGGGAGCTAGATACAAAGTCGAGGGTCTTTTATACCTGGGGAGGTGATCCGATGTACTCGGAGTGTATCCTAGAGACGAAGGAGAGGGGGCCTCAGATCAATAGAGATCGTCGTCATCGGCCGATAGGATGAGTAAGAGCGAGTGGGTAAGGTATCGGGGGATCGGGCGGATGACGAGAGGCGAATGACTAAGACGAGTGGAGCGAACCGGATATGAACACTATCGATACAGTAGGGACAAGGCGAGTTAGGTGGATGTATGCGAGTAAGGAGAGAAGCTAGAGAAGTGAGGGAGAGGTCTAGAGGTAGAGGACGATGAGGAGAACATATCCCGAGCATATGAACACGAGGGGAGATAAGCCGGGTATTCGGGAGCTTGACCGAGTTGACCGAGTGACGTAGAATGACGCCGAGTGATGCCGGGAGCACGTGAGGTCCGCGGACCGGGGCACGGGCGTAGCAGTATCCCCCCTTTACGTCCTGAGCCCACGAAGGACTGCAGCAACGCAAGGTGAATACGAAAAATGAGATAGCACGCACTCGAGTCCGAATGGGGCCAAAAGATCAGGTCGGGTCGGAACGGGTCGGACGCAGATTAAAAGTGGTTGGGTCGGGAGTTGAATCGTCGAACCACTCTTTGTCTTCTGCCCGCCGCCCACCATGCCACGATACGAATCGCTCGAGGACGTCGCCGCCGCGTACGACCGCAAGACCGTCGGCGCCGTCATGAGGTCGCTCGAGGACGACCCGACGATGGAGGCGCTGATCGCAGCGCACGAGGACGCGAAGCGGACGCTCGGCGGCCTGCAGCAAGAGGCCGTCGACGAGGAGGACCTCGACGCGATCGAGGCGCTCAGCGCGCGCAGACGCCAGGCGAAGGCCGAGCTGCGCCTGGCGGCGCAGCGACGCTTCGGGATGCTGGCCGAGCGCGTGGCCAAGATCGCGGCGGACGCGGGCGCCAAGGCGACGAAGAGCCAGGCGTCGCCGGCGAAGGCGCCGACCACGAGCACGAAGGCGCCGGCGAAGGACGCGATGGAGACCGAGTCGCCGCCGAAGAGGCGGAAGGCCATGGAGGTATGGGTCGAGTTACCTCGATTGCGCGATCTGGCTAAGGTGCGCTTTTGTTTTTTAGGTCGATATCGCGAAGACGGCTCAGGCGCCGCGCAAGGTCGCGCCGAAACCCGCGCCGGTCGCGGTTGCTCGCTCGCCGTCGCTCGGGCGGGCGAGACGCTCGAGGACGACGACGAGGTCGAGGAGATCGCGAGCCCGGTGCCACCGGCCGCGAAGCCCAAGCCCAAGCCCAAGCCGCGCACAGGCGGCAAGTTCACGGACAGGTGGCCGGAGGTGCCGTACGGGACGCGGTTCCCGAGTCAGGTAAGTTTTCGGTCGTTCGTGTTTTGCTCGCCGGGGCTGACATCGAGCAGTGCGAGGCTTGCGCCAAGCGCGGCGGCCAGTGCGTTCGGCAGCACCGGTCGAACACTTGCACCGCGTGTCATCAGACCCGGGGCAAGTGTACGCACTCGGGCAAGCCGTTCGTGCCGCGCGGCGAGAAGAGGGCGGCGTCGCCGAGTGCGTCGCCCGAGCGCCCCAAGAAGGTGCGCATCGTCGAGGGGACGACGCTGGGGACGAGGGCGGCCGAGGACCGCGCGAAGACGGCCGAGCACCGCAGGGTCGTGGAGAACCACGCCCTGTGGACGAACAACTCGGTGCACAACATCGAGAGGATGTTGTACCGGATGCTGCAGTGGCAAGCGCAGCAGTTCGGTCAGTCGATCGATGATTTGATCGACGACCCGTTCACGAGCGAGGAGGAAGAGGAGGCCGAGGAGGAGGTCGAGGAGGAGTCCGAGGAGGAGGACGAGGAAGCGGTCGAGGAAGCGACCGAGGACGCGGACGAGTAGGCGATAGGGTAGAGTAGTAGCGGGTGCGACCAAAGTCGCCCAAAAAATGTAATAAATGACTGTTTCTTGGAATCGGGTGAAAAGCGAGTGAGCGAAGAAATAGCGAGTGAAAAAAGCGAGTGCTTAGATGTTTTCGAATTTCTTGAGGATTTGCTGGAACTCTTGATAACTGCCGGGAGCGCTGGGATTTGCAGCATAGAAGTCTAGAACTGCTTCTTGCGCGTGTTCGAGATTTTCGGAGCCCATCTCGGTGGTCTCGGGGTCGTCGGGAGTGCCGATGTGACCGATCCAGCGAATGCGAAAACGAAGGCGCGAGTGACGATGGCGATTGTTGATGCGTACGCTGAGTACTTTGAGCTCGTACTCTTGCTCGCCGTCGACGACAACGGGCGGAGGAGGTTCTTGACGTTGACCGGGGAACGCTTCTCGAGGGTGGGGTTCGAGTTGCGAGACGTGAAAGACCGGGTGTACGCGAGCGAGGTAGTCGGGTAGGCTGAGGGTGAACGATTGCGAGCTAGGTTGATCGACGATCGGGAACGGGCCTAGGTAGCGATCGGCGAGTTTGCGGCGTCGTCTTGATGTGTTCCGAGAGGACGTAGGCCATGTCGCCGACCTTGAAGTCAGGCGGGGGAGTGCGTCGAGCATTCGCAGATGCAGTGTAACGTTTCTGAGCGGCAGCGATCTGCTCCTTCAGGACGTCCTGCAGTTCGTGGATGTCGACAGCGAAGTCGCGGGCGCGAGCAGAGGCAACGTCGCGCTCGGGGTAGACGGAGATGTTCGGATGAAAACCCTTGTTGGCGAAGAAAGGCGAGACACCAGTCGAGTCGTTCGGGGTGTTGTTGTACGTGAATTCGGCGAGAGGGAGTAGCTCGGACCAGTTGTCCTGCTCGTAGTTGCAGTAGAGACGGAGGTACTGCTCGAGCGTCTGGTTCGTGCGTTCGACTTGACCGTTCGCCTCCGGGTGGTGACCCGAGGTGAAGTGCATGGTCATGTTGAGGAGCGAGCCGAGTGCGCGAAAGAAGCGGGAGACGAATTCGGAGCCGCGGTCGGTAGAGACGTGCGAGGGAGCGCCATGTTTGGCGAAGACGTGGATGAGGAAGAGACGCGCGAGTTCTTCGGAGGTGATCTTGCCCTTGGTCGGGACGAAGATACCCTGCTTCGAGAGGCGATCAATAATGACGAGGATCGCGGTGTAACCGTTGGACTCAGGGAGTTGTTCGATGAAGTCCATCGAGATCGAGTCCCAGTTGCGAAGCGGAATCGGGAGCGGTTGAAGTCGACCGTACGGCTTGTGTCGTCGATGTTTGCTGCGCCCACAGGTGACGCAGGCCTGGACGTAGGTACGAATCGAGTCGCGCAGGTCGGGCCAGTAGTACTCGCGGGCGACCATCTTGAGTGTCTTGTTCTGACCCGGATGGCCAGCGAGCGGGTGATCGTGCTTTTCGCGAAGGATACGAAGGCGACAATCGAGAGCGTTCGGTACGTAGATCCTGCCCTTGAACAGCAAGAATCCATCGTCCGAGGCCGACCAGTTGATCGCGTCATCGGTGCCGAGTTTCGAGCGAATGTCGAGAGCGAGTTCGTCCGAGTCGTACGAGGCGCGAATGTCATCCCGAATGGACTGAGTGTCCATGATCGTGGCTGCGCGAAGGAAAGTCTCTTCAGCATACGTCGCGCGAAGGGAAGCGGCGAACTGTTCCGAAGTAAAAACGGGTCGGAAGTTCTGCGGGTTTGCGCTGGCGTAGCCACCATCCCCCTTTTGAGATAGACGTCGTGGCGGCGAGTGAGAGCATCGGGTTTGCCGCCGAGTCGACCGGGTCGAAAGCGAATGAGGAGGTTGAAGGTAGAAAGGTACTCGGACCAGCGAGCTTGCCGACGAGTGAGCATCTTCGTGGTAGAGAAATACTCGAGGTTCTTGTGGTCCGTGACGACGTCTATTGGGGTCTCGGCCCCTTCGAGGTAGTGTCGCCATAGTTCGAACGCCTCGAATATCGCGAGTAGCTCCTTGTCGTGCGTGTCGTAGTTGAGCTCGGTGGGAGTGAGCGTGCGCGAATGGAAAGCGACGGGGTGAACAGAGCCGTCCGGGAGGACGTGCGAGAAGATCGCCGCGATCGCGTAGTCGGAAGCGTCAGTCTCGACGACGCGAGGGAGAGCGGGATCGAAGTGGTGAAGGACGGGAGCGCAAGTGAACGCCTTCTTGAGCTCGTTGAACGCAGCGAGGCATTGCGGAGTGAAGTTCCACGTTGCGGTCTTTCGAGTGAGACGAGTGAGCGGGACGACGATATCGGAGTAGTCGTAGATGAATCGTCGATAGAAGTTCGCGAAGCCGAGGAACGACTGGATGTCGCGAACGTTGCGAGGAACGGGCCACTCGAGGAGGGTGGCAATCTTCTTCGGGTCCATGCTGATGCCCTCGGGGCTGATGATGTACCCGAGGTACTCAATGGTGTCAGCATGGAACTCGCACTTCTCGGGCTTACAGAAGAGGTCATTCTCCCGCAGCCGTCGAAGGACCTCTCGAACGTGTTCCTCATGCTTCGAGGGATCGTCCGAGTAGATAAGGATGTCGTTGAGGTAGACGGTGACCGTGACGTCAAGGAGATCGGAGAAGATGTCGTTCATGAAGCGCTGGAAAGCGGCTGGAGCGTTCGTGAGACCGAAAGGCATGACGAGATACTCGTAGGTGCCGTAGCGCGTTCGAAAGGCAGTCTTCCACTCGTCGCCGGCCGCGATGCGAACGTTGCTGTATCCGACACGAAGATCGAGCTTGGTGAACTTCTTGGCGGTGCGAAGGCGGTCGAGCGTGGACGAGATGAGCGGAAGCGGGTACTTGTCCTTCCGAGTGATCTTGTTGAGCCCACGATAATCGACGCATAGGCGAAGAGAGCCGTCGGCCTTCTTGACGAAGAGAACCGGGGCGCCACCGGGGACGACGAAGAGCGAATGTGTCCTTTGCTGAGGTTATCCTGAATGTACTCCCGAAGCGCGAGTTGCTCGGGCTCGGAGAGCGAGTAGATCGGACCGGATGGGAGAGGCTTGCCTTCTTCCATGTCGATCTTGAGATCGTACGGCCGATGTTCAGGGAGTCGATTCGAGGCCTCCTTTGAGAAGACGTCGAGGAACTCGTGATAACACTCGGGGATGCCTTCGCCGGTTTCCGAGGCCGGGTTGGCAGACGCAGAGCGAGCGGGCACCGATGGATCTCGAATGTAGATGGCCGAGACCATCGAGCCGCGAAGTCGACGAGAGGTGTCGAAGGCTGCGGCGCCGATGATCTTGATGTCGACGCGAGCAGCGGCCGCGCGAAGGGCGGTTTCGTCCATCGGCGGTTCGGGAGGCAGAGTATGTGGCGCGGGAGGAGGTGACGACGGAGTCGGAGGATCCGAGTCGAGCGAGAACCCAGGGACGAAACCCGAGGGATCCGAGGGCGAGACACGAGTGGGGAAAGAGATGCGGTGATGGAACCAGTCAATCCTAGGATTGTAGCGGGCCAACCAGCGGTATCCCAGCACTGCAGAGCAAGTCGGATCTAGAGTGGTGAGGAGGAAGTTGATGATCATCGAAGTTCCGCAAGGGAAGCGGACGGGAAGCGACACGTATTTGGAGATAACACCGCGATAGGAGCCGTCGAAGAGCCGAAGGCGTAGCGGTTGATCGAGAGACTTTTGAGGGAGTCGAAGACTCTCGGCGAACTGAGTATCGAGGAACTGATCTTCGGAGCCGGAGTCGACGAGTGTGCGAAAGGATGGGACAGCGTCGGAGGAAAGGACGACGATGAGAGCGTCTTGATCGGTGAGCGCGGCAGCGTTCAACCGAGTGTAAGGCATCTTGGGCTTGACGCAGTTGGCCCTAGATGCCCGTGGGGAACTGCCCGTTAGTTTTTCGCTTCCGCCGGGGCAGAAGCGGCGGCGCCCGAGGGAGCGGGAGCCGGCGTCGAGGAAGTCGCGGGTTGAGCCTTAGCGGCGCGACCCTTCGACTCGCGATTGTGAGCGGCCTTGCGGCACTCGGACGCGGTGTGGCCGGCATGGCCACAGTAGAGGCAGAGGTTGTTATCGAGGCGACGGCGTCGTTCGGCGTCGTTGAGCTTGCCGTTCGAGTTGAGGTTCTTCGCGACGTCGTCCTTCGACTTGGTCGTGGTCTTCGAAGACGAGCGGGCCGAGGTCGAGGACTGACCCCTCGAGTTCGAGTGGTTGTTCGAGTTGCCGTTGTTGCCGTTGTTGCCGTTGTTGGCGCGCGCGTTGGACTTGGTGTTCGATCGGGGGCCCGATTGAGGCGTCGCGGTCGAGGTGGTCTTCTGCGCTTTACGGGGTTCGTTCGCGTGCTCGAGAGCTTGCTCGTCCTTATCGATCCAGTAGTTGGCGTCGATGCTAAGAGCGAGCGCAGCGAGTGGCGTCAGAGAAGCCGGGCGTTGAGCTACTTGAGCAGCGAAGACAGATTTGATGCGGCGAGGGAGTCCGCGATAGAATTGCGAGGCGAGTGCAGCGTCGTCCCAGCCGAGCAGTTTGGCGTATTCGTCGAACTGGAGCTTGTAGCGGGCGACCTTGCCGTTGTCGGCCATTTGCAGTCGTCGAATCTTGACTTCGGCGCGTTCGCGTTCGTTCGTGACGCCGAAGGTGATCGTGAGTTCGTTCTTGAATTCGTTCCAGTCTTCGAGGAACTCGTAACCGGGAGGCGGATTCGGGACGAGAGGAACGTAGCCGCCCCACCATTCCTTCGCCCGACCGAGAGATAGGTCGCGGTGAAGAGAATCTTCTCGCGGGACGTCTGGTACTTCCGAGGGTTGGCGAGGAAGTAGGTTTCGCAGTCGATGAGGAATCCGCGAAGTTTGTTGGCGTTTTCGCCGTCGAATTTGTCGGGTTTGGCGGCGTCGATGCGAGAGCCGCTGTCGCGGTCGACGAAGTAGACACGAGGGACGTTGTCGTGTTGATCGTGGAATTGTCGTTCGCGATCGACGTCCGAGTCGTAGCCGTCCGACGGAGGGTTGAAGGGAGGTCCCGGGGGACCAGGAGGATCGTTACCGCCACCACCGCCCCCACCGCCGCCACCTCCGGGAGGAGGGTTCGGAGGATGCGAGCCGTGCGAGTGGTGCGAGTGGTGCGAGTGGTGCGAGTGGTGCGACGAGGGCGAGGGAGCACCTCGATGACCACCACCGCCACCGCCGCCTCCGCCTCCACCGCCGCCACCTCCGCCGCCTCCTCCGCCACCCCCGCCGCCACGCCGGGGCGTGTTAGGGGTGCCGGATGGGAAGAAGCCGCGGAACGACGAGGAGTGCTGCGAAAAACGAGGAGTCGAGCGAGAGCCGGTGTACGGAACGAGCGCGAGAGGGTGTCGAGAGCCGAGCGAGTGAGTCGAGGGATGCGAAGGCGATCGCGTCGTGTGACTTGAGGGAGGGTAGGAACCGCTCGGGTCCGCGCGTAGTGTGGACTGGGCCGGCGAGAAACGCGAGGTGTGAAGCGAGCCGGAGAGAGTGTGTTGCGAGAGGATTTCGTCATCATCGTTCGGCGGTTGCGAGTGCCGAGATGATCCGAAGCGGCTAGTGCCCGACATCGAGACTGATGGCGAAGGCGTAGCCGGCTGAGGAGGTTGTTGGTCGTGAAGACGAGCCTGACGACGGGCTTCGCGAAGGATAGCGTCGGGGGAGTCGAGTAGAGGATGAGGTTCTTCCTGGTTTCTTCTGAGATTCTGTCGAGTCCCAAAGGCCATACAACTCGAGCGGAGCTCGAGTTACGAAATACTGTTAAGCCTGCTGTGCCTTGGGGTTTGGTTGCAAGGATAGTCGAACGTCCGGGCGCAGAGAACACTCGAACGAACAACTAGAGCCTTCGGTGCGTTATTGAGCACACCGGCTACGTCGAGTAGCACGACCGAAGGGACCGCGAGCAGCAGAGGACTCAGACGAGTAAGTCGGGCGAGGGGAGAACCCAGAGGCGAAGTCGAGAGAGAGAGAGATAGAGTGTGCGAGGGGCACGACTATGTCGATTTCGTAACTGGGGAGCTAGATACAAAGTCGAGGGTCTTTTATACCTGGGGAGGTGATCCGATGTACTCGGAGTGTATCCTAGAGACGAAGGAGAGGGGCCTCAGATCAATAGAGATCGTCGTCATCGGCCGATAGGATGAGTAAGAGCGAGTGGGTAAGGTATCAGGGGATCGGGCAGATGACGAGAGGCGAATGACTAAGACGAGTGGAGCGAACCGGATATGAACACTATCGATACAGTAGGGACAAGGCGAGTTAGGTGGATGTATGCGAGTAAGGAGAGAAGCTAGAGAAGTGAGGGAGAGGTCTAGAGGTAGAGGACGATGAGGAGAACATATCCCGAGCATATGAACACGAGGGGAGATAAGCCGGGTATTCGGGAGCTTGACCGAGTTGACCGAGTGACGTAGAATGACGCCGAGTGATGCCGGGAGCACGTGAGGTCCGCGGACCGGGGCACGGGCGTAACACCAAGTGAGCTCTTCCCAATGTCATCAAACTGGAAGGCTGAAAGCTCATCAGAACGCAGGCAAGGATATTGAGTGGATATCATACTAGGACTAAAGACAATGTTGCGTCAGTCTGCCGCCGGCGTACGAGGTAAAGTTACTGTTGGAACGTGAGACAATGAACTTCTGACCGGCAGTGAAAGCAAACCTTCGTAGAAGCAGTCATTTTCGGTGCCATGCTTTGTGCAGACAAGCTGGTAGGATGTGGTAGTTCCATCGCGTTGCGTCAAGATCGTTGTCTGGACTTCATCCCGGGTCGCGAACGCGTTGTTCCTGCCGCAGAGACAAATGGGATATGGGATCTTGCTTTCGGCCAAGTAAAGACGAAGCCCACTGGGCGCAACGAAAGAACCTGCATGAGGCTGGCGCTGATGCACAGGCCTGGGTGCAGAGTCAATGTGACAATACTGCAGGCACATCGTTTCAACACTCACCATTGCCAAACACGCAGGTCATTCGCATTGTGCGACCATTCAAGGATGCGGCCATTCTGGGCGGACGACTGGATTCGATTGAGGAGGAGATGCAGCGTCGTGTCGCATTGAGTCGCGAGGAGCATGCGAGCGGTCCGACGCGGCTGGCTCATGATCGCGCCAGCATGGACAACTCGTGGCCCAGGATAAGCGTGGCCAGAGTACGAGACACGACGGTTCTGAGACATTTCAGGGAGGAGAGGACGAGTAATTGAGCTGTCGACGGCAGCACACGCTGTGGCGAACTGACGGCGTTGGACTCTCTGGCTTTATAGCAAGCTCCTACCCAGCGTTTGGGTCCTCGACTCTACTATGAGGAGTCGGAGGCGGCGTCAAATCCGCGGGCCGAAGATCCGAAAGTGGCGAGTCGAGGACCCGAAACGCTGGCAAAGATTGTTGTCACGTCACGCTGGCTCTGCAGACATGACCTCTCCTCCCCTTCGTTCCCACTGGCATATAGGCACTCTTAAGCCTGTTCGTGTTGATTGGGACCATCTTTCGGCTCAAACGGCAGTGGGATGGTGCTAAACAAGCAAAAAGCACGGAACCGGACCGTTCGGATGTATATCCGGACGGCCAGAACATCACACCTAGGGGCAAGCAACTTCAGACAAGCACTCAGTACACATATTGGAGCTCATTTGAGTTGATTTGAGCTATGAGACAGGCATTTGGGAGGGAAAAGTTGTTTCAGCTGAAGAGGCGAGCGTGACGTGACATCAGGGGGCCGCATGATAAGAATAGTCAATATCGGGTGGGGTGGGTGGGTCGTGGGAAGATTGATGGCAACTCAATTGAGTCGGGACCCAAACAATCGTCACAAAATATTCGACGAGTGAGAATCGAGCTTTTTTGACCCAGATTTTTTGCCAGAACGTTGCGGTCTGCCTTGCACGGCTCACTGGTAAAAAATCCGGGGTTTTGGGAGGGAACGGCGGCCTCAGTACGCAAAAGACATCCAAAAAAACTGAATGGGTCTGATTAGCACGCGCATCTTCCCACGACCCACCCACCCCCACCCGATATTCACAATCCTTATCATGCGGCCCCCCTGCGTGACATCAATCTTTGCCAGCGGTTCGTGTGCTCTAGGGTTCTGTGTACAATGCCACGTTTTAAACACGGGTTAAAAAACAGTGTTTAAAACATTGTTTTAAAACAGACGTCCGAAAATTGGCTGTTTAAAAACAAAATACAGGTCAGTTGCAGGACCTCTGAGACATGTGTTGGAGGCATGGATTTTGTCTTTGTGCCATATCCTGCTATATCATAGCAGCCTCCATTGCTGGTAGCATATGAGTTAGCTGCATCTCGCATCTCACACAGGTGATCAGTGAAAGATTCATTCAACTGCAGGAGCTGTCTTAGTGCTGTTAGTAACTAATTAGCAAGATCTCACAAAAGAACAGCATTCTTCCAGTGCCCAGACCTGAGAGTGTTGTTAAACATCTAGTATAGAAAGTAGCTCATTCTGACCTATATTCTCACAGGTAGAAGTTTACAACAGGACATCGAGCATTAAAGTTTCAAGTACCATGCATTGCCAATTATACCTGGCAGGTATCTGTGATATCCTAGGGTATGAGGAGGTATACCTGGGCAAATTTGACTGGAAGGTTGCTTTTTCTAAGCTTGTCTCGATGTTTCTAATGCATTACATAAGCTGTGTTTTAAACACTGTTTTAAACACCTGTTAAATAACGGGTTGGTTAAAAAACATGTTGAGAATAGCTCGGGCATTTTACACAGAACCCTAGTGTGCTCACCTCGCCCGCTCTTTCGGATAAATCTCGGAACACGCATTTGCCTCCGACTTTTGTAGGGCGGGCGTGAGCACACAACCGCTGGGTAGGAGCTTGGCTTTATAGCAGCAGCTCACACAGTTACCGAATATTCCAGGTCTTTTTCGTGAGAATTCTGTGCTCATCGCTCGCATTGAGGAGCCTTGGCCTTGCAGCATGAGCAGACCGGCGCCTGCACACTCGCTTGTGCGTTAGCGTTTCAGCGCTGCCGAGTGTGCGGTTCGGGATCTATGACGTCGATGCTGTGCAGCCATCCCGCGGACGAGTGTGCGCTTGGCAAGAGCTCTGCCGGGCGCGCCGGTAGCCGAGTGTGCATGATCGGGAGAAACCACGTACTACAGTACATAATCGAATACGACGCTGCAAATGGCTTATTCATCGACATTCCAGACACATTGCCACATGGCTGGTCATGAAACGTCCATGAAGAAACGGAGCGAAGCGCTGACGTCACAAGCCGATAGTGCAGTGGCAAGGACATCGTGCAAAGCGACCTGAGCAAGCCCAGAATCGCAGCGCGCGCGGGCAAAAATAAGATAACAACGAACAGACCCCATAGGGTCGTTATAGTTGTTAAACTATAAAGAACAGATACTACACTTGATCTAAGCCAAAAGGCCAGAGTGGTAAGGATTTCAAGACGCTCCGTTGAAGGTTTATATGGAGGGCGAAGCGGCGC
The DNA here is from genome assembly GCA_002287115.1 of Auricularia heimuer. NCBI lineage: Eukaryota > Fungi > Basidiomycota > Agaricomycetes > Auriculariales > Auriculariaceae > Auricularia > Auricularia heimuer. The sequence continues at coordinate 352,300 of NEKD01000032.1, read as the reverse complement.
ACGGGCCAGGTGCGCGGGATTGAAATGAACGGCTGCTGAAATGGGCCAAGGCCGGTTCGCACTCAGCGTGAGCGTCCATGTTTCCTTCCCTTACTATGGACATCACGTGCGACAATTTACATACCAGAGTCCCAGCACAGAACACCTGCGGTCGCTCAAGCACTCGACACTTGACGAAATCCGTATTCCTACGTTCTATGGGCCGAAGACGCTGTATCATTGTCTCGCAACGCACACTACCCTTCTGTTTCCACTTAGACTTCTCGCTCCGGGCGTTCTCGTTCCGCTTGCGCAGCAATGGGGCGATAGCATCACCTTCAGTCCATGCAGGGATTGCAAAGATTCTGGCCGGATGTCGAGCAGGGGCAGCTCAGGAATCTCCTGATTCGTCTATTCAGCCGCCTCATTTTTGCATGGATGCTGAGGGTGATATTGGAGATTTTCGTGACCTTTGACCCTGCTCTAGGCTCAGAGTATGCTCGCATCCCAGTGCCTCGATGGCACGCCTTTCTGGCTTGTTCCTGCACGCTGTCACGTTCCCCAAATTTGGCCCTCGAATTTCCGGCAACACTGGACATCATGGCGGATTTCTGGCAATAATCGCTCAAGACAGCTCTGTTCCACGGATTGAACTGAAACTCGGGATGAACGGCTTGCAGGTGTCTCAGGATCGGGTTGGCAGTCTCGCCGCCGTCCGAAACGAAATGTCTTACTTGCGAAGCACGTATATAGGGCGTCTACCTGCTATCCAGGAATGCACCAGCAGCAGCATCAACATTCTACAACATGGTCGCCACTCAGCTTTTCCTCGCCGTCGCTTCTGCGCTCGTCGCGTCTGCAGCGACCATCCCGGCCAGCAACAGCACCACTACCAACGGCGGCAACAGTACCGACACCGCCGCCATTGCGCTTCCCAGTGGCTGGAAGCTTACCGCAGCCTGCGTAACGGACGAAGGCGACCAGCGCGTCTTCACGCACACCTCGCCGCTCGCATTGCAGCGCAATGTCCTGCTCGACATGACGCACGCCCAATGCCTCTCGCTCTGCACCAAGAACGGCTACGGCTACGCGGCGATCCGTCTGGGCACCGAGTGCTTCTGCGGCTCATCCAAGCCGGTGCTGCGCAAGCTCCCCTCGAGCGAGTGCCAGCAGCACTGCTCGGGCGACAAGACCGGCAAGCAGACGTGCGGCGGCGACCACCGCTCGGCGGTCTACACGAACGCCAAAATGGCGGGCAAGAAGCCGACGCTGAAGAGCGGGACGCCGAAGCTCGCGGCCGGGTGGAAGGTCGCGTACAAATGCGTCAATGACCCGACGCTGGGCGAGTCGCTCCTGAAGAGCACGAAGGTGTACGAGCTGCAGAACAACACGCCGCAGACGTGCACGAACAAGTGCAAGAGCAACGGGTACACGCTTGCTGGTGTTGAATATGGCAACGAGTGCATGTGCGGCAAGGGCTGGTTGAAGGGTGCGCGTCCTGCGTCTGTTCCTGAGACCGAGTGCAACTTCGCGTGCACTGGCGACAGCACTGTTACCTGTGGTGCCGGCCATCGCGTCCAACTTTACCGCGTACGTTCTCATCTTCCCTCTCATGGTTTGTCCTGACCTTTCCCTCAGGCCTCCACTCAAGCCGCATCGCCGCAGGCCTAGGTATTCTATTAGCACTATCCAAAACAGGCCGGGTTAATACGGTCGCTGAGAATGTGAAATATGTGCATTGCAGCTTGTTACAAAAGATATTACCATCGGCACTGGTTCGCGTCGCAATTGCGAATGCTACTTAATACCTTGGCCGCGTTGTGAAGTCACAAATTCGACGGATCGCCTCGATTACAACTTCACAGTCAGTTGATCTACATGAACCCTGGGGTCGCCCAGAACACCTCCACAGCGAACTGGCGAGTCAAGAGAATCGAGATCGACCTTTGAGGATACCTAGAATCAACTCATACACAAAAAATACACGCGAACATACAGTACAATCGCAAGGGATACATGCTATACCAGATGACCCAATCTCACTTCTTCGAAAAATACTTTGCGATCCCCACAGGCTCTTTCTTCCTTTTCTTCACCGGTTTCTGAGGCTCAGATGCCTTCCGCTTCTTCGGCGGCGAAGCAGGCGGCGGGGACGACGACGGCGGCATACGCGCCAAGTCGCGCGCAAAATGCCAGTCCTCATGCTCCGCCCTCGCCGCCGCCCGCGCCTCCTCGTCCGGCGGCAGCTGCGCGGCGGACGGCCGCATCACTGCGCCACACCTTGCGCACTTCTCCCATTGAGCCTCGCCTTCATCAGCGGTGGTAGTGGTGTCGGCGCTAAAGAAGCCCTCGATGCCCGCCTGGCCCGCGCCGAGCGTCGTGATGCCGCCGAATCCGAGCATGACGTGCGTGATCTTCATCCCCGCGGGCGCGCTCGCGTCCGTGCCCACCGCCTCGCGCCACAGCTTCTCGCCCGCGGCGAGCACAACCTCCGCACTCAGGTTGCGCGCGAAGGGGAAGGCTGTCTGGCGCGATTTGCTCGTTTGCCAGCCTGCGTGTGCGGGTGCCCATACTGTATCAGTCCAGTTGCATAACGCCGATTATATTTGGGAAGGCAGGCACCTTGCTTCGTGTGCAGCACGAGTGTCTTGGGCCACAGCCCAGGCGTGGTCTCGCGCGCTTCCTGCAATCGCAGCGCTAGCTCCGACGCAAGCACGCGCAGCCAGTGGATGCCCTCGGACGGTTTCGTCACCGGCCGCGGCAGGTTCTTCGAGGCGAGCATGCTCTTGTTCAGCACGGGCTTCTCCTTGACTATGCAGACATATCTTTAGCCAGCTGCTCCTCACGCCCTGCGCTGCGGACTACACACCTTCGCTGCGGTCTATTCCACGGAGCACTTCCCATACCCATAATGACTCTTCGCCGAATTTGCGCTGCATCTCGTCTAGAATAATATCGTGAGATACTACTAGTAGCTGACTTCGGCAGCGCAAGCGCACCCAATGATATGGTGCTATTTGGCGACCAACATAACTCGTAAGCAGAGACGCAGACGAGATGAGTGCGAACAGCAACATACAGGAGATCACCTACAGTCGCGGCGTCGTATTCCTCCGCCAGCGCCTTGCCCAGCTTGCCACCCAGAAAGCGAATCTGAAGGCTGCATTAGACAGGCATTTGGGTTCGAATATAACAAGTGCTGGGACCTTTTGAAATGGCATAGGACGGAGGTAAGCAGGTATTGCTGCGTTGCGCAACACGCTCTGCGGAGCAGTGTGAGCAAACAGCGAGCACAGTATCTTGAGCGCGAACCTGGGAATTGGGTTTCTTGTATGAGGCGGAAAGCTTGGCCAGGAACTTGTTTCGCGCAATTCCCTATGGACACTCAACGTCAGCATTGGGATACAGTAGCGGCATGGGTGACGGACGCACGGCAGACATGGTGTACCCCAGTCGGTCGAGCACTTCCTTGCGCACTTTCGCCATCATCTCCGCGCCAATGGACAGCGCGACGTCGTGCCAGGTCGGTGCAGGATCGGGTTCCGGCAACTTGCTCGTGCTGCTGCTGCCTTCTTCCTCCTTCTGAGCGTCCGTACTGGCATCTGCAGGATTGACGGGCACGACAGCACTATCCGCCCAGTTTATCGCATCGTTAGGTACAGGCGGCAGCGGCGTGTCGAGGTCGTCGGGTAGTTGTGCGAGCTGCGGAAAGCGCTGGAGGAGCGCGGCGCGCACGGGCGCGGAGAAGTCGACGAAGGCCTCGTCGATGGACGCCTTCTCGACCTCGGCGTCGGGCACAATCTCCTTGAAGACGCCAATGATCTTGGCGGACTCGCGGCGGTAGTGGTCCAGTGAGACTTTGTGGGTGAGCGTGTCCGGGTTCGGCCAGTAGCCCGGCTCAGCGTCGCCCTCGCGGTACGTTGCGACGTGCACCACGACGAGGTTGGGGCAGCGTTGCTTGGCGTCGCGTATCTGCAAACAGTATACCGTGTTAAACGGGATTCAATGCTCGGTGCCGGAGCCTTGGACCACACCTTGTCCATTCGACTTATACCAAACTTGCGCGCGGGATAGTTGACTGCTATCTGAAAGCATTAGGGTCAGGTTTAAGCTGTATGTTGTCGCTATCTGCACATACCAGACTGTCCCACTGTTGAACGACCAGCGGGAGCTCGGGGTCGATCCCAAGACGAACGCGTTCGCAGGCGGCATAAAACGCGTCGCTATCGCATAGTGCGACTAGAGAAGTATTATAGTACTGTGTTTACTAGGTAATGACGCGTCATTACCGACTCTGAACATATTCCTGGGCCCGGCATGAGCAACGGCAATCATCAAGCTGCCACTGGGCTCACCTGACACCCGGATTCTTCGCGTGCAAATGGCGGAAGGTCAATGTGGGATTGACGTCCAGAAAGCCTTCAACCTCGGCGGTAGCGGCGCGCTCTTTGCCCTTGCGCGACGGCGAGAGTAGAGCCATCTGGCGGGTGTGGCGGGAGGAAGGAGAACGCGGTCGGATGCAGCCGATTGAACTTGACCACGAAGTTGAACATCTACCTCGTTACCTCGAAGCAGCTAATACGGTATGACCAGTCCGCTCAATGCATAATAGCCTGCACGCGTTAACGACAGTGTGGCTGCTCTGCTGGAGCGGCAAGGCATCTCCAATGTGATCTGGGGCGGCATGGCCAACAACCTGTCTTAATGGTACGCCCGGCCCTTTTCGCAGAATCTGATCCTGTAGCTGCGACGGCCTTTCAGAAATGTGGCATTGTCGTCGCGACAGAAGAATCCATGCAGCAGTCCGCGCGCTGGAAGAGGCAGGCACGCCTGCCCGCCGTTGCACCAGCCTCGCGCATCGTGTTTCTCCCGGGCTGGGTACAACGCTGCCCGTCCACTTTCCGAACCCTCGACGACCGCGTTGTTTCATCTGGATCACTCCTTCCGCCTCGTTGTCGTTGAAGGCAGACTCGATCAGGACTCCATAAATATGGTGACATAGTGGACTTCCGACCCCATTCCAACATCCTCTCTACCGGGGTCCTTTTGCATTTCAAGCCAGTCTATTCATCACGATCCCAAGCCGCGGTAGAACATGTGTTTCTGTCACTAGAGCGCAGAACTCGACCTCACTTCCGAACAAATCCGCCCTTGACCATCGGCCATCCGAGCTGTTCATAGGTCCAACCGACGGCTCCAGGCAGCTTCTCGTCATGGAACGTCAACAGGGAGCGATGAAGGCCTTCGCCCTTGTGGAAGTCATTGATAGTGGCCATGTCCTTGTCGTCGAGCGTGACCAGCTAAATTCAATACCAGATGAGCCGAGGGCCAGGCGGTTTCGCGGAAATGGTACACACAGTGAGGTTGGCGCGCAGTCTGTCCTCATTCTCCGACTTGGGGATGACGTTGATGCCGCGTTGCACGGCCCAGCTGAGGAGCACCTGGCCGATGGTGCCGTGGTGCTTTTCAGCGATGGCCTTCAGGGTGGCGCTCGTGAAGAAAACGTCTGGAACAGGGGTCGCTGTCCAATGGATCAAAATCTGGATGATTGACTCGGGGAATATTTAGGGAGGTGGACGCACCGCCAGGCGTCAAAACGCCACCCGGCTGGCCGAAGGAGGAGTATGCGGTCACCAGCACGCCCTTCTGCTTGCAGAAATCGACGAGCTCAAACCAGGGCAGGCAAGGATGCAGCTCGATCTGGTTCGCCGCGGGAACGACAGTGCATTCGTCGATGAGCCGCTGGATCTTCTTCTCGTCGAAGTTGGAGACGCCGATGGCCTTGACTTTGCCTGCGAATAGGTGAGAACAACATTCGATGCTGAGGAATCGTTCTTACCGGTCGCAAGAAGCTTCTCCATCTCCTTCCACGTGTCAACGATTGTCGGGTGTTCCTCGGGTTGGAGAATTTTCCCTGCGTTCAACGGAGATATTGCTTCTCGTATCATCTGCATGGGAGACTCGCTCACGCACCATCAACGATTGCCTGAGGCCAGTGCATGAGGTACAGGTCGATGTAGTCGACGTCGAGCGCTTTCAGCGATTCCTCGAATCCTTCCTGGACAGTGTGATGTTTATCGGAGCTGTTGATGAGTTGAGAAGGTTATATCATCAAGTCAATGGGACGCCGTACGCAAGCTTGGTGGTAACGAAGATTTCGCTCCTCGGGATTCCAGAAGCCCGAATAGCACGTCCGACGCCCGGTTCGCTGCCTGAAATGAAGGGTGAGCCATACAAGGCATATTACGACTGGGAAACAAGAACCATAAGCAGGAGCCTGGATAGCCCGATATCAGCAAGTGTCTACACTTCTCACTGCAGACTCACCGTATCAATTGCGCGATAGCCGAGCTAGGTGGATGAGTGTCAACGACGCGTGATTCTATAACTGTCTGATCACGTGCACCTTTAGAGCTTTCGCGACCATTTTCTCGGCGCGGCGGCCGTCAATGTCAACCGTGCCCATCCATACTCTAGAACATGCACAGACCTAGTCAGAGCCCAAACAATTCAAGCATATACTCATACCCAAGGCCAACGGATGGGATTTTAGCGCCAGTGTTGAGAGTGAAATGCGGGATGTTGCTCATGTTCGCGATGGTCAAGATCGAAGAATTGTTGGATTTATACTGGACTGTCGAGTCCAATCCTGCTGAAGGCTTTATGGGAGCGGCTTTGGCATCGCTTCGTCAGGAACCTAGGCTCTCAAAATGGCTTCGTCAGTGGTGCGAAAGAAGCTTTGTCAGCTACGTCAGCTGACTCGTTCGGAGACCAGTGGTTAGTTGAAACTGCGCACTACTGTAGCATTGCCGGCGCTACAAGAATCTTTTCACTGTGTTGTAGTTAGCATAAATTTCGAGAGCTTCTGGAGACTGCTTGCCAAGGACCCCGAAATGACCGCCAATGTCTGAGCACGCAGTGACCCTTCCTTCAGTAAGCCGTTCTCTAAATAACAGCTTATACAGAGCCTAGTTACGATAAAATAAAGAATGAAAACGCCCGAATATTCATAGAAGCTGTACCTTTTGTGTTCCCACCGTCACGTGATGGTTATCCTTTTACTTCCGATCTTGCACCACACCCAAATCTTTCTGAATACTAGACTTAGATAAAACCGTACCCTCTGACCATGGCATGTCGTGTGTTTTGTACGGCTCATATTGTTACTGTGCCGCGAAGAGCTGAATTCTGATGCATGTCCCCGGAGATTTATGTCAGCAGAACAAGTTCAATAAGCTGGTCGTCGCTCTCTACTACTCTGAGTCAGGGACAATGCCACCCTTAACCAAGTTCCATCCCATCTGCTCGTACGTCCATCCGAAGACGCCAATAATGTCCTTGGTGGTATGATGGCCGAGCAGAGAGCGATGAAGGCCCTTGCCTTTGTGGAAGTTATCCAGCGTCGCCATGTCGTCCGCATCGAGCGTAATGAGCTGCGAAGCCCAAAAGCCAAAAAGAAATTAGGACTCGATGGCGTCTCGATCACCAGGTGGAACTGAATTGAACTAACCGTCAAATTGGTCCTCATCCTTTCTTCGTTCTCGGACTTCGGAATGACATTGAATCCCTTGGTGACGGCCCATGACAGCAGCACTTGGGCGATCGTTGCGTTATGTTTATCGGCGATGCCCTTGATCGTGTCACTCGTGAAGAAAACATCGGGAATGACGAGTTCTGTCGATCGGAGAGCGAGAGCAAGCATCCTCAACGGAACCGTTCGTAGCGAGCTACCAACTTTACCGTACCTGGGTTCCCAAATCCCTTGATGCCCGGCTGACCGAGAGACGAATATGCCGTTATCTACATACCACAGCGCACTTAGACTTTAGCGCAGCGCAGCGTTGCCGAGACTTGCCTGGATGCCCTTCGACTTGCAGAATTCGACAAGGTCAACTTGTGGCCAGCAGGGGTGCATCTCGATTTGGTTCACGGCGGGCACTACGGTGCACTCGTCGATGATGCGTTGGATCTTGGTTTTATCGAAGTTGGACACTCCGATGGCTTTGACTTTACCTGAAGGAGACGCATGAGATCTCCCAGCAAGCTCCCCGGGCCGGACTCGATGCAAAGCTGGAACATACCAGTATCGAGTAGTTTCTCCATCTCCCGCCAAGTATCCACTACTGTGGGGTGTTCGTCGGGTTGGAGCGTCCGACCTGTGTAGGCAGTTACGAGCTTGAGAAGAGTACGTGGCCCCAGGTGGAAGGCGATGTATCTTACCGTTCACGACGGCCATGGGAAAGTGGATGAGATAAAGATCGACGTAGTCGAGCCCGAGCTCCTTGAGCGAATCATCCAGCGCCTCTTTGACCCTATGGTGCGAGTAATTGCTGCAAACGCGACGATCATATGAGCTCGGATGTAGTGGGCTAGAAGTAAGGCGCCGTTCGCACTCAAGCTTGGTCGTGACGAATATCTCCTCCCGCGGGATGCCAGACGCACGGATGGCGCGGCCCACCGCTGCTTCGTTCACTGGGACCAAGTTACAATCATCGCTTAGAGCGGGTATGATTGGACGCACGATAACCCGCCGACTGTGTACCACGCGCAGGAAGTTCCAATCAACCTCGACACTCAGCGCACACAAATAATCGATGCATTACAGTGTCAAAGTGGCGATATCCAACCTGCAAAGCGCGTCAGTCGCTGTGCCATCGCCTCCGCAAAGGGCTATAGGAGCTTCCTTAAGCGCAGTCTTGCACATCTTCTCGCAACGCTCCTCGTTGCCCTGCGTCCCCATCCAAGCACTGTGTTGATACTAATTCAGCCAGATCATCTCCATCCTTTGCGAATGCGACGCACCCCATGCCGATGGCGGGAATCTTGGCGCCGGTGTTCAGCGTGAATGTGGGCACGGCCATGTTCAGATTGCAGTCAGCAAGTGGGGGATTTGGCGTGCATCGACGGCGGGATGTTTAATAGCAATAGCAAGCGGTGGGCTTGGTCAGCGTTGCGTCGATGGTTTGGACGTTTAGACAATCAGGCGCTGCAGCGGGTTGGAGAGGAAGACTGTCAAAAGTCAACGGCACCGGCGCGCCAATGGAAACACGAGCAGAAAGGCAGTCGGACCGATGTGCGATGCGCAACACGGACGAGCGCGTAGCAAGGACGCGGCGCCACTTTCTTCGATAGCGTGACCTGTGGTTCCTGGTGCTTCAGGTTGCAGTCTCCGGGATGGCCACACTGTGGCAAGTGATGGTTGCCCGTTGCAGTCCCGGAGATAACTGCGCTGCGGCAAAGAACCAGTACTGTAAAGCGCCTGGCACGTGAGTATTGTAACAGCCGCTGAGCAGGTCGCTCGAGTCAACAGACTGGCGCTTACGGATGCTCCACGCAGCCATAGGGATCGTGCATGGATTAGCAGCAGCAGGTGCATATTACAGATGCGCACGGACGGAATCCACGAAGAGCTCGCCCTCTTCCTGCGGCATCATGATCGCATACTTGTCCTGCGCGAGCTCTATGGCCTCCTTGTACATTTCCCGCTGTACTCCACATTAGCCATGCAATGGAAGCGCAGGGGGATATGAGGAGCAGCATACCTTGGTAAGCCCCCAAACGCCGGTGTGGGCGTGCGGCGCCCAGTGCTTGCCCAGCTCGACGGCCCTCTCGAGCACCTTCTCCGTGCCCCCCTCCACCAGCTCGTCAACGTAGCCATATTCAAGCAGCTCCTTTGGCACGAAGCGGTGGCCTTCCAGGAAGGTCTTGCGCAGGACTGCCGGGCTCGTGGTTTTCGCTTTGAACAGCGCGGCGAAGGAGCGCGGCATGGGCGCGCCAAAGTGGATCTCATTCATGGATGCCCACGCCTTGCCGGAGGTCATGACGCGGTAGTCACATGCCAGGGCGAGCATGAACCCCGCCGCGAAGGTGTGGCCGTTCAACGCGGCAACAACGGGAACTGCGAAACGACTCCAGATGAGCACGCATTTGTAGGATAGACATATCCTTGCTACGCACTGGGATACGAAAGCAGGCGAACGATGATCGGGTTAAAGAAGCCTGAAGCACAAAGTCCGTGTCACTCCACTGACAGAGAATAAAGCGAGCAAGCTGACCGGTGATGTACCAGGATTTCTTTTGCAGGTCCTCGTACGGGAAGCCATTGGAGAAGAACTTGTCCTGGCCGCGCTTTCCAACGATGACGAGCGAACCAAAGCCGGCCTTGTCGTCCTTGGCCTTCCGAGCTTTCAGAGTGGACGAGCGCCAGTCCTGCTCGATGATGTCCAGCGCTGGCGCAAGGCCCTCGCGTAGCAGCCGCTCAGACAGCCGGTTGTCCTCGCCGTTGTGGAGTTCAATGACCCATGATTCGGGCGACGCTGCGTCTGGCATGAGCAGGCTGCTTGCTGCTCCAGAGCTTGCTCACGATGAGTAATAGTGAGAAGCGGGTCGGTCTTGGGCAGTTGGAGAGGGTAAGACATCGTGGGGAGCGGTGTGCTGGAGGCAAGGTTACTGGGAGGGTTATACAATGCGCAGTATCCTGGGGTAACTATCCGAGGACCAAGAACCCGGAGAGAGGTCAATCACATGGAGACGGACGACGCGCTTCCAACTCCGACCTCTCTCCTCTTCTTCCGCTCTTCGCGTGGTAATGAATGCGCACTTGCAGCCCCATCTGTGCATTTTCTCGACGCATGTTCGCAACGACAACACGGAAGTCTTCTTGTGTCCGGACTTATCAGCGCGATGTCCGCTTCACGTGATTCAAATTCGCCGGCCTGACCCTTGGACGCCGGGTCGACGTTCTTCGTAAGAACAGCCCCGTTATAGGCGCTCAGCGTCGCGTCCTGCTCCCGAATCTCGACAGCTTGGAGCAGTATCATGGCGTACCCCGTCAAGCTCCCGAAGGACGACCCGCTGCTCACTATTACCCATCGTAAGTTGCCCATTAGATTCTAGATGAACTTGGACTGACGCTCGCAAGCCTCGTCGGACTCCTGGATCATTGAACTTCACAATGGCCAAGACAGTCGCCTAACTGAGCGACTGCTTCGTGAGGGCCTGATTCCAGCCCTGAACATCGTAGAGCGCGACTGGCGTGATGCCACGACCAAGGCCCGCAAGGCCAAGGATCCAAAGGCTGGCCAGGGCTCGCTGGTCATTGTAGGCAACCGCTCGCAGAATAAGTTCTTTTCCAACGGACTGGTCTACGAGGACATCAAAGACAACAAGATGTTTATTCATGGTACGCTCTCCAGGATTTATTTGCACGCAACAAGTACTAACTCGTGCTCCAGCCTTCTTTAATCCAATCTTTGTTCGCCTTCTTTCGTATCCCAGTACGTAGCAAGGGTTCATCGCATCATGTCCCGCCGCGTCACTAATAATTACAACTGCAGTTCCCACTGTTTGCGCCATGAACGGCCATTCCTTCGCCGGCGGATTTCTTATTGCTATGGCGTGCGATTATCGCGTCATGACCGCTGGCAGAGCCTGGGCAAGCATGAACGAGATCCACTTTGGCGCCCCCATCCCCCGTTCCATCACGGGACTTCTCAGAGCAAAGGTCCCAAGCCCAGCAATTCTGCGCAAGATCTTGTTGGAGGGACATCGCTTTGTGCCCCAGGAAATGCTTGCACTGGGCCTCGTTGACGAGTTGGTCGAAGGCGATACGGAGAAAGTGTTGGAGAAGGCCGTCGAGCTCGGAACGCGATGGGCACCACACGCCAAAAGCGGCGTCTGGGGCTTGCACAAGGTATGTCAGAGTATATGATGCTCGTGCGACCCTTCGCCGTCGCCGCCCTCCCTTGGCTTGGCTTTGGCTGAGCGCATCACATGACAGCGCGAAATTTACAAAGAGGCCATCGAGCACGCACAGGAGCGCCACGCCACGGTGTTTCCAGACGAAGAGGCCGAGCTTTTTATGGACGCGATACGCGCGCATCTGTAACTGTAAGGCGCTGCGGCTGCCGATCCGTCGCGTCCGTGCGTGTACTACTATTCTTAGCTTTCGAATCGAGGGAACATTCTCACAGGCCTTGCGGTGTGATCGTCATCGCGACCAGTCCGTCTGACAGGGCGAGGCTCCGTATTGGCCATCGTGCACGCCTGTGCGGTTGATGTGGCAGCGGCTGCTGTGGCTATAAATGCACCGAGCCCGCGCTCCTTCTCGCCCTTGTTTCGCTCCACCCCGGTCTCCGTTTTATTCCTTTATTCTCTCTCTCTCAGTTTCTTCAGTCTCGCCAGCCCCCATCGCGCACCTTCTGTGAAGGTCATCCTAACGCACTCGCTCATTCTTTCTGGTTCATTCTGAACGCCACCACGCAAACATGCAACTTACAACCGGATTCTCCACGCTCCTGTCAGTTCCACCCTGCTGATGCTCGACCGTGTCGCTGGGTCGTAACAATTGCTGACGTTGTGCATGCGCACAGGGTGAGCGTCCTCGCGGTGACCGGCGGTCTCAACGGCGTGGACGCCCGTCCCGCCATGCGCCGGAACGACGGCGTCGTGCACATGCCCCTGCGCGCGGTCCGGAACGAACAACGCGACGGCCTTCACCCGCACATCGTACGTCTTTCCAGTGCAAGATTAATCCTGCGCACGCAGTTTCTCACACCGCTCTCTAGTACTTCCAGCAACATGTGAACCGCGCCCTCCGCAAGCACGCCCGCCTCAACGGGCGCGAGGGCCCGTCGGACCAGGAGCTGCAGGCGCGCATCCTGCGCCGCGCGGAGGCGCTCGAGAAGCGCGGCGAGGACCACGGCCTGCACCGCCGCTACTGGACCAAGGGCTGGGTACAGGACAAGCTCGCCGGCCTGCGCAACGGACAGCAGCCGGCCGCCGCTGCCAGCGAGCTCAAAGCGGGCAAGGGCGGAAAAGCCCATGCCGCGGCTGAGCCCGTGGGGGACAATGATCTGAAGGGTATCCTGGGATCTATTTTCGGCGGTGGCGGCGCTGGTGCCAACGGCGCGGCTGCTGGTGCTGGTGCTGGCCAGAAGGCGAAGGGCAAGGGCCGCAAGGGCAAGCATGGCGGTGGTAACGGCGGCAACGCCGGTGCTGGGAACGCTGGTGGCAACGCTGGCAACGGGAATGCTGGTGCCGGCGGTGCTGACCAAGGCGGCGCCGGGTTCAGCGCAGTTGACCTTGACGCGGCTAACGCTGGCGGCCTTACTGCTGCCAACGACCCCCAGACGGATGACACGCTCCCGCTGGACATTGAGGCGAACGATGTCGGCTGTGAGTTATTCTTCCTCATTACGATGGTCGGTGCTCATCAGGCTCCATTGCAGACATTTCGCCCATCAACATCGGCACCCCTCCGCGCGAATTCAAGGTGCTCATGGACTCCGGCTCGTCCGACTTCTGGGTCGGCGGCGAGAACTGCCAGAGCGAGGACGGAGGCGGCTGCGGTGACCACACGTTCTTGGGCACACAGTCAAGCTCCACGTTCCAGGACTCAAACACCGTCTTCGCCGTCCAGTACGGTAGTGGCGCCGTGAACGGCACGATCGTCCAGGACAACATTGACCTCGGCGGGCTGAAGCTCAACGCGCACACCTTCGGCGTCGCCACGCAGGAGAGCGTCGACTTTTCCGACAACACCACGCCGTTCGACGGGCTCATGGGCCTCGCGCAGAGCATCCTCAGCCAGCAGGGCGTCCTCACGCCGCCCGAGGCTCTCGCCAAGCAGGGCCTCATTAACGACGCCATCGTCTCGTTCAAGATCTCCCGTCTGTCTGATGGGCTCAATGACGGCCAGGTGACCTTCGGCGGGCTGGACGACACCAAGTTCGACCCGCAGACGCTCGCCGTCGGCGACAACATCAACCAGGACGGCTTCTGGGAGCTGCCCGTCGACGGCATCTCCGTTGACGGAGGCGACCTCGGCCTCAACGGGCGCACTGCTATCCTCGACACCGGCACCGTACGTCGCAACCTGACTGCGCTTCCTCGAGCCCCCAAGATCAACCGCTGACGCACGTTGCTTTGCAGACCCTCATCATTGCCTCCCAGGACGTGCGTACCAAGCACTGCGCCCGACTGGCTCCTGACCTTAGCTAACATACCATTGCCATGTAGGACGTCGACGCGATCCACGCTGCCATCCCGGGATCGCAGAGCGACGGCCAGGGCGGATTCACCATCCCGTGCACGACGACCGCGAGCGTCGCGTTCGGCTTCAACGGTGCGACGTTCGAGATCAACCCGCAGGACCTGCTCTTCGTGCCCGTCGACCCGAACGACCTCACGGGCGACTGCATCTCCGGCATCATCGCGGGCGACATCGGCGGCCCGCCGACCCAGATGCTCCTCGGCGACGTCTTCCTCAAGAACGCGTACTTCTCGACCGATGTCACCAAGAATACCATCTCGCTGGCCAAGCTTGTTTAAGCTAATCGTACTCGGAGCGCCATCTATAACCACAATCTATTGTAGTATATCATGTTTCTGGTGTGCTTTTTACTGGCTGCTGGAGGGCTGGAAGGAATACAACTGCATGGATGGAGCAACTGAATATCTTGTGCGCTCTTGTGCGGGCCAATCGACAGCTTGCTTGCTTGTGGCGCGAGCACCGCAGTCCGAACGTAAGAGCCTCTTTTGCATAGTTCAAACACGCGCCTGGGACGGGCGCACCCAGTACTCAACTGTGCTGGGCAGGGGGGTTCGACGTCAACGTTCTCGGTTTGCAGCAACGTCGCGGCCGTGCAACCGACCAAACATTAACAAGACTCTACGTGCCGTTGGTTTGGAAACTCTTGCATGCGCACATATGGATATTATAGGCATGGGCATGTTACTTCCTGTCGACTGGGATTTCGTGACTGAGGGGCAGTCGAGTCCGAGCAGCACAAACGGCATCGCCTGGGACGCACTGGTTACTGATTTGCAAAAAGTCTAGGAAAGGAAGACAATAAGACAAGAGACGTCTCAACCATCGAGGTCGACGCGACGACCCTCCTTGACGCTCGTCAAGATGGCGTCCAAATGTTTGAAGTTCGTGACTGCGTCGTCAAAGGTGGGGTAGTTGCCCTCGTCCTTCTTGGCGAATGCCTCCCAATTACGCTGGACGTTGCCGAGGGCAGGGATGTCTTCGATCTTGACCTCCTCGCCGTTGAGGAAGACCTTCTCCGGCGGCGAGATGTGCACGAAGCTGCCGTTGGGCGCGTAACTCTCCACGACAACCGAGCCTTTGTCGCCGTCGATGACGGCCACGAACGTCGGGCGATTCGGACTCGGCACACCGCCCGTGGTGAAGACGGCGGTGAACAACGCGCCTTTGTGGTCCTTGAGCGGGCCGCTGAAGGAGAACTGGTCCGGGAACGTGCTGGGCACGGTGCGCACTGTCTTGCCCTCGCCGTCGACCAGCTGGATCGTCTCGTACGACGTCGTCGCGGTGGCGCTCACAGACGCAAGGGGCCCGAGGATGCGCGTGATGGCGCTGAGTTCGTGGCCGATAATGGTATGCAGGAACTGGTTGCCTGGAAAAGGTACACGTAGGTATGAGCACAGCGAGGACGTGCTCGAAATTCGGGTGCAGCTGACCGTTCGCGGGATCCAAGCCCCATGCAAGACTTTCGCTATGAGTGGGCGACCAGAAGCCCATCTCTGCGGCCTTGTTGGCGTGCCAGGTGACGGAAAGGACGCGTCCGATTTTGTCTGTTGCAATCCAGTCGCGGACCTACATGCATAACGTCAGAGCTCTGCACACGGACGATAACTGAGTGCGCATACCTTGGTCACAAACGGGCTCTGCCACGCCTGCATGCCCACAAGCGTGCGCACGCCCTTCGCCTTCGCCGCCTCCGCGAGCTCCACAGACTCAGCGAGGTTCTTGCCGAGCGGCCACTCGACAAAGACGTCCTTGCCCGCTTCGATGGCCGGCCGAATCGCGTCTGCATGCGCGGGCGTCTTGACGGCCACGGCGACAAGGTCGACCTCGGGGTCGTTGGCAATCTGCTGGGCGTCACCGTGGTACGGCTTAACGGTGCTGCCTATGGTCTCCGAGTGCTTCTTCGCGGACTCGGCTGCCGAGCTGGGGCTCGTGGTCGATACGGCCGTCAGGGTGTACGCCGACTTGAGCGGTTCCTGAAAGAGAGCCGGAGCGTGCACCATGGACGCCCATCCCGAGGCCGAGAGGCCAACGAACCCGACGCGAATGGGCTTGGAGGACGATGCCATTGCCGAATAGCTGGAGGTTTGCAAGTTGCAATATCGCGACCGCCTAGGCCGCATTTTATGTGTCCCATATGTGCGATGAGCCGGATAATGCCATCCATCCCACGATAGGCCCTGTCGTGCGAGGGCGGCTGTAGCTGACTGTCACGCGATCTCGACGGCTCCGCCAGCGCACGGTGCAGGACCTCAGGCTGCTTTGTCATGAATCCACGCGCGGAGCTATTCGCCATTGATATCGCCCATCGAGGCCGCCTCGTCGGCGTAAAGAACTCTTGTCCAGCAACCATAGGTTGATGATGAACCAGGATGTGGTCGATAATCGAGATTCCTCTGGAGGGTTGGTCTGCTAGCCTCTTTGGCAATATCCAAGATAAAACGGTCAACGGAGCCCGAGCTTGCTGCTACATGTATTGTCTTAACGTGAGCCATCGAATGTACAGCGTACATGGAAGCATACTACATACCTTGGTCACCACGAACCGATCACAGTGCACGCCCTTCGCCCTGGGAGGTTGATGAACTCCGAGGTTGACATTGTTACTGAGGACAAAGACGTCTTTATCTGCCTCGACGAGGAGCATAAAGGGCTTAGAACACGCTCTGGAGTCGAAAGGCAAGTTTCCATCCTGGTTGGGCCGTCCATGCAAATTTAGAAAAGGAGAGAGCCCAGCAATTCCATTTTTATCGAGCCTTTGGAAACCGGTGCAGTTCAGCCCCACTGGCAAAGAGTTCAAGTACGTGACTGAGTTTCGCTGATAACTTGAATCGGGAATAGTTGTTGAAATCGCGAGCAATGGAACGAGGTGTCGCCGAGTTTACAGTTCGCAATGCTCGAGCTGCTAAAGCGCTTGTTCGCGGTGGAAAGTCCCTTCCACGTACACAGCCGTATCTGCCGCCCAATTTATGTGCTGTTAGCTGGGCGTTGGCGGACAGATGCGAGACTGAATGGGAGAGACTTTGAGTTGGACGGAGACAAGTCGGGACAGGTTCTCGGGCCAAACACAAGCAAATAGACCTCGTCGAACGCCCCCGCTGAGAACGCACCGCTGGCTGCGTCGACCGTGCCGACCGGCTATCTGCTGTGGCCCATGCAGGCGCTGTCCAATGCCGCGCTGTCGCTGCCGGTGCCAGTGTTCCAGAACCAGTTCCCGGTCAACCTGGCGCACCCTGGCGAACCCGGCACGCCGATATTGAACGATGTATCCATCGACCCTGCGCTGGGCGGTGCCCAGAGTGCTGCAATGCTAATTGTGAGTTGCCGTGCGCGACACTGCGCTCAGTCGCGGGCTGCTTATGCTGCGGACTCGCGCGCCACAGGCACGATCCTCGCGCTCGTCCTCGCCCTACCAGCCTCTGCGCCAGGGCTCTGCTGTCGACCCCCACGCGTCCAACGGCGTCCACGACGCGCCCAGCGAGCAATGGGCCGCGTCGACCGAGCCATCACCGCCGCCAGCGCGTCCCAACCTCAAGCGCAAGCGTCGGTCAGGCAGGCCTCCGGCCCAGAACAAGCCTGAATGCTTTGAATGTCACGAACGCGACAGCCCTGCGTCGCTCAGTGGACAGCCAGAGGCCTTGGTAGCATGTGCGGCCTGCGGACGACACGGTACGGACATCCGAGGACGCTGCTTTAGCAGGCCTCATCTTGCTCGTACAGATTGTGCTGACCACTATTGTGCAGCCCATCCTTCTTGTCTGGACATCGACGCTGACGTCGTGTCCTCTTATGCCTGGAATTGTGTCGACTGCAAGGCATGTGAAGTCTGCAAAACGAACGACGATGTGCGGTCCTCTTGCCTCCGCTGAGCATTTATACTGACCCATGGCCACAGAAGGTCATCATCTGCGACCATTGTGACCGAGGCGCGCTTCTTCGTACTCATGTGCGGACTACAGGCTCCTGACATTAATTGCAGCATGGCATCCTGCCTGCCTCAGTCCGCCGTTGCTGGACAACCCGGAAGGCATCTGGCACTGTCCTCTCTGCCCTCCTGCCGCAGAGGAGGCTCCACGTGCATCTACGTCTCGGTTATCGCACGCAACTCAGGCTGACGAGGAAGGTCAAGATGTTGAGGCCGATGGCGAAACGGATGAGGATGCGCAGACGACTGAACAAGAGGATGAGGAGGTCAGCGAGGCCTTGATACCAGTCAAATCGCGCTCGCAAGCCCCGAAGAACTCCACCGCGAAGCGCAGAAATCGAACACGGACGTCACAAGCAACGTCCTCGTCTTCCCGCAAGCGACCGAAATTGCGCCTAAATCCTTCGGCGGCGCCTGTCGCCCTGCCTCCGCCAGTCACGCCCACGGCGCCGAAGCTTACTCTGAAGTTAAGATTGACACAGCAGCAGCAACAGCAGAAAGACGAGCCGCCGCCGAAACCGTTCGAGGGCATCCTTCCGCCCGACGAGGCGGATACCTCGCGCACGGCCATCACGCCGGAGGACAAGCAGCGGTTCGAGAGGAGCAGGCTCGCGGCCGAGGCGAAGCTGCCGCCCCCGCAGCCCGCCGGACTGGCCACACCATCCACGCCCGGCCCGTCGACACCGATGCTGGGCCCGCTCCTGAGCGCGCGCCCGCTCCGCTCGCAGTCGCTTCTTATGTTGAGCAGCACACCGACAATCGTCGTGCCGCCCACACCCGCACCCGCAACACCCGCTGCCGGCGGCAGCTCGTTCTTCGGCCCCGCCGACGGTCTTCGTATCAAGGTCCTCCGGTTCGGCGACTTCGACATCGATACCTGGTATGACGCGCCGTTTCCCGAGGAATACTCGAATCTGCCCGACAGCCGGTTGTGGATGTGCGAGTTCTGCTTGAAGTACATGAAGAGCAAGTTTAGCGTTGGCAGACATCGGGTTTGTCTTTTCACTTCACTGTTGACGTGCGGCTGACAGGCCGCGCTCAGCTCAAGTGCAAGGCGCGACATCCGCCTGGCGACGAGATCTACCGCGACGGCCAGATATCTGTATTCGAAGTTGACGGCCGGAGAAATAAGGTCTGCCTTGCGTATGCGTTCAGTGGCAGTGACATGCTGACGAGTTCCGTAGATCTATTGCCAGAATTTGTGTATGCTTTCCAAGATGTTTCTGAGCCAGAAGAGTCTGTTCTACGACGTCGAGCCTTTCTTGTTCTATGTGATGACCGAGGTGGACGAGAAGGGTGGCCATTTCGTGGGATACTTCAGCAAGGAGAAGTCCAGCCCGAAGGACTACAACCTCAGCTGTATCATGACCCTTCCCATTCGACAACGCAAGGGATGGGGCCAGTTCTTGATCGACTTCAGTAAGTCGTGGTGGACTTTGCTTTCCGGCTGTGCCATTCTGATTGACGTTTTCTCCTCAGGTTATCTGTTGTCCAAGAAGGAAGGCCGGACGGGCACGCCGGAACGGCCGCTCTCGCAGCTGGGCGCTTTGAGTTACAAGAACTATTGGTCGCTGAGCATTATGCGGTATCTCCAGCACGCGGCGGATAATGTCACCCTCGAGGGTAAGCACCCGCGCCCTGCCCTGTCCATGTCTATCATCGTTATTCACGCGGGGCATTGCCTTTACCGTAGATATCAGCAAGGCAACCAGTATCACGGTCGAGGATGTCTACGTGACACTGCGCGACCAGGGCATGATCCAGGACAAGCAGCTGGACTTGAAGGCGGCGTCCCCTGCGAAGCTGCCCCGCGGGCGCCGGAGCGGGCACGGGTCGCGGCGGATTGGGAGGCGACAGTCATCTAATGTGGCAACGACCAATGCGACGCCCGAGCCCGGCGAACCGCCGCCGGTCGTGATACCGAAACACTATGCCATCGTGTGGGACCGCGCGAAGGTGGACGCCGCCATGGCGAAGTGGTACGCGAAGGGCTACGTGCGCGTGAAACCCGAGCGGCTGGAGTGGAGCCCGTACCTGCTCTCGCGCGACGCGCGCGCGGCGGCGGAGCAGGACGTCGAGATCCCGACGCACTCGACGCATGCGCCCGCGGAGCGCCGGGAGGCGGCCTCGGCGTCCGGCGCGCTGGGCGACTTTGCGGACCTCGCGCTTGCGAAGCGTAGCCAGGAGAAGCAGATGGAGGAGGACCTCGCGCTTGCGACGAAGCTCGCGGCGAGCGAGGAGTCGCCCGGGCGGCTGCGGCGGACACGGAGCTCAGGGACGGCAGTCGTGCCGGAGCCGCAGTCCCCATCGCCCGTGCGGACGCGGTCGGCGCGGCAGCGTCCTGCGACTCGCGCGCGGACGTCGCACCGGGATCTGGACGAGGATGACGAGGATGACGAGGCTGCTGCAGAGTTTGCCACCTCGACTCGGAGACGGACGCTGCGTTCGCGCAGCAACGCTAATGCGGCCGCCACTACTGTTGTGGCATCCTCGCCGCCGCCTGATGGAGAGGAGGGCTCGTCGTCACCGCCGATCCGCCGCTCACGCCAGAGTTCTCCGCGGAAGCGCAGAAGGATCGAGAGCGACCCGCCGACGCCTTCGTCTGAATTGGAGCTAGAGCCCGAACGGGAGCCGATGAGCACAAGCGCATCGACGAACGAGGGCACGGGGACGCCACCGCTCGGGGCGGGCGTGCCTGTGCCTGTCGTCGACGTCGTCGAGGCGGAGCCGACGTACGGCGCGAAGGTAGTCGTTCCGTCGCCTTCTGCGGCTTCTGCTGTCGCCCCGGCCAGCAAGATGTCGCCGTTCTCGTTCAAGCCGGACTCTGGCGGGATTGGGCCGTTCTATAACGTCTCGGCCACGCGTCACGTGCGGGAGGACACGCCGACCGAGGCCGAGGACATTATCATGGACGAGGCCAAGGAGGGCATTGGCGATGCTGCGGCTGTCAATGGCGCTGCGGAGGCCGAGTGGGACGACGAGGCGGATGCGGAGGGCGAGGAGGACCCCGATGCATAGCGCACGCGGCCGGAAAAGAGAGTTTGAATTTTTTTTGGCTATGTGTATATTGGTGCTGTGACACGTGTGTATGTATGCAATTGTAAGCCTGTGCGCGGACCAGTCAGGACAAAAGCGCAGGAGGGGCGCGCGGGAGCAAAAAGCGTGAGAGTACATAACGGCAAGGTCCGAGGGTCCGCATCCCAACTTGCCCTACTCCACGTCGGGGCCAGCAGCTGGATGCAGGCGCTCTCGCTGCAGCACTCGTTCAGCGGCCGGATGAGCACCATGAGCGCGATTACGAGCACAGCGACGCCGGCGACGACGAGCGGAGCTGGCTCGCGGAAGCGCAAGCGGCAGGTCGTGACCTACACCGAGATGAAGGAGCTCGACAGAGACACCGGCAAGCTCAGAGACGTCATCGTCATCGAGGACACGCCGCCGCCGACGACGACGACCGGCACCCCGTCGACGGCGGGCCCGCCCAGCACCTATGTCCCGCCGATCCGCACCCGTGCTCAGGCTGCTGCCGCCGCGGCTCTTTCCTCGTCCCACTCGGCCTCCATGGCCCAGCCGCCGCCGCTGAAAAAGCGCAAGCGCGACCCCCAGGACGACCCGGGCCCGTCGGCGACCGTGGCGAAGAAGGCGGTCACGGCTACCAACGGCCTTTCCAAGCACTGGCCCACCTCCAGCGTGGCCGCCACGGAGGACGTGCGTTCGATTCCGCGCGAGGGCGCATTTGCGTGTATTAAGCCACATTTCCACAGTCAGCTTCCTCCGTCGTCAAAGGACCACCCCCGTACGATGACAAGGAAGGCCACTATATCGTCACGCCAGACGACATTATCGACAAGCGATGTAAGCACGCCCCCCATTGTTCCCGGCGTCCTCCGGAGCTGCGACGCTCACCGCCTGACTCAGATCGGACCGTCAAGCTCCTCGGCCAGGGCACGTTTGGCAAGGTCGTCGAGGCGCTGGACATGAAGACCAACAACCGGGTCGCCATCAAGATTATCCGCGCAGTGCCCAAGTACCGAGACGCCAGCAAGATCGAAATCCGTGTTGTTCAGAAGCTCAAGGAGCGCGATCCAATGAACAAGCAGTACGTCGGCGCCTTCTCCGGAATTGTCCTGGTCGCTTTTGACTTGTCACTCACTTTGTCTACACAGCAAATGCGTCCATTTGCTAAACTGGTTTGACCACCGGAACCACATCTGCCTCGTGTTCGAGCTCCTGGGGATGTGTGTATACGACTTCCTCAAGGACAACGATTTCGCGCCGTTCCCGCGTGTCCAAATCCAGTCATTTGCGCGCCAGCTCCTGGACAGCGTGGCCTGTGAGTGATAGCCCTTTTCGCTCTCGGTCCTTCCATCCGCGAGCCACGGACTGATCCGCCGTGCAGTTGTGCACGATCTTCACCTCATTCACACCGACCTGAAGCCAGAGAACATTCTTCTAGTCAAGAATGACTACAAGACCGTCCCCATTGTGGGTGCGGTGAGTTTAGACCCCTTACACATCACATGAGCGCGTGCTGATCTCTCGGCCCGACCTCAGCGAGGTTCCCAGCCACGCACAAAGCGGGTTCTCCTCTCCACGGACATTCGCTTGATAGACTTCGGAAGCGCCACTTTCCAAGACGAATATCATTCGACTGTCGTCTGCACGCGGCATTACCGTGCGCCGGAGATCATATTGGGTGAGTTTTAGTCTGCTAAAACCCTCTTTAACTTAGTATTAACGCCTTGCAGGGCTGGGTTGGTCATACCCATGCGATGCTTTCTCTCTTGGCTGCATATTGGTCGAGTTTTACACTGGGGTCGCGCTATTCCAGACGCACGACAACTTGGAGCACCTGGCCATGATGGAACAAGTCATGGGCAAGATGCCGGACCGGTTCGCTCGCAGCGGCGCGAGGAGCAAACCCGAGTTCTTTAAGGACGGCGCGAAGTTGGATTGGCCAAAGCCGAAAGCCTCAAAGCAGAGCAAGAAGGAGGTGAAAGCAACGCGAAGTTTACAGGTTAGTTTTCCCGACAACGTTTCCCTTCTAATCGCCCTTATTAACGTGTGCACAGGATGTAATACCCGCGACGGACATGATCAATCGCCATTTCTTGGATCTGGTCAAGAAGCTGCTCACCTTCGACCCTGCGCAACGCATCACCGTGCGCGAGGCACTGGCCCACCCATACTTGTCGATGAACATCAACAGCGACATCTGACATCGACCTTGTATGTGCCTGCTTACGCCGGATGTCGACTTGTCATCCCGATATCTGTCGTACGCGGCCGCTGCCTACTCCGGGACTGCGGTCATCATCTACGTATGATGGAGGTCCAGCCTCAACCTCGCGAGACCCTCGTACCGACTGCGCTGCCTCTGGCAGTTGTACATTCTCTGCGTTCCCTCGGCTCTCCATGCTGTCCATGCACCTACGGCTTTCCTGGTCCTCGTCGTCCGCCCTCCTGTCCAATCTGCTGTCGCTATATGTTGTAGGTGTATATGTGGCCCAGGCCGCGCTGAATTCCGTCGGAAATGGCTTGGTTACTGCCGTTGCTTTCAATAGTCCACCCATTCGCCCTTCTCCCTTTGACACATCATCGCCATCATAGAGCACCCGGACGATGGATCCTTTCGGTTCGGTTCGATGTCGACCATCGCTTTCAATATCTCCATTTCCTGTCCATTTATTGCGCTTCCTCCGCCCGTGTACCCATACGAAGAACGCGAACCCTCGTCCTCTATCTCTCGCTCTTGCCCGATGAATCGAACGCGGATGGGACCACCCGTCATCTGTGGCAAACACAGCACGATCGCGCGTGCTCGTCCATCGATCGCTGCTTGCGAAGCAAGCACCGTCAGCTGTTTGGTCGCCGGAAGAGTGCAGGCTGCACCCGACGGAGAGGCTGGGCCGCTATTTGCGTCGCCCCTTGCCCGCTGGGATGGACTTGCTCTTCGAAGTCTGCGGGCGGGAAGGACGTCGCCATCGGCCTACTTACGCGCGGCGCTCCGGCTTTCATTTCGCTTCGAGGCCGCGTGCTGGCGAGGGTCTGTGCGCTTGCCGCCTCCGTGCGCAATCTCGGCCCCCTGGCATCCCCTTTGCCCAGTGGCAGCACCCAAACTTCTGCTTGCGGGCGTGGCGCGGTTGCAGAAGGGTTTCAATGGCCGCAGGCCCGCAGATAGTTGGTACGGATCGGGATGCGTCGCACGTCGTGGTGATGGTCGATCCTCTATCCTCGCGCGGTGGCCACCGGTGATGTACGTCGTGGGCGAGAACTTTCCTTCCGACTTCGTGGGCCTTGCGGTGGAGCGAACTGTAGCGTCAAACATGTACATTGTATCAAGGTCTGTAGATGCCTGTGCCTCCCAAATTCCTAACCCCCAATCCCGATCGAGGAAGTTGAACAAGTCTGACTGACGCAGTTTTTCTCTGAATGTAGATCTCGATGTCGATTTGCGCCTGGGTAATGTTACTGTTGCTGTTACTGCTACTGTTACTGTACACGGTAACCTGAAGGTGGTGTAGCTATTCAATGCCTATGCCTAATGCTACAACTGTATCTCGCTCTGTCCAACGATGTCGATGTCGATGTCGATGGCGACGCCGGTCAGCGCACACGCGAGCCGCCGTAGCCCGTGCTGCTCCGCATGACGCCCGAGGACGAGCCCTCGCCTCTATCAGTGTCGCGCCACGCAGGCGCAGGCCGCGCGGTATTCTCGTTCCCGCCACCGCCGCCGAACCAGCTGCTGCTCGCGCGCTCGCTGGTCGTGGGCGGCGGGGGCGGCGCAGGGCGCGTGCGCGTGAAGATGGGCTGGTCCCAGTCCCAGTACCGCTGCTGGCGGTGCATGTACGGGTCGGCGCCGTAGCCGTAGGGCACGGCGGGCGACGGGCGGAAGTAGCGGCCCATGAGCCCGCCGAGGCCCAGCCCCGTGAAGAATCCGGGCGCCAGCCCGCGCCGCTTGGGTTGGCGTTGGAGTCTTTGGTGTATGGCGGAGGCGGCGCGTGCGGGTCTGTGTTGTCTGTGTTCCCGCTGAACCAGCCGCCTCCGCCTCCTCCCCCGCCTGGCCTCGGGCCTGCGCCTGCGGCTCTTGGGGCTGCTTGTCGTGGACCGCCGAGACACCCTTCAAGTATCTTGAACGCGAGGAATGCTGCGACCGCCGCGAAGAGGATGTAGAAGCCCCAGTCGAGTGCTTTGTTAACTGCGAACGTTCTGAGTTAAGTTATGAGTCTCACGAAAGCTCCTGGATACGAACAGTAGTCTGTGGTGCTTGCGGTAGATTGTGCAGTATAATCTTCGCGGAAAGCTTTGGGAACCTCGAGCAGGTGGTATTCGAGGCCGCATGATCCTGTCGTCATGATTCGAAAAGCTTAATTTCATGCTGTGATTCTTCTTGTCAACATCCCGCGCACCTTTGAGCACGTAGGGGTCGCCAGGCCTTGACCAGCCCTCGCACGACACCTCCACGCGTCCCAGCCGCAGACTGGAGGGCAGGTCCGTCTCGCACTGATCAAGTCAGCCTTCACACCGCCTGCCACACGCCGCGCGGCGAACGCACCTTCCAATCCACGTCGACGCCGCTTCCGCCGGTGTTGGTGCAGCGGACGACGTCCGGCTGAAACCTGCGGCACGGCTTTCCAATGCACTTGAGCTGGTCGATGGGCGCCGTGCGCCGCGCGAGCGTCTTTTCGCCCGCGTAGAACGTCAGCGCGTGCACATCGGACAGCTTGACCTTGGTGTGCGACGGCATATTCAGTATTAGCTGGGCAGTTCAGGAAAGCGACAGTTCCAATTCAAAGGCAGCTGGGCGCAGATATAAACTTGGTCGGGCGCAACGCGCGAACACGTCGGGCTGACGTGGAGCTGCGAGCCGCACTCAGGGCGACGCGTCGGCAGAGACCGCTGTGAGACTCATGCATCTGTTTGCTTTTCTGCTTGCTCCGCCGGACTCGCATTCATGCTGCTGGCTCCTTCTTACTCCTCCCGCCGGACCCGTAGTCTGTCTAGATCTGGCTCTGGCGGTCTGAAGGCGCCCTGCCCGTCCTGAGCTTCCCGATGCACGTCGCCAGCGCTTCGAGTGCAGTCTCCCCGAAGAAGCCCGGGGCACTGAACCCCGCTGCAGCGTCATGTCTTGAGTCCAAGGCTGTGTGCGTGTGGGAGGGCTTCTCTTCGCTGCTCGCCCGGAGGCAGGCGGCTCCGAACAATCTTGTGGGTCACTTGGACGTTCTGTACTCAATTCATATGGTTGGTGCCATTGTGCCAACCAACCGGAGACCGTTCACACGCACGGGCTGGAGCTGAGACACAAGAGCCGCTGTGGCAGACACCATCTTCCCCCCTGATTCTCCTTCGGGAACAGTAACTGTCGGCTGCTTCGATGATGTGACCTCTTGGGCGTCCCCCTGCACACAAAGCAAACAGAGCACACTCTTACTTACGCCGCGCCACGTCCCCTCTCTCTCCCTCCCACCTCGCCTCGCCTTTCGTTCGTGTCTCGTACACATCGCCGTTGCTGTCCTTCAGTACATACTGTATTCCGACTCTCTCCAACCAGTGCACACCGCTCGGGCCTGGCTTATCATCCCGAAGCCCAATTCTTCCCCCGGCGCCGCCCCTGCAAATTTCTTAGATCACCGTCGCGTGCGTGTTCCCAGTTCTCTGTGCGATCGTCAGAAGGCTCAGTTTGCACAGGGACAATAGTCTATTCATGACCACATGGCCCGCACGAAGTCGGTTCTCGTCTGCGCCCTGCTGCTCGCCGCTTGTGCCAGCGCCCGTCCCGCGGCGCTGAGCGACACAGCACTCGACGCTCCGGCCGCCACGCACCCGGACGCGCGCGCCGACAGCGGATGTGCAGCTGCATTACTCGGCCGCCATCTGTCGCCCGGCAACTTGAGCGTAAAGGTCGACGGCGCGGGTCAGTCCACTGTCCAGCCTCCAGGCACGACAGCTGCTTCAGGTGTCAATAACTGACTTCATGACGAAGGATCGTCGCTGCTCCGGAGAGCCGCAACGTCGAAGATCGTCGTGGGATCGGTCGTCGGCGGGGTCGCGCTGACGACGCTGCTGCTCGCGGCGCTGTTCCTCTGGCGCCGCGCGCACAGGCCCGCGCCCGCCGTCTCCGCCGCCGGCCGCAGCTCGGACGCGCTGGGCGCCGCGATGGACCTCCCGAAGCTCCCGCCGGGCGGGCTCGCGCTGAGCGTCGACACGCGCTCGCCGACCGTCCACCGCCTCGCCGGCGCGATGATGACGCCGCTCCCGCGCCCGGAGTCGACGCTGCGGCCGGCGGGGAGCAGCCTGCGAAGCCCGGTCGATCTCGTCGCGAGGGCGAGACGTTGCTCAGGTGAGCCGTGCTCTGTTCTCCCCCGCACAATGCCCTGAGATTCCTGATCACTCGGTGCTTGTGCCAGATTGGTCGCACCTCCCGCCGTCGTCGTCGCCGGCGTCGCGGCCAGGCTCGCCGTCCAGCCCCCGTAAGCTCTTCTCTTTCACACGCGCGACCCGTGAATATATTCTGAACATTGGTATTATTGTTCTTGCAGGTCTGAGGACAGTGGGAAGCAATGGGTCCCTGACGTTCGCACCCTCAGCATATCAATGTCAGCTTCTCTTCCCTCGCCCTTTGCAGCCTATCTGCAGTATATCTGATCCGTCCGTGTCTTTAGCTACGATCAGCCTCAGGCCTAAAGCATCCACATCATCCCTCCGTTCGCCTCCAGTCGTGCCCGCGCACGCCGCGCTGCAGCCGCTCATCATCCCGCCCATCGCCTCTGCGTCCAACCCGCCCAGCACAACGGCGCTGTCCGCAGGCGCCAGCACCAGCGCGACGTCGCTGAAGCGGCAGCGCAGCCTCGCGTCGATGCTCGACATCAAGGCCGGCCACGGCGGCGCGGACTCGCCGTCGGCGGAGACGCTGCGCGCGGAGACGCCGCGCGCTGTCGTGCGCTACGAGGCGGACGCGCTCATCTCGGGCTGCAACGGCGCGCGCACCGTGCGCTACGAGGTCGAGGAGGACGCGGGCACGTGGACCGAGGAGGTCGTGCGCCTCCCGCCGCGCTACAGCACCTTGCAAGAACGCCCGCTCGGACTCAGCGCTGCACTGGGACCTCCCGCTATGAATGCCGCCTCAGCCTCGTCACCTGGAAGTGTTCCCGCGTCTTCTCCGACGATGCAGATGAACGTCTAAGTAATTTCGCCGACCTGGACTATGCTCTTCGCTTTCGTTCCTAATTGAATTGTGATGCTAATTGGAGCGCGGAGCCTGGAGGGACACTGTAGCATGTCGGATGCCGGCCAACGTGCGCCGCGCGCACCTTGAGCGGGCCTTCTGTAATCTTGTATAATATCCACACTTCATGAATGACCGACCCGTGGATTCCCGTATGCAGCAGCAGCAGCACGCAAGAAAAATCCAGTCAAATGAGCCCAGACGTCCGTTACCTCCGAACATGTGTCGGTACCGCTGGTTCTCGGCCTTACGCACAGTATGCCCATCGAAACGGACACTGCTTGGCCAGCACACTTGATCCGTTGCATCGACAGGGCCCACACCAAAGACCCGCGCAACAAGAGCCGCTACAACGGCGCATACAGCACACTCCTCTCGTATTGCTGCTTAGTCCTAGATTGGAAAGGCTACGTTGTAGCTCCAGATACCACCGGCGACAACGACGACGGTGGTGACCCCCTCAACTTCCTTGTCCTACATGTTTCCTTCTCGGACCCGCAAGATCGACCGGTCATGATGGTCCGCGTCCAGGAAGATCAATGGCTCGAGCAGTCCGAAACGCGCTTGAGCGCCGACGAGCGGATACGCGACCGCTTCAAGGCTTTGTTCGCGGAGTGTTCGATTTCGATCCCCACGCTTTATGGGCTCAGCATCATGGGCACGAAGATGCATATCTACCGCGGCGACGTCGCCACTGGCGAAATTGCGCCCGCGCCCGCCCAAGTTCCGCGTCCTGCAGCTGACGCTCCACCGGCCGACTTCCTCGCCGACTGGTGGGCCGTCGACATCAGGTCGCAGGACGCATTCGACATGCTGAAGCTGGTTGTGATGGATATTGCCAACGAGATTGCAAAGTTGTCGTAGTCCTGCCCGTGCAATGATCATGTAAGTAGTAAGTACAGTAGCATTCGCTAAATTGCCAGTTTTCGTCATACCGCAAGCCATACCAAGATGATTGCGTGTTCCCCATTCGTGACTGAGTTGCTGAGGCTGCGGCGCTGCCTCGAGGCAGCGCTCGGGTTCCACATCAAGTTCGGGTACGGCGGCGCGACCAGGCTGCACGCCGGTCTGTAATGCGAACGCGAACGCCTTCACTAGGCGCGCTTCGTCAGCAGTGGTGCGCACACGGTGCGCTCCGAGGTCGAGGACAACCCGGTCATGGACTGACGAGGTCGTGCACGTCCAGCCTCGCTGCAACACGGACGACTAGCATTGGTCGCGGCCGGTACTCAAGCCTCATATCCACACTTCATGAGCGACCAGCCCGAGTCCTGTCCCGAAAGCACGCACGCCGAGAGCAAAAGAATCCAGGTAGATAGATACCGCAATAACCGTCGTAATTATCGTCACATGTCGTGAAGAGCGCCACAGACACTGGACAGACAGGTCCCAATCCAAAGGGGAGGAGGAAGAGCGCACGCGAAAGCCGAGCGCGAACGTGTGAAATATCCCACCGGCAGCAGCTGGCCCTTACAGCCAGACGCCAGACAACGCGCAAGCCGGCCTTTTACAGCCAGACAGCGCGCAGCCCAAAGAGGACGCCCAGCACGCCGACGAGGGCCGTCGCGCCCAGGTGCAGCTCGGCGCCGCGCGACGCCGCGCCGGGCGGGGCGGTCGGGCTCGGGACGGTGATGGGCGTCTGGCCCTGCAGCTCGCTGTTCGACGCTGCTGGGTGGCCGAGCAGCACGCTCGCGATTGCGCAGATTTGGCGGACGCCCTGGACGATCTTGGGCACGCCCTCCATGTTGGCGCCCAGGAATTGTGTCTGCGGGGCGGGCGCGTTAGCTGAAATTTGCTGTACAGTAGCAACGCCTTGGTGAATCGCACCTGATTTGTGTTCATGAAGCTAACAGGACACAGCAGCAGTGAGCATACTTATAAGCGCCTTGGCCGGGGGAGACATATGCGTACCAGTCTGCGCATTGCGGGTAGGCCGACTGGAACGTGTCCGCGCACGCGCACTCGATGGTCGTGACGAACCGGCCGGGGTTGAGCATGATCTACAGCAGAATATAGCACAGAAAAAAATCAATAAAAATTCACAGCATATAATAGCCAGGAAATGTTCGCACGGTGGACACGTTCTGGAAGACGACGGCGGCGAGCGCGCAGCTGTTGATCTCGTAGTAGTGCGGCTGGCAGAGCCAGCACGACGGCGGGCTCTGCGGGAACGTCGGCTGCGCGGCCGCGGGCGTCTGATCCTCCGTGCGGCTCGCCAGCTGGTGCGGCGGCACTGCGCGCGACGCGAGCGGCAGGGCGAGCAGAACAAGCGCAAAACGGACGAGCTGCATGCTGCGACGGTGACGGCTGAGGAAGGACGGCCGAGAAGACCGGCGCTCGCCGTCTGCCAGCTCTAACCGCAACCGCCAGCATGTGCTCCCGACGACAGAGTTGCCAGGACATGCTGCTGTCGTGCTCTTCAGAGCGGTCGATGTTGTAGAAAAAGTTCTCTCAGGTGATCGTACATGATTTACGCCGTTTAACTCGTACAGATAATAATGCTACAGGTTACAGGATAAAGCGTATACTACAGGGCGAAGTAGTCCAGCACTCCCGCATGATTGATATTCGTGTACACCATTAGGCTCAAAAGTCTTCGTTCTGCGCGGCTCCTCGTAACCGCTGGCGACCGGTCAGCTTCCCGTCAGTTGGTGGTCGCAGCCAACGCGCACCTGCTTCCTCATCCCGAGAGTAAACGGCAAGGGCACAGTCCGCGGTTGCCTTGACGCAGGTGAGCCATAGTCCCATCCGCAAAACGATACGGTACTCACTCGTCAGTCGTCAACACGGGGTCTCGCACAGTGCGCTCCATGATGGGCCAAGCGACCACCGACGACGAGAGGACGGCGACCGTCGCGAGTAATTGGAGGCACTTCATCGTGTAGTGTGGGAGCGTAAGTGTAGTGCTGGGGTGAAGAACAGCACTGACGGCCTTCCAGCATGCTCTAGAGTAATAAAGCCGCGTCCAGTGGCGATCGTCCTTCGCCACTAGGGGGGCAGCCCTGCCTCATGACACCCGTTGGGCGCGGCTAGAGCAGCGGGGTTACCAGCCAGCCGGCTCTGACGTGCGGTAGACACTGTTGCGGCGCCCGGGGTACAGGAGACAGGCTGAGGTGCCTGCGAATGGTCCGACCCGCGCGCGGCGGCCACCAGTGTGTCAAAATTCGACTTGAATTGAAGTTGTCTCCGTTGTCGGTACTGCGGCGTACTCTACTAATGAGGCCGCTCTCCAGCGAAGGTGCTGTATGTAGCTCTACATGCCGTGGCAAGTCGTACAGCTCACTCCGCGGACAGGCAACGGCGCCCGTCGTGCTGCACATCCGGCGCGGCCGCATGATCGCCATACTCTATCTGGTCATTCCTAACGTCTAATCTAGCCGCATACCGGGTGCCGTAGGTGAGCGGTCATTCGATCGCCTGTGCCCCTAGCATCCCTACCGCCGCAACGTTGAGGCTGCGGCGTGAATGCGAGTCGAGAGCGCGGCGGTCGCTAAGGTCTCGACACCCGGCGGGCTTTGTTCTCACGCTATGGCTTTCACACGGATGAGCGCAAGGAACGCAAGAACGACTTGACATTCTTAGGAACGCAGGGCGTTGCCAAGCCTATGATTCGATCTGGCGTAAATCGAGAGGATGGCCGTAAGTACCAACCTTCTGCGTTCTTGAATTCTTTACCACTCAAATACTGACTCTGTTTACGCGATCGCAGACTGAGAGTCTGAACGGCGTGTCCACGGTGTCGCTGAACGGTCTGTTGAGTCCAGGCCTGACCGCAAGATCCCGCCGCTTCAATGAGCCGCATGCGCGGTATAGTCATCCTCCTAAGCCTGCAATGTGTCGATCGCTCGTAAGCATCGTGAGGACAGGAACGCGTCGAGAACATATAAAGGGACGCGTCCGCCCACCGACTACATTCAGCACAACAGCGCCCTCTCCAGTCGCCCAGCACTCCTCCTCCGCCTACTTCAGCACTCCCAGCCAAGCCATGCAGTTCTCCAACAGCCTCGCGATCCTCGCCGCCCTCTTCCAGGCTGCGTTCGCCGCACCCTGCGCGCGCGACTCGCGGGACGCTTCTACATCAGCGTGAGTCCCATAGATCTGTCTCAGTCTTGAGCCTCAAGGAGCTCACATTTCCTCTCAGTCTCTCTGCAGTGAAGCCCAGGGTCAGGCCCGCTCCCATGCCCTTCTTCAGGCCCGGTTACACCAAGGTACGACTTCTCCCTTCCCTTTTGCGTTTATCACAGTCGTGTCTGACATTCTCCCACAGCTGGAGGCCGACGAGGAGCGCATCTACGACTTCCAGAACGGCGACGCGGAGATGGACGAGCCCCGCTTCGCCCAGGAGGTCCTGCGCGCGTCCGCGCCGCCGCCGCTGATGCGCATGGTCGCCGAGCGCCGCACCTCTCGGTACTGAAGCTCGCGATGAGTCGTACTCAGGCTTTTCTTCCGTTTTTCTCTTGGGTTATTAGAGATCGGCGCCCTCGACGGGCGGGATGGCAGCGCATCGAAGCCACAGGTCGGCTTCCACTCTGCAAAATGTATCGCCATAGGCTCCCTCAATTGTATTTCTAGCTTACCAAGAAAAATAAGCCGCTGTAATCACTTACTGAATGCCTCCTCGATACAAATACATGGGCTGGCCTGTGCTTGAAACGCGGTGTTCGCGTTCGGGGTACATCCACTGGCAGTGGAAGAAACAGCATTGCAATCTCTGTCCCGCACAGAAATCGTCATAAATCATTTCTCCGCGCTTCTGACATCTTGGCCCGTACGATATTGAAGGGCTCATCCTTCAAATGAGGCTGTTGTCCTGCCAAATCGGGTGTCCGCGGGACACAGCATTTGAGCAGACAGATTCCGCGCTTCCGTCCTCCGTCAGCTCCTCCGCCGCCAAGCTCCTGCGCGTCTGCACGACTGCAAGCGCTTTCGGTCACTTGGCACCTGCGCTGTGTTCCTCAGCGCCAGACTTGCCGAAGTGGGGCCTGCGATGGCCTGCCCACGCGTGCTGCGGCAGGCCAAGCTCCCGCCCATCCCTTGCCACCCGACCAGCTCCGTATCGACCAGGTGTCCTGACCAAAACGGCCGCTCCGCGACTGCCACTCTATTGGACCAGGATAATGCACTGCCGGCGCGTTGCCAATTGTGCCACCAGTATTTGCTCGGCCTCGGGTCAAGTCGCGATGTCGCGGCACGCGTACATACCTTGGATGCCGCTGCGCTGCTCTCAGCAACTCTACTGTGCTAAGACCTGCGGCACGACAAGCTTGGGTGCATTAATCGGCTGCCCATAAATACCCCGCACTGTGGCCCAGGCTGTTCCTGCCACCGTGACTGTGCGCGCGTCGGAATGAGCAGCAACGGCACACACTACCAACTGCCACGGCTGCGCGATTTCGCTCGCCGCCTGCACCTGGGCTCCGGGCGCCCACGCTCGGCGTCGCCGCTGGGCCTGCGGCTGGTGCGCACCAGGACACTCAACGGTAACGGCAACGGCGGTCACTACCGCGACCACATCATCTCGCTGCCGTCCTCGCCCTCGATCTCGCCCGTCCCGTCGCGCCTGCAACCGCAAGCGCAGCTCGCGCCCGTCCCGTGCGTCTGCGCGCAGCTGCAGCCCGGGCCGCACACGCTGCGGCTCGACCTCTCCGCGCGCGTGCTGCCGCAACTCGACGCGCCCTCGATTTCAATGATGAACACAGCCGCGACGTTTCCGGCATGCGCGCGCCTGCGCATCGTGTGCGCGCACCTTCCGGGCCTCTGCTCGTCGAGAGCACGCACCCCTACGGCGCGATCGCGGGCTCGCTGCTGCTCGCGCCGGTGCTGACGCCCGCGATGCTACTCGGCGCGCTGCACCGCGCGCTGCACGACACGCGCGTGACGCCGCGCGAGTGGCTCTCCACGTCTGCGGACAAGCGCGCGCGCGTGCAAGCCGCGTGCGCGCGTCGGCTTGGCCACCCGGGCGGCCAAGTGGCTTGGATCGACTTCCTCGAGCATAAAGTTATCTTTGCCGGCCTGACGCGCGATCCGGCCGTCCTGCGGCGCGTCAACCCTGCCGGCTGCTTGGAGCCCGAGGACGAGTATACTTGGGTGCTTCATGTTAAGCCCAGAGAGTATTATTGATCATGCCGGCTGGTCTACGAGTCCTGCCCGTTGTTTCCCAGCGTACATGTATTTGCGGAAACTGTTTACGGGAATTCCGCACCGCGCACATTCATCGTTTCGTTCGTCTGCTTACGTCTGCTCGGCTTATGTATTGGTGCTGTCTTCGTGGTCCTCTTGCTTTCGGTGTAGCGATCCGTGTAGTATATATTTATTAAAGCTCCACATGCTTTCATGACTCAAGCACCGCAGATCCACTGCGCACTTGACATAGAATATTAGGCACCCTGCTGTGCACCACGATGCTCTATCGTGGCCCGCCGCAGAACTCAAAAGCCGGCGTAAGGATGTCGTATCGATCTCCGCTGCTCTCACCCCCGCATGCTCAAGCTCAAGCTCCAGTCTACGTTCAGGACAGTTCCAAATCCACGACACTATATAATTCAACAAAGATCAAGGCAGGAGCGAATGGCGAGACAGGGAGACGTAGAAAACATGGAGAATATACAGTACAATCGTCACCAGCGAGCGCACGGTCGCGTCACATCCACTTGAGGTCGTCGATATCCGGCTCATCCACGTCCAGATTCTCGTACATCCAGGAATCGTCGACCATGGCCTCGTCGAGCGCGTGTGGAGCCTGCGCATCGCTCGTTAGAATGAAGGTGCGTGCGCTTGAGCGGTACGGGTACTCACCTCGTTCCGGCCGTCCAGCGCGTCGGACCCCGCCATGTGCACATCGGCAAGCATGGCGGATGCGCCAGCCGCAGCTGACGCTGTTTCAATATAATCGCATGTCGAGGTCGCCGCAATGGGCGACGTCGAGCAGTTTGTGCATGCGCGCCCCGGCGACATCGGCGGCGGTTGTGTTGGTACGGCGTCATCTGCCGGCGACGCCGCACGCTCGGACTCGACCTTGGTGTCGCGCAACTCGAGAAGGTATTCGAGGGCCTCCTCTGTGTCCCAGGGCACGTCAAACCAATCGTCCACTGACCGAACATGGATAGTCATGCCCTCGTCCTCATCGACGTCCACGTCGTCGATGTCCATGATTTCGACGAGCACGTCGTCGTCGTCCAGGCCCGGCAGCGCGAGCACCATCGTCGCCTCGGGGGTCCAGCGGAACCGCCTGAAGTTCAGATCGCGGTCGACCAGCAGGCGCCGCGCGGCTTTGTAGAGCGCGAGGTCTGCGTCGAAGCGATGGCGGTCCCAAAGGAAGGCCCCGACAGCAGACCGCATGTCAATCGGGTACGCCTCGGCGGGCGGCGGCGGCGGCGGCGATGGAAGGCGCGCACGAACCCTCGTACAGGGCGTCGACCGGTAGCCCTCCTCGCGCAGCTCACGCAGGCGCACGAGGCCCCAGGCTATTGCCACAGGGACCTCGTAGTAGCACCCTCCATGGTAGACCGCGTACTGACAGGCCGCCTCGTCGTACGCGACCTCCTCCAGCTTGTCGACGACGACAAACTTGTCCAGGCCGGGCAGGAACACGACCGCGCGGTCCTCCATCACGCTCCATTGCAGGCCCTCGAAGTTCGTCACGTCGTCGCTCAGCCAGCCGGCCTCGTCCAGCTGCCCCGCGTACTCCTCGCCAAAGAGAGCCTCGAACTCCATGTAGGCCACGTCGCGTGGGTTGGCTATGGGCCATGACATTGCGGACGGAAGGGAAGAAGCGGCACGGTCACGAGTGGCGGTTGTGGTGGGATGGGAATGAAATGGACCACACCAGCGCTCTTTATATGATCATATCCCGCGCTCGCTCTTTGCCGCGGCTCCGACTCCGCTCTATTGTTCTCGTCACGTGACGTTGATACGTGGTGGGTGGGTTTGCATAAACCGTTCGCTAAACCCTTCAGAAGCTCACGTTATTGGGCAGCTCACGATGCAAGCACTTCGTCAGCCGTGATACACGAGGCTGTAATATCGCCGCCCCACTGAAGGCAGAAAGCGCTGCTGCCTCGTGCATCAGGCCCTAGGTTCGCATCGACCTCGGGCAACTCCCGTGCTCAGGCCAGCCCAGTTCCACGACACGAAGCAATGCATTTCATATCAACACTGGCACGAATGGAGAGACAGGAGACACGGCAACAGCAAGAACATACGAGTCCGCGCCGACGGGCGCCACAACGACGAGGCTGACATTTGCACCATACAACGAGGGTAGACTATCGGTCCATCCAACTAGCCCATCCACCTAGACTCGCACCACCATCGTTCAAAGAGCACGATGCTCACGTGCGTTCGACAGCGTCGGCCTCCAAGTCGAAGTCGGAGGGATCGGAGACATCGAAGTCGTCCATGGGCTCGTCGTTTGTGTGGTGCTTTGTCGGAGACTGTGGATGATCTGTCAATATGAGGGTGCGCGCGGCCAGATAATGGGAGTACTGACGTCCTTCTCGCCGTTCAGAGCCTCGGAATCCACCATGGGCGCATCTGTGTGCATGGAGGATGCGCCAGCCGCAGCTGACGCAGTATCGTTATAATCTTTGCTCGAGATCGCCGCGATGGGCGACGGCCAGCTGGCGCGCCCCGGCGACCTCGGTAGCGGTTGTGGCGCTATGGCGCCGTCTGCTGGCGACGCTTTACCGGCAGCGACTGTACCACGGATGCCGCGGTTCCATTCCTCCTCTGCGTCTCGGAGCGTGAGGAGGTAGTCAAGCCCGATGTGTGTCTCCGCGGGCACCTTGACCCACTCGTCCGTCGGCAGGTAATGGACGAACATCGTGCCCGCAGCCTCGTCAAACTCGACGGCGCCCAAGTCGTTGAGGGGCACGAGAGCGCTGAGGTCCGGGAGGTCGACCTCGAGTTCACTGGTGTCCTTGTTCCACCAGAACGAAGCGTAGTCCCCCGAACACATGGCGGACTGGCGCTTGACGGCTGCACGCAGTGCGGCGTAGACGCCATAGGCGTTCCGCGTCTCGATAAACGCGGCGAGGTTGGGATCGCGGGCCAGTGCCCAGGGCATCTGCTCGAAGCCCTCCGCGCGCAACTCGTACAGCCGATCCAAAGACCAGGCCATCTCTTCGGGGATATCGTAGGCCGCACCGAGATATCGTACTCGGTATGCCTGTGTCTGGGCGTCAAATTCGATCTCCTCGAGATTGTCGACGACAACGGGGTGTGTGACGCCGGGCAGAAACACCACAGCGCGGTCTTTCACGCTGCTCCAGTACAACGCGTCAGAGTCGACCACGCCGTCGCTGAGCTTGCCGGCCTCGTCCAGCCTGCGCGCGTACGCCTCCCCGAACAATGCCTCGAACTCCATATACACGACGTCGTATGGGGTAGCCATGGCTTTCGTGAGAGCGGGGATGCGAGGTGAGGGTTGGTAGAGACGTAAGGTGGCGAGTCCACGGCGGTGCGTACCAGGCCTCTTTATAGGATTACCCGGGCCACGCCGCAGTTTACCGACTCCGCTCTTTTGTTCACGTCACGTGCTATTGACACTCCGCGGCGTGGTTGCTGTTCAATCCCGTCAGCGGCTCATGTTTTTGCGCAGGATCCTGAGATTTTGTCAGCCATCGAGATTCACAATGCTGACGGGCCGCGCATGCTCCATGGTGGCTCACACGTCGTCGATATCTCGCAGCTCGAGAAGGTATTCGAGGACTGCCTCTCTGTACGTCGGCGGCGGTTGTGTTGGTACGGCGTCCTCTGCCGGCGATTCCGCACGCTCAGATTCGACCTTGGATCGCGCAGCTCGAGAAGGTATTCGAGGGCCTCCTCAATGTCCCAGGGTACGTCGAACCAGTCGTCCACTGATCGACAATGTATGGTCATGCCCTCATCCTCGTCGATGTCTACGTCGTCAATGTCCATAACGTCGACGAGCACGCCGTCTTCGTCCAGGCCCGGCAGCGCGACCGCCATCTTCGCCTCGGGGGTCCAGCGGAACCGCCTGAAGTTTAGATCGCGGTCGACCAGCAGGCGCCGCGCGGCTTTGTAGAGCGCGAGGTCTGCGTCGAAGCGATGGCGGTCCCAAAGGAAGGCCCCGACAGCAGACCGCATGTCAATCGGGTACGCCTCGGCGGGCGCGGCGGCGGCGGCGGCGGAAGGCGCGCACGAACCCTCGTACAGTGTGTCGACTCGTAGCCCTGCTCTCTAAGCTCGCGCAGGCGCACGAGGCCCCACGCCATCGCCGCAGGAACTTCGTAGTACTGCCCGCCGAAAAAGACAGCATACCGGCTGGCCGCGTCGTCGTACCCGACCTCTTCCAGCTTGTCGACGACGACGAAATCGTCCAGGCCGGGCAAGAACAACCCGTAGCCCTCCTTGGGTCGTCCGAGTCGGACCCTCCGCCGTGTTCATCTTTACCGTTGTCGCGATGGACTGGATACGAACGGTCGAACAAGGCTTCAAAGACGCCGAATGCGGTGGTTTTGAGGGGTGAGAACGGTCGTAGGCACGCGAGCTGCGGAGGTAGCATGGCCGCGGTCAGGTGTTGAGCGAAACGGCGTACTCTGTTGGGGGTTTTATACTCTCCCCTTACCACCACCCCAACGCCACTCCGAGTCGTTCGTGCCAAGGTCGCGCCACCTACAGTCGGCCTGTGTGCCACTCATACAGTGATAGAGTATGTATGGGCCGCTACCTTGTCAAGGCGAGTGTCTTGTTCATTTCCTGTCAGTGCATCACGACTCCCAAGCAGCTCGTGCCACAACAAATACTTGAAAACATGGCATCGAACACTAAGTGAACCGTCTTGCAAGGCCAGCAGAGTCAACTTTGTATTGAACGGCCGAACAGAAACCTAGCTACGGGGTACATTCGACGACACAACTGCCAGCCACATCCGAGTCTGATCGAGTCAACAAGTCGACGTGACGAAATCACAAATCTGAGTTCAGAGTCCGCGAGTATGTATGTAGGGGCAGGGGAGGGGTGGGGGGTCAGTCACGGTGGGTGATGATGGTGATGAGGACGAGACGAGTGAGATATTGCTGTCATGCCGCACGATACAGTTAGGGGAGGGGGGGCCGCGATAACAAGGACGAGAATGGAGAGGCCAACGACAAGACAACCAGGTGGGAGGGCCGGGATGGAATGCATACATACTTTCGGATTCGGGATTCGGGGGGAGGGGAGGGCCGGGATGCTTTCAAGAAGACCGTGACGGACCATAACCAGAATAGAACGGGAAAACGGAGGCGAGGGAGGGAGGGAGGGTATGCGGAGGGGGGAGGGGAAAAGCCACCAGGGCGTGAGGGGGAGCGCGCCCATATGTGCGCGTAAAACCGAGACGAGATGGAGATGATAGATAATTACGAGATACGGGATACGGATCGGACGGGGGGATCGTGAATCCAAGAGCGTCAGCGTCAGCGTTCGTGGCATTCATTACGATCGTTCGGTTCAGTTCAGTTCGGAGAGTTCTTGATGAGA
Source organism: Auricularia heimuer (assembly GCA_002287115.1). Classification (NCBI taxonomy): domain Eukaryota; kingdom Fungi; phylum Basidiomycota; class Agaricomycetes; order Auriculariales; family Auriculariaceae; genus Auricularia; species Auricularia heimuer. The sequence goes on along the minus strand of NEKD01000032.1, from coordinate 312,640 downwards.
GAGATATTTCGTTTCAAGTCAGTCGCAGTCGCAGTCGGAGAGATTCCGCCTTTCGCCAGCCGGGGCGGGCGGGTTCGTAGAGTGCCGGGAGATGGAAAAATGGATATCGTCTCGGACAAGCCGAGTGTCGTGTGATCGTGGGGGTGTCGTCAACGAAACCTCTACCAGCCTCGGGGGGAGTCCTAGACGCGCCGCTTGCCCGCGCCGCCGCGCTTCGTGCCGCGCAAACGACCCAGCACGGCGTTCATCGTGGGCAGGATGCCCGCGTTGGGGTTCGGCGCCTTCACACCCACGCTTACGTCGAGCGTGACGACGGGCTTGGAGGACGCCGGCGCGGGCGCGGGCGGCACGCTCAGCGCGATGGGCGCCACGCGGCCTGCGAGGTGCGGGTGTTTGTCCTTGACGTGCTGCAAGGGCGCCTGTCAGACGAAGACAAAGGGGGGAGAAAGAGAATCGAGACGCAGACTGACCGCATCGAACGCCGCGCGCGAGTTGGCGATCTTGTTGCAGCGCGGGCACGGGTACTTGTGCGCGTCGCGCATATGCTGGTGTCGCATTAGCATCGTGCATCGTGCATCGTTCACGTGAAGCACGGAAAAGAACAGAAAAAAAAGCAGAGCAGTGGGGGTGATCGCGCGGCAGGCAAATGCGATAGCGCAATGCACGCGCGACAAATGAACAATGGCGTTGGGGCAGACGAATAATGAAATAGAAATAATGAAGCCCACGTGTATCAGACGTCCACGATCGCGCTAGCCGAGCGCACAATGACAATGCACGAGGCAGACGGGTGGCGGCGGCGCAGCTTCCATCACGCGTCGGCATCGGAAGTAGAAGAGGGCGTGATGTGTGGCAAGAGCGGTGAAATCGGAAGGCGTAGTGTGCAAGAAACGCACCTGGGCGAGATGGTGGTGTTTCGCGAACGCGCGGCCGCAGTCGGTGCACGGCACGTTGCGCCCGTGCACGGCGATGTTGTGGTCGTCGAGCTCGCGCTGCGTCGCGATGTCCGTGCGGCATATCTGGCACGCGAACGGGTGCCGCAGCTTGTTGTGCTGTTGTAGACCGTCCACAATGAGCAAAAACAAAATAATCGTAGTGATGCAGCTTATGCGCACCAACGAGATGCCCTCGTGCAGCTCCGTGTCGCAGAAGATGCACGTCTTGAACGTCGAGCTGTCCGCGCCGTTCGAGATGGTCGGCGACACGGGGGCCTCCATGCCCGCCGCGCACTGGCTCTGGGTCTGGGGCTGCGCGGCGTCGAGGGACGAGATGCTCCCCCGCGCCGAGTGCGAGAGGGAGTGCGAGTGGGCGTTGAAGATGTCGCCCATGCCGAGGCTGCCGTTCCCGACGACGCCGTTCAGGCTGAGGCGGCCGAACTCGTTGACGGGCGCGCGCATGTCGAGGCTCGGGCGCGCGCCCGTCGCGCGGCTGAAGCACTTGGCGTTCGCGCCGGACGACATCGCGCTGTGCAGGTCGAAGCTCATCCGCCCGTGCCCGTGCAGGCTGGAATTGGCGCTGCTGCTCGTCGTGTTGAACAGTCGGCCGCCGTGGCCGTGCAGGCTGGAGCTGGCGCTCCCGCCGCCGCCGCCGCCGCCGGAGAAGCGCATGGCGAACGGGCCGTCGAGGCTGCCGCGCAGGCTGCCGGCCGGGCTCGTCGACGGCGCGAGCGCCAGAGTGCTGAGGTTGGGCAGCGTGAACGCGAGCTCGGCGTCGCCCAGCATCGAGCCGACGGGGCTGGCGGGGCCGAGCGAGCTCGAGGGGCTCAGGGTCTGCAGGAAGGTCAGTCCAAAGTCCAAGCACAATAGGAGCGGGGTATGCAGGGGCGGGGTGGGGTGGGGAATTACGCACGAGCGGCTGCCAGCCGACGCTCGAGCCACGCGACGAGGGCCGTTTGCGCTGCGGGGTCAGGGGGAGGTTCCATTTTCGGTCGCCGGTGCCGTTGACGAGCGGGAAGGGCAGCTCGGGGGCGCCGTTGGGGTTGGGCGGCAGGATGGGCAGGACGAGCTGGTCGAACGGGTCGGACGGCTGGCGGACGTGGACGGCGGCGTCGATCGACGGGCGGCGGCGGTGCTGCTGCCGTTCGGGGCTGTTGAACGAGAACGACGACGGCGGCGAGCTGGGCGGCGTCGTCATTGCCGGCATGGGCGGCCATGGGGGTGCTGGGCCGAGTGTCGGTTGCTGGTTGTCGTCGTCGAGGAGGAACGAGTCGTTCGATGTGCGGCTGCTGGACCGGCTGTGCCGCCGCTGTAACGGGAATGGCGCCGTTAGCAGTGAGAAAAAAAAAGAAAAGAAAAAAGCACGAACGTCTGAACGGGCGATGGCGTCTGTGTGCACGAGCCTGAGGATGGCCTCTGCGACGGGCGGGCAGCTCTCGCGTGTTGCAGGCATTGTGGTGGTTGTCGTTTGGGGGTCGTGAGAGTCGTTTGGGAGGATCGTTGTGCGCATTATGCGCATGCAGGCCGGCGACAGAGAAAGCGAAGACGGAAGAAGGTGACGCTGGCTTTTCAGGTGAGCAGGGCCCGGTCCTCGTGTTCGCCATGCGACCCACCGACAACACTCGACTTTTGCTCAGCACTCCATCCGCGACTGCCGAACAAAAGTCAGACTCAGACTCTCAGAATAATGCAGCAGCAGCAGCAGCACGCACAGACGCCCAGACGCGGCCCGGACAGCACGACTCGAGCGAGGGGAGCGGAGCTGGAGAGCCAACTGAGCGCGTCGCCCAAACACCCAACACGTGTTGCGCATGCGGAGATCGCAGATCCTGCCAATATCCCCTCCCTCGCCTCCGCGGACCACTCGGATCTCCCGTCCCGACCCCGAATATTGAATCCCGAATCAGAACATCCCAGCCTGCCTGCCTCGCAGCACTCCAGCAGCAGCGCCAGCACGCGCGGGATCACAATTAATGCCTGGCAGCCCGTGCCTGATGCCGCATCGTGCAATCCATCCATCCATGTCTCCTCACTCAAGCGCCGTGCAAGCTGTCAACCATGGCACTGGCAGCGGATCCCCCGCACCGAGCGAGAGTCGAGGTCGTACGGTACGTACACCCGCATTGCGCAGCTGACCCTCCGACACAAGATCCCTTGCGTCCCGAAGCCCCCAAAGATTCCACTCAAGAGTCAAAGAAACCCTCATCGATGGTCGATTCGCCCATGGCCAGCTCGGAGGCGGTGCCACCGGCCGTGATTCCCGGAGTCCGCACGCTCCCACGCACGAGGCAGCCCTTCCCTTTCCTGCCCTGCTCAGTCACAGTCTTCCCTCGCCCGCGCGGACACACCCTCGCCTAATCGCCAAACGCGATCGAGATGCCTGGCGTGCTGCGATAAGCCCCGACCCATGATCACAGTAAGTAAGGGGCACTCGACGCTGCGATCGAATAAGTAAGTGCTATAGCCAAAGTCAAATTTGACGCGTACGCGTCGTGCCCGCCTTGACCTGATAGCGCTAGCGTCCGTGCGCCGTCCGGATTCCGACTCGTGGGATAAGTAGAATTCGTGCCAGGCATGCGTCACGGACTACGTAGCCTGCGACGCCTCGACGGTCGAAGCACCGAAACGCCCTGCCTGGGCCAGCGGTTGCCGGAAACGCCCAGATTAACCGAATGCAGCCCTCGCGCGCGGCCTTACCGCAAAAGACCATATGCGTCCGTCTCAGGGGGATCCTCCGAGTCGGCGCCTTACCATGCCCAGTACGACGTTCCACCTCAGTGCAATGCGACGGTAACCATCCGCCGGCGAGTGTGATCGGTGCGCCAGGAGATGGCATGCACGGGTGGAGACGTCACGAGGCGAGCGTGAAGTGCAGCCTGTAGTTGGTGCATTAGGACAACGCTCTCTACTATCTAGCAGTGGCGATGCGCCACCCCGAACAAGGCACGCGGGATATGTAGTGTAACAAGCCTGCCAATTCAGAGACAAGAGATAAAGCCGCGTGAGGAGATTGTTGCAAGACGACCGAGACAGGCTGGCAGCAAGCGCGTTGTGAAGGAAGAGCGAGCATTGTCCTACGAGTCCGAGTCGCGTGCACGATACCGGTCCACTGGCAGGCAGGCACAGAGAGGTGTTACTATTAGGCCGTCCAAACTCTAGTGCGAGGCTGAAACACACGCAGCCCTGACGAGTTTCGGAGTCTGCAGCCAGAGTCGACCCACGGGCAGGAACGCGAATGCGAACGCAGACATCACGGTACAGTGCGTGCGTAGCTGAGCTCGACGAGGGTAGGAGTCTGAGTGAAAGGGGCGCGCGCCCCGGCAAATTGCGAACTCGGATGGCGATGGCGAGTCACGGTGACAGTTCTGAGTCTGAGTCTCCGCGGAGAAGTCCTGCAGCTGTCCGTGGAGCGTCGAGGCGAGCATCAGCATTATCCCGCGGGTCCGAGTCGTCGCGCGGCTAGCGTCAGTCCAGATATATACTGTAAGTATCGATTCAAGTCGCAGGGCAAACCGTCTGGCCATCGTCCGAAGCTGATTGAACACAGTGCTTCCAACCAGTTTCAGATTTAGACTCTGCAGCCAGGACCGCGAACGCAGCGTGGACATGAACAGCAGCAGCGGGCTCGCTCGACGAGGTGGGGGTCGCACGGCGGCAAATTTGGACATCGCGACGAGGATGGCAGCGAGGCACGGGGTGACAGTTTCCGCGGAGAAGGCCCGTCAGAGCTGTCAAAACGCGTTGACAGCAGCGCGAAGCATTGTCCGCGGTAAATCTCGAGAATGCAAATTTCAGAGGCTTTGTTTCGTAGTACGAATTTGCCAGTGCACAATTATGGATTTCAGTCGGCGGCCGCGCAGATTCATTGGCGGAGAAATTGGTGCCGCGATGTTCTGGCTGAGACGACCTTTCATAGTCACAGAGTAGTCAAGCTTCTGGCAGAACAGGCTGTCGTGACTTGTAGGAAAAATTCAGAGGGACCGTACACTGAGCGCAGGGTTGCTACAGGCTTCGAGGCCTGGAACTGTTGCAGGTTAGAACGTCGCAGACGTGCCAGCGCGGACGGCCATGGCCAAGGTTGAATATCTGAGGGGAAAACGACGAAGTCAGCTAGACGACACGAGCGGGACGCAAACGGGATGCCCCCCACGGTCGGAGAGGCCGGAAGAAAACGGACAAACAGCCGCACGTGACGCGAAGGACAAAAGAACGGGGTCGGAGCGAGAAACGCGGTTGCAACTGGCATCCCCACCACCACCACCAACCATCTCCACTTCGCCCGCACCCACGAAAAATGGAGCCCGTCAAGGTCGTCCGCAAGGAACTCCGTCGTCTGTTCGGCGCATACGCATACCAGTTAGAGGAATCTGGCATACTGGACGACGACCGGCTCCGCAACTTCTACGCGCTGCAGTGGAACCGCGCAGAGCTGCGTGCCGAGGTCTACATGCTGCCGGACCCGGCGCCGCTCGTCGCGCTGGGCAAGGTTGAGTTCGACGAGGAGGACGGTGGGTACTACGTCCAGCACCACTGGCTGCAGGAGGCCGTGCCGATCTCGCCAGCGACGGCCATCGGCCTCGGCAAGCTGCAGCAGATACATGACTGTGCACGCAAAGAGCTGGGCGCGGGGGGTTGGAAGGCCGACGAGGCGGACGCGCGCATGCCGCAGCCCGGATTCCCCCTAGAGGAAATCGCGGCGTTTAACGAGGTGGAGGACGAGTCCGGCATCGAGGCCGCGCTGGCGCTCGCCATCGAGGACTACCCCGCCAACCTCAATGCCGACATCTTCGCGTGGAACGACGCGACGAACAGGCTGGACGTCTGGCTCCTCACCCGCCGCGGCCGCCCCGTGCGCCTGCCGGTCACCGAGCTGACCGCGATCCACCGCATCCCCGGCACGCTGTTCGGCCGCGCCTGGCACACCGCGCAGCAGAGGCACTTCGTGGTGCCGGACCTCCAGACACTCATGGCGTTGCGTTACCTGGACGAGCTGCGACGCGAGGCGGCCGAGGTGCGGTTCTGGATAGCGTGGGGGTATACGGAGCCGTACCATCCACCGTTGCCAACAGAGAGCGCCGTATCACAAGATTCGGCGCCGGGGTCGTCGGAGGACGACTCTGCCTCTTCATCGACGTCGTCCACCGCGGCGACCTCGAACACACAATCATATGATAATGCGTCAGCTGCGGCTGGCCCAAGCAACATGTACATGGTCGATGTTGTCGATCATCCTATATTCTCGTTCACTGAGAACAACTCGGATGTGAGTAGTCCCGATGCCCGGCGACACGCACCTTCGTTGCTGACGGTTCATGCACAGCACCTCCAGTGGTCAACGGAAGACGGGTCCTACGAGAATCTGGTGGCGCTCATCGACGAGTACGAGCTTGAAATGTCGCTGCGCCCCGACGAGGACGATAGCGCGTGAGCATGGAGCGAGCTGCCGCCTGACGTGGACGTACCCGTACTGCGATGCCATGGACGCTGTGGACGGAATGTTTTGTCTGTTAGAGAACGCCGATTTCCTCTGCTCGGTGTGGTGGCCGCCGGTATCGATTCTTCTGTATGTAACGTTGTCTATGTTGCCCATTTTGCCATTTGTGCCTTGGTCGTCGAATAGAGCTATATCGTGTCTAGCAAGGGCAACTGGCAGCTCAGTGCTCGAGAAGTACTGCGGAGGATATGGTCTGTGCGGCTGGATGAGAGCGTGCTAGCATCGTGGCTGGTCTTTTTAACTTGAGCGGACTCAGCGGAGGCCGGAACGTTTCACCCGTCGGCCGGAAGGTGGTGACATACACGTGGGAAATGGTTATGATACCCAAGATTCTGAAGACAACTGTATTACGCAATGGCTTCATTTGAGCGTGGTGAGAGTTGATTCAATAATTATATACTTAAATAATAACTGTCTATGATGGCACGTGTCGCCTCACAGATATCGTGATCAGGCCTCAGGTGACGCAGCTTGAGATGAAGCCTGCGGAGGTAGTCATCATCTTGTATCATAAATGAAGCACGCGATAAAGCTGTACGTGATGGCCAGAGCCTCAGGTGACACCGCTGTCGCCAGTGCACGCGGAGTTGCACTCCTTCTCGGGGACAGACGCTCGCCAGCTTCGGCGTCCCGCTCTTCAGCGCGGGCTTCTGGCCCGCCATCTTCGCGTTCGTGTACACCGCCGAGCGGTGGCCGCCGCCGCCGCACGTCTGCTTGCCCGTCTTGTCGCCCGAGCAGTGCCAGCAGCACTCGCTCGACGGACGCTTGCGCAGGACGGGCTTGGACGAGCCGCAGAAGCACTCGGTGCCCAGGCAAATGGCTGCGTAGCCGTAGCCATTGTTTGAGCAGAGCAGAGCGAGAGGCATTTGGCGTGCGTCATTTAGAGCTCGGAGGACATTGCGCTGGAGCGAGGTGTGCGTGGAGACGCGCTGGTCGCCCTCGTCGGTCGCGCAGGCTGCCGTGAGATTCCACCCGCTGGGAAGAGCAATGGCGGCGGTATTGGTGGAGTTGCTCGAACTGCTGCAGGAAACGGCGGCAGCAGATTCAGACGCGGCGAGCGTAGAGGCGATGGCGGCGACGAGCTGAGTAGCGACCATGGGTCTTCTAGTGCTGCTATTGATGATTTTTCGCTTTGGGGGGCTGCATATTTTATGTGCGCCGCAGAGAGGAACTGGGTTTTGCACAGAAGAGCCGCGCTTGCCGTCGGCGATCGCAGCGTTTCAGCTCAGCCTGCCAGTACAGCGTATCGTCGAGGAGTAGCAAAAAATTTCGTTAGATCGATCGCATCCAAACCTATGCTGCCTTGTCAGACTGTAGGGGTACGAGTACAAGCCGTCCGAAACCAGGTAAGCCGTGAGCGCGGCAACCGCATTGACCTTATTGAAGTGTTCCTTCCTCATTCCAGAGGGCAGTTATGCGGCGGAGGATATCAGGACAAGCAGATTTGAGCGTACCTGATTGTGGGACCGGAGTGAGGAGCGTGGAAACTCCGCCTTTGCCATCCTTTGCAGCTCACATCTCGCAACCCCGGCCAAAGGACCTACCTTTGTGCTCCCGCGCACCTGCTATCTTATTATTTCTTGCTGAAAGTCAATTCATCCACCGTCAATTATTAGCCATGCATGTCCCGGTATACTACCCTAATATCTGACAACTATAGCGTATGCTCCGAATCCTCCCATAGGATAGAACAAGCCATGGCCGCGCTTGTGGGTCGTTGTGCTCGCTCTCAACGCCCGCTCGTTGCGACCGGCGCCTTCCGGCTCCTAGCTCCTCGCGCCGCGTCGTCGCTCGCATGTTCCTTCTCGATCTGCCTGAGGATATCTTCAACCATATCCTGGGATACCTCATTTTTACTCCACGATGCCTCTGTTTCCTTGCGCGTACCTGCAAGGCGCTGCAGGAGGCGGCAGAACGTACACTCTACCGCTCTGTCGCCCTGCAGACTCCACTACGTTTCATTCTCGGCGCTCGCTCTATTGTCGCGTACAACAAGGGGCGCCATGTTCGGCGGCTGGAAATACAACTGCCTGTGAGCAACATGGAGCTACTTGCCAGGCACCATGTCCAGACGTTGCACGCCCTGCTCAACTGCGTGCCGAACTTGAATACTCTCGTCCTGAATGGCTTCCAACCGCCGCAAATCTCATTCTTGCATCCTGACCTGCCATTCAGGCTTCAATCATTATCAACGACTCTGCCGTTCGACGCCAACCTGACAGCATTCCTCGAGCAGCAACAATCGTTGCATACCTTACACCTAGCCCCATCGCGCTCATCCTCCGCACCGCGATTACCCATACCAGCCCTCCGCGATCTCCGCACGCTCAGCGTACCCGACTTCCTCGTGGCGCTCTTATGCTGCGCGCGGCCCGTTCGGAGTCTGCACGTGAGCGGCAGAGTGTACGACGGTCTGCTGCGCTCGCTGGCGCTCGGCGCGTCGCTGACGCGCGACGGCAAGCTGCAGTCGCTCTCGCTCGAGGTCGTGCCCAGTGCGCGCAACCTCGCGATCCTCGCCGCGACGCTGCCCAGCGTGCAGCACCTGGCGGTGCGCATCCCGCGATTCGTGCGTCCCGCGCCCGTGCTCGCGCGTTCTGCCGTTTTTCTCAACTTGCTCTCGGCCTTTGCGCAGGAAACGCTCGACCCGCTGCTCGACCCCGCCGTTGGCCCCGCGCTGGCTGGCTTCGCGCGTCTGGAGAGCTTCGAGGTCACGCCGCCGCCGTTTACGCGTGTTCATGCCGGATCGGAGGAGTGGGACCCGACGGTTGAGACGTGGATGAGCTCGTGCCCGTCTTTGCGCCGAGTGAGCCTCCCAGGACGATCTTGGGGGGGATGAACAGAATGATTGGAATGCCCCACACTATCTTCGGATTGCAATGTAGTTTTATAGCATCACTTTTCCTGCGATAAAGCGCCAGCTTTACAGTTAAAGCACCGCAGCCGCGCCTTGCTCTCTGCCGTCGCGCCTTCTGCACAATTCTACTGCACCATGTCAGAAACGAGGGCTATATCGATCACCGTCCTCTACTTTGCTGGCGCGCAAGCTGCAACAGGCATACAGCAGGAGCGAGTCGAACTGCCATCCTCGTCCGAACGAGGCTTTGCTCTCTCAGAACTGGCCGCTTTGCTTGCCGCCCGTCACCAGAAAGGCGGGCTGGAAGAGGTCCTTCGCACGAGCCAATGGAGCGTCGACGAAGAGCTCATTCCGAGCGAGGATGTCGCAACTACGCGTCTTATCGGCGGAGAGCAGGTGGCTGTCATCCCGCCCGTCAGCGGCGGGTAGATGAAGGCTAGCAGTGTGTAGCCACCTGCAGCTCAGTTCAGCTTGTATCATAATGAAAGGCGTGGTTCGAGTCTTGACTCTATTAGCTGAAATGCTCAGATTGCTTACTGCACTCCCTGTCCGCGATCCCTGCTACCTCTCCTCAGCTTGTTGACTCTCACGCACAGAATGTGCGGATTATACAATGAGATTCTTGAGATGTAATTTGGTCAACGTCGAGCCGTGGAGGCTTGTGTAGGCTTGTGCTGCCAGTAGGAGTTAAGCGAGGCCTTGTAATATCCAAACGGCTTGTAGACTGTGCTTCTCGTCGCTAACGCAATATTCTAAACATATCTGCTCTTGTGAGACGCTGGATGAAATGGAGAAAATGCGGGGACAGATAAAAGCTGGCGGGGTTGGCGGAGTTCGCTCACAACTCTACCCGACTCCAACTCCATCAAACCAGTCGAACCAGACAGCCAGCATGGGAGACGACGGTACGTCGGCACCGCCGTCAGCCTCGACAGCCAGCCTTTCGCCTTGCGCCGCAGCAGCACTTTGTCGGCAGTCGCCCATGTACCAGTCCCAGTACCAGTACCAGACCCAGTCCCAGTACCAGTAGTCAGCTGCTGCACCTGCGCTCCGCTTTCTCTCTGGCTCCTCTCTTCCGACCCCGACAGCCCGCTCACTCTCCGACCCGTCTTTTTTTCCTCAGCATGGTCCAGACCGCCCGACAACGGCGCCCCCATGGCGGTGGATAACCCCGGCCCCGGCGGAGACAACGACGGCTGGGGCAACGGCGCCGGCTCTCCTCGCGGCGGCGGCCGCAGCCCCCCGCCGCCGCGGCGCTCGAGCAGGAGCAGGAGCCCCGGCGCACGCGGTCGCGGCCAGGCGCCCCCCGGAGGGTGCGTTGTGCTGGCTGGTTTGCGCTTTTTATAGTCCTGACTCGTTAACAGCGGAGGCGGCGATGGCGGGACTAACCCCGGCAACAACCTCCACGTCTCCGGCCTCAGCTCGCGCGTCGAGAACCGCTCGCTCGAGGAGCTCTTCGCGAAGTACGGTCGCGTACGTGTCTTCCCATTTCCTCTGTTTTTGGTTCCCCATGCTCCGCGTGAATTGCTGGTGTCGGGACTAAACGTTTGTGCGCGACAGGTGCAAAAGGCCGCAGTCATGCTCGACCCCCACACGCGCGAGTCGCGCGGCTTCGGGTTCGTCACCATGGAGTCTCCTGAGGACGCTGACGCGGCCATCGCCGGCCTGTCTGGCACCGAGTTCATGGGCAAGACCCTGTCCATAGAGAAGGTCGGTTCCGGTCTGTGTCTCCAAGCGACGTCGAAGGCTGACGCTATTGGCAGGCCCGCCGTGGCCGTGCACGCACCCCAACCCCGGGGAGATACTACGGCCCTCCGAAGCGCGACCAATGTGCGTAACTGCTTCCAGAACAGCCTTGACCCATATTTCTCAGTGGGTAATGCAGACGAGCGCCCTTACGACCGCGCCCGTACGATTCCCGCTACGCGGGCGAGCGCCGTGGAGGACCAGGCGGTTATGGTGGCCCAGACCGTGGAGGCTACGGAGGAGGACGGTACGACGACCGTGACCGTGGCCGGTACGATGACCGCGGCCGCTATGATGACCGCGACCGTGGAGGCCGCCACGACGACCGCGGCGGAAGGTATGATGACCGCGGTGGAAGATACGACGACCGTGGCCCGAGATACGATGATCGCCCGCCTCGGTATGTCCATCTTTCCTGCTGGACAGTGCGTGATGCTGAACTCTCCTTTCAGCCCGCGCTATGATGACCGGGACAGGCGGTACGATGACCGTCGCTATTGAGCGGTTTGCGCTCACACTCTCAATTTCTTTGTCTCTTTCAAGCGGACCGTCGAGCGCTCCTCCCGTCGCCGACAAGCCGGCAAAATTCTAGGAGTAGAAGAGGGCTTTTGCTTGAAGAAGAGATGGCTTCCGCTCGAACAGAATGTAGTTGCTCCGGTTGTACAGATCGCTCGCTGCGCCCCGATTGTTTTCCTCTGCATAAAAATATACATGCTCGCTCTCTGATGTGACCTGGCTCAGCGCGGAGTTTGCACGCTCTTTGCTCTCCAGTCTGCCTGCACACTTGCCGCCAGGTTTTCCCCTCAACAATCCACAGTGCGTATGCACCCTACTGCGCACGACATGCACGACGCTGGGCAACCTCTGGTCAGCTGCGTCTTCAGTACTCGCAGGTTGGCGTGCCCAGGTTGCTGTCCCAAGTCTTCAAAGAGGACCGTGTAGCCGCTGCTATATTTTTGCGCGCTTCTTCCAAGGACACACCGCATTGGATCGTGATCCTCTCTGCGGCGACGCTTTGCACGAGACTGAACGCGGAACTGGGATGCGGAGCAACTGCAGCTGCTGGAGCTCCCCATCCTCCGCATTATTTCTCGAACATTTCCCAACCAGTTCTTCTTTCAAGACATGATATAGCTCGATTCAGAATACAGTCTACCAATGCATAGACAAGTGGTAAAAGCAAGAAACCTCCGAAACGTCTCATGAATATGACTCGTACAGCGAGCAGTGGACATTGGCGTTCTATAGCAAACTAAAGATTCCATCCACAGCGTCCAGGGCATTGCAGTACGCGTATGTCCGCGCCGTGGCGACAGCTGCCTCCGTGCTCACGCGCTATCCTCTTCGTCAGGGCGCAGCAGCATTTCACGTCCGTCCTCGTCGATGAGCGTTACATTCGTGTTCGACTCGTCTGCCGTCGTCCCCGCGAGGTACTGTGCAAAGACCGTCAGCAATGAAGGTGCGTGTGTCTGAGCATCGATGTGCTCACGTCGTCCTCGTCAGACGCGTATATAGGATCATCGACGATTCGGTCGTCGATGTTCATTGCAGTTGCGCCAGCCGCAGCTGACGCAGTTTCATAATCTTCAGATGTCGAGGTCGCCGCAGTGGACGATGTCGAGAAAGTGGCACTCCGGCGACCCCGGCGCCGAATCTTTTGACAGCGGGCGGTACGGCTCCATATAGCCTCGCGCTATCCAGTCCCGCACCTTGGCCGTCCAGGTGGGTGAATAAAATCGTATACTAATAAAAAATACGCCGGGTGAACGTGTGGATGAGGGCCTGTTGCTCGGGCTAGTGGTGGACCCGCATGAATAACGCGCGAAGACGTGCAGAAGGGAGACGGTACGAACGTTCGCAGCAGCTTCATCAACACTGGACGGGGTCTGCGGTTCGGAGGGCATTGCGGTGACTGGTGTTGCGCGCGGGGACGTGAGTACGACTGGCGGTGCGGGCGGCGTGAATGCGAGGGCGAGCGTCAGACGAACAACGACGGTTGCGGAAGGGAAGAGCGCGGGCGGGCTGCGACCCCAGTGCGTCAAAGTTGGAGATGATCTCGTCGTTGAACACCTCGTCCTTCAACAGGTCGGTGGCGTAGTCCACGTCGAACAGGCGGCGGATCTCGTGGAGGGCAATTCCCTAGCTCTGCATCGCGGGCACAGGTACTACCTCCTGGCGGTTAGAGGACGCGATGGAGCACTCGTGGCACTCGGTCGAGATGAAGGGCAGCCAACCGCAAAGTCTGGCGCGGGGCGCATATAGCATGTCGCGACGCGGGCTGTGAGTTACGGGAGTGAGACGCATGCTCGCGGGGATGGAAAAACAAAGAGGTGTCAGACGCACGAGCTCGAGGAACCCAGCACACCATACTTCATACTAGGCGGGCACGACGCGCCTGCATACTTCCTTGCTGCTGCAGTAAGTGCCACCTCCCTTCACAATTCGCACTTCCCGCACGTCACATGTCGCGCAATGCCCATATTAAGCATGCCCAATGGAATGAATAAGATTGAGCGGCACAGACTCTACACTGCTATCGGAGCTGACTCCTGAACAAAGCTAATCATTCGAACAACAAAGACGCGTCTACATAGGCCCATACTGTAAAGCTAATAATTATTACCGGGGCCGCTGGACCGTGACACGTCGGAGACATTACCTTGGGCCTCCCGTGACACGTGACCATGGCCATATGACTGAAAAAAAACTCATCGGTGTACTTGTATTTCTCATCAGGAGGACATGCAGTTGCCCAATTGGACAGGCAAACAAGATGTTGTGCCGGATTATTTGATTTCTGGACCTTTGCAGGAATCCCGATGCTTCAACCAGGTAATTCATCGAGAAATAAGGCACTAATCGCTCTAATTTGCAACATACTATGTGGAAACACCCCTTCATGTAATGCTATATCATGCGCGCCGAAGGCGCGCCGCTCCTGACGGTAATAACTGAGCAATTGGGCCTTCGAACGTCGTGACATCCTATTACCTCGAGCAGCCCGTGACATGCTACAAAAGATGATTATTACCGGGCCGTGCGTCCTCCGTGACGCGTGACGCGGTAATAATTATTAGCTTTACAGTAGTTCCTGTACCTACCTCCCTACCTACCAAAGGGATCCATTGAATCTGATGAGAGCACGAGTACAGGGACATGACTGACTTTTATGGCCTCCAAATGACCACGATAGCCTACTTTTCCATCATGGCGATAGGAAGCAGGTCTAATCTAGAATAATGTATATACCTGGAGATACTGAAACCGTTCCACGGACAAGAGCAGTCTTCTTCGCAAACTTTGACGTTCGAAGATAATCGTTCGAAGTAAAGGACAAGAGTACTCATATTGAACGTTTATGCTTGCGGCAAGGGAGAGGTTGCAAAGACATCTATAGCACTGTTCTTCACAACAGTAAACCACTGGGTGCCACTCACTCAGCACTTGACTGGCGGAGGTCGGGCTCAGATGGCTCGACCTCGACAGTCACAAGCGAGATGTGGGGATGCAGGAGGCCCACTGCGGTCGGACAAACCGGAAGTAAAAGTACACAGAACCACACGTGATGCGTGGCGGGCGGGGACAAAAGAGCGCGGTCGGAGCTGGGAACGTGGTTGGCTTCCTTTCATCTCCAGCACTTCGATTCAGCACTCCATCGCGTTCTGTAGCCGCTAGTGCTACCTGCGCCCGCGATGAAGACCTGGGAAATTGCCCTTCATGAGATGCGCCGCCTGTTCGGCGCGGACTACGCCACCGACCTCCTCATGGACGAGGCGTTCGACGACGAGATCATCTACAGCTTCGGCGCACTGGGTTGGAACGAGGAGACGGGGCGCGCCGAGGTATGGCTGCCAGAGATGGGATCGGTGCCCTTCGCGGCGCTGGGCCACACGCGCCGCTGCCCCGCAGTTCCCGACGTGTTCGAAGTGTGGTACGAGTACTGCGGAGACTACGTCGAGGTCCCGGCAGAGACCTACTGGGGAATCAAGACCCTAGTACAGATGCACGACGACGCCTGCGAGGTGTTGCAGGTGCTGGGTTGGGCGGCGGATGATGAAGGTCCTGACGAGTACGACGAGTTCAGCGACGACAGCAACAGCAGCGACGACGACGATGAGACCGGCGATAGTAGCAACGGAAGCGATGGCTACGGCGACGATGGTAACAACAACGACGACAGCGGCGACGTTGACGAAGATATCGGTTATAGCAACTGCGATGAATGTTCCGACGTGAGCAGCTGCGATGACTGCAGCTGCAGCGCCTGCGAGGATAAGATCGACTGCGACGAAGACAACGGCCAGAACGCCGTCGATCCAGCCGTCGCTGCCTACAGACTCGCGCGGATTGAGCACGGCATTGGATACGCGATGCAGATGGCTATCGAGGAGCTGCCGGATGCCGCTCATGGCTACTTCACAGGCTTCGCCTGGAACAATATAACGCAGCAACCAGAGGTGAAGATGCTCTACCGCGACGGCAGCACACTTCGTGTCCCGGTCATCCATTTGGGAGCTGTTTACGTGGACCCGCACACTCTGCGAACGGTGGCTTTGCGGACGACGGACAACATCGAGCTTGTCGTACCGGACGAGCAGACGGCCAGAGGCATGGAGTACCTCCTCGACCTCGAGCGGGCTGCACAGGCTGCACAGAACGGCATACCCATTTGCGATCTTGGAAGCAACTCGGCTTCGCCACGAGATGGCGCCGTGTCAAAAGACTCAGCGTCGAGGTCGCCGGGCCGCGCCTCCACCACTGGCTCGGCGTCGCCTGCTGCGGCGACCTCAATCACAGAATCCCTTGACACTGCGCCAGCTGCGGCTAGCGCGGATACGATGGACGTCGACGACCCTATCGACGTTTCTCAACCTACGCCCAACGCGAACGACGTGAGTATCCTCGACTTTCAGACGCGCGCACCACAATCATTCCTAAAACTTTCCGCGAAGGAGTTGCCGAGGACCATCACAGCCGAGTACTGGGTGAAGGTGGAGCCAGCCGACAACGACGCCGAGCTGCTGCACGGCGATGACGCCGATACCGTATGAACGACGCGCAACGCACCGACGAGGGCACGCGCCTACCGCGATGCCAAATTATCAGGAGGAGGAACCAGTTTTACTTTTTGTTTCTCCGATGTCTACTTGCGGTCGCAGTCGATGTCGCCGGCTATGGTTCGTATGTCCATAATACGTCCCGTCTTGACTGAAGTATAGTTGCTTTGCATCGAAATTCGTCGGGAGTGGAATGTACGCGGACACTGCTGGACAGAAGTCCGAGTTGTTGAGCGGATGGTGACTGAATGAGGGCAAGGCGCTTTTGAACCTCAGCCCAGGGCCGCTACTATATCATGCAGCCCGTGGTGCTTTAAGTGGAACATGATGCGCTATGAAGATTTTTGAACGTCACTTGATGATTATTTGATGCAAAATCTCCTCATCCTGGTGAGCAGGCAGCAATAATTTTTTCTCATTCGTCTCTAAGTACAGTACTCGCAATAAAGATATGACGGTGGTAGCCTGTCGTGAACATTCAAGCCTCGGGTGACGCGGCTTGAGACGAAGCCTGTTACAGGCGTTAGCACTGGGGCGACGAAGTGAGTGAGAAAACGCACGCGATAGAGCTGTACACGATGACCAGCGCCGCAAGTGACGCCGCTGTCGCCTGTGCATGCGAAATTGCACTCCTTCTCGGGGACAGACGCCGGGCGCGCGCCCTTCAGCCAGCCCTTGCCGCACATGCACTCGTTGCCGTACTCGACGCCAGCAAGTGTGTACCCGTTGCTCTTGCACTTGTTGGTGCACGTCTGGGGCGTGTTATTCTGCATCTCGTACACCTTCGTGCTCTTCAGGAGCGACTCGCCCAGCGTCGGGTCATTGACGCATTTGTACGCGACCTTCCACCCGCTCGCCAGCTTCGGCGTCCCGCTCTTCAGCGCGGGCTTCTGGCCCGCCATCTTGGAGTTTGTGTAGACCGCCGAGCGGTGGTCGCCACCGCACGTCTGCTTGCCGGTCTTGTCACCTGAGCAGTGCTGCTGGCACTCGCTCGACGGACGCTTGCGCAGCACGGGCTTGGACGAGCCGCAGAAGCATTCCGTGCCCAGGCGGATGGCCGCGTAGCCATAGCCGTTCTTGGTGCAGAGCGAGAGGCATTTGGCGTGCGTCATGTCGAGTAGGACGTTGCGCTGGAGTGCGAGAGGCGAGGTGTGCGTGAAGACGCGCTGGTCGCCCTCGTCGGTCACGCAGGCTGCCGTGAGCTTCCACCCGCTGGGAAGAGCGATGGCGGCGGTATCGGTGGAGTTGCTCGAACTGGTGCTGTTGCCGCCAGAAACAGCGGCAGCAGACGCGGCAAGCACAGAGGCAATGGCGACGAAAAGCTGAGTGGCGACCATATTGTAGATGACTGAAGATTTTGAGGCTGCTGTTGATAATTCCCTTTACCAGGAGGCCGCATATTTTATACGAGCACTGGGGAGGAGGGTTTGAGTTTGCAGCGAGGAGGAGCCGCGCTTTCCGTTGACGATCGTCCCGTTTCAGTTCAGCCCGCGTGTACAGCGCATTGTCGAGGGGCAAAAGCGGAACGATCTCATCCCATGCTGTGTTTCCTTGGCGGATCATAGGAAGTTCTGAGCACGAATTGTTGAGTGCCCACATCGAACACGGTGGGTAGGCACGTCAGTGTGCTCGTTATATAGGACCCGTTGCAAAACCCCGTCGTGTAGTCGCAGCGTCCAGGTCCGCGTCCAAACGTTGGCCTACCACATTGGAACGCTGAACAACAGCTTCGGGATGCCGTCCGTATATTCCCGGTTTGCCAAGTGGGGTTTCATAACGTAGGCCGATGTGAGGATGGCTGGCAGCAGACACGGAGCGATGTGTGCGAATTTCTATTGATGTCAAGTAGCTCTATAGCTAGGCAGATAGTAGATATGCCATACCAATTTATATTCCCTAAAAATCTCCCGAGACACGCCCCGCATCGTGCCTCGAAGCCTATGATGATGTTGGCGGGACGGACGGTCCATCGGTCGACGCTTTGTTCTCTGACTCCACACCATAGAGTCTGAGAATCTTGCGTTCAATTTCACGCAGGCGGTCGGGTAACGACGTCAGCGTGGACATGAAGTACGCGACGTTCCCCAGCGTGCGGAAGTGGACGCTGAAGCCGCCCGAATAATCGCGCCGAATGGGGTCGAAGAACGCGTCGGCCGCGTCAGACGTGTAACCTTCGAATTCACGGTTATAAAGGAATCATAGCAAGTCGCGGTGTGGCCTGCTCACCTTCCACAGCCCCATCCTTGAGCCGGATGGCCAGCACTGTCCCAAGGGCCATGACCTCGTCCACATTTGCGAATGTGGACACGCGCTTCACAAACGCAGGTTGCCAGACGCTGAAAGTTTTCTTACTCTGCCCTTCCGTCTCCCACATTGCGCGCGCCTCCTGAATGACCGTGCTATGCTCCAGCATCACGCTGATCATGTCCATCGCAGTACCCGCAACGCGGCATGCAACAGGGTTAGCGGTATAGCTGTGCCCATGATTCAGCGCGTCCTGCTTCCCCTCGCCAAGGAACGCGTTGAAGACTTCTTCTGTTGTCAGAGTCGCCGCGAGGGGAACCAGCCCGCCCGTGAGCATCTTTGCGTACACTGCGATGTCCGGGTCTACCCCCAAGTCGGCGCGCACGTTGCCCAGACGGCCGAGGCCAGTGAAGACCTCGTCAAAGATGACCGGAATCGTCAGTTTTTGACGCGGCTCCGAGGCCGGCGGGAGGAGCAGCTCCGAGAGCCCGCGCGCGGTGACGACGAGCAGCTGCTGGAAGAGCGGGTCGACGAAGCGCATGCCGCCCGCGCCGAGCAGGAAGGGTTCGATTACGACGGCGCCGAACGTCTGCCCCGCGAGCGCGCGCTCGCGCAACAGGCCCTCAATATGGTGCTTGTACGCGCGCGCGAGGTCCGATTTCGCACGCGCCTTGAGATCGTATACGTCGTCGAGCGCTGCGAAGGCCTGCAGGACGGTGCCGTCCGACGCGCGCACGACCAGCGCGCCGTCGACGAAGCCGACCGTGGGCGGGTCGAACCAGAAGCCCTTCTCGACATGCCACTCGCACGTGAAGGGCCCCTTCTGCGTCGCGTTCATCGCGCCGATCGTGTCGCCGTGGTACGAGCCGCTCAGGCCGATCACGCCCCAGTTGTGCTCCTCACCGTTGACGGGCACTCCCGTCCCCGCGACGCGCATCGCCATCTTGAGCGCGACCTCCATTCCCGTCGAGCCGTTGTCCGAGAAAAACACGCGGCGTGCCCATGGGCTCCCAACGCGCTGGAGCAGCCTATCGGCGAGATTGACCGCAGGCAGGTGTGCGACCTTTGGGAAGAGAACGTGGCCGTAGCGGCCGGCCGCGTTGGCAGCTGACAGCGCCAGTTCGTGAAGCCCGTGCCCAGCTGCCTGCGTCCACCAGCTGGCCGAGGCATCAAACATGGGTCGAACCCTGGGATACGGGGCGTCCTTGTAAACGGCGAGGATGTCGCCATATGCCCCGTCGATGACCGTGACGTCCTTCTCCTTGACGTGAGCATGCTGCACGAACGGCCACCAGAGCGTCTTTCGGGCGCGTGCTTGCAGAGAGTCCGTGTTATGTACCATTTGATGATGGTGCGCCATCAATTCGAACACCGTTTCAGCCAGTCCTGAACCAACGGGAAGACGTTCGTACCAGGCCTGCATAGCCGCCTCATCGGAGGCAGCATCGGAGACGCGTGCAGGAGGTGGCTCAATGGCATTAAACACAGGGACCATTCCCTCGAAATGTTCTTGAAGAAATTCATGGTTGCGTAATGTCGCGTCGCGCAGCATCATAACAGCCACGACCTCGTATCCGCGTACCAGGAGCGACTCGAACGCAGATAAAGTGTTCGAGATTCCGCCAAGACGATGGTCACCGACGAGGATAGCGGGAAGTCGCAAGCCTCGGTAGAACGTTGCCTGCGGCGTGCCGTCTACCAGAGGACTGAGCACACCTACAAACCGGCATGTCAACTCCAAGCGATACGAGTCTCAAAGACGGTTCATACCGCCCGCGGTTTCAACAAACGCCGTTCCTATTTCCGCGTTTTCCCTGCTATCCTCGCACAGATGCTGGAGAGTCTTATCCAGGGCACGAAAAATATCGGATTCAGAGGGGGCTTCCTATGTAGAAAAAAAAATGACTGTCAGATTTGTAGTGCTATTGGAATCATTCAGGAGCGATGAACTGACGCCGCGCGCGAGGGCCTTTGCGAGGTGGGGGCTTAAAGGCTCGTCCAGTCTAAATAAGCATTTTGCGCGCTCCGGCGCGTCCTTCAACGCGTACTTTCTGACATGCCTAGAAGAAGTATTGAGTTAATGGGTTAATGAGTGGATAGGCTGCTTTCAACGGTACTCACAATTCGTCTGAGTGCTCCGCTGGGCCTGTGCCGAGCGGTTTTATATAATGCGTCCGCACGCCGCCTGCATCTGAAACGCGGACGAGCGCTGAGGTGATCAGTGTCTTGCCCACATCGGTGCCGGCGCCGAAGACTTGAAAAGCGCGGAGGGGGGCCCGCAAGAAAGACATTCGCTCATCTGGCGGCCAAGATCAACTTGAAGTGCGGAGTTAGCCGCATGCAACTCTCACGTGCACGACGATGTCTACCAAACTTGACCTCGCCGCCGCGCACATCAAGCGGGTCCTTGCGCATGCCTCCCGCAGGCCGTTATTTGTCGGTCTCCAAGGCCCCCAGGGGTCTGGAAAGTCCTACCTAGCTGCGCGTCTGCCCGGCGCACTCGCTCCTCTGCGCACCGCGGTGCTGTCGATCGACGACTTGTACCTTCCGCACGCTGAGCTCAGGCGCGTGGCTCAGGAGAATCCCCAGAACAAGCTGCTAGCTGGCCGCGGGCAGCCAGGCACACACGACATTGCGCTGGGCGTGCGGACGTTCGAGGCTTTGCGAGGTCAAAATGCGGAGGCGCAGCTGCCGCGTTTTGAGAAGAGTCTACATGGCGGAGAGGGCGACCGTGTCGACCCAGTGTCTGTAGCTCTACCGCTGGACGTGGTCATCGTTGAGGGCTGGTGTATGGGCTTCTACCCGCTCTCTGAAGCAGAGCTGGACGCGAGGAATGCCCCGGCGGAAGTGCGCGAAATCAACGCGTTCCTGCGCGATTACGCGCGACAGTGGTACCCATTCTTTGACGCATTCGTACAGGTATCAACCTTCATTTCTCTGCATCCTCGAAAGCCATTGAATACAGCACAGATATCGCCCGATCCACCTGGCCAGTACGACCTGGTGTACAAGTGGCGTCTGGAACAGGAACACGACATGAAGTCTCGTAACGGCGGTCTAGGCATGTCCGACGAGCAGGTCACTAGCTTTGTGGACCGGTATATACCAGGCTACGTGTACTTTGGAGAGGGCGTGCACAAGGGCGGCGATGGGGTGAGTCTGTATGCTTTGCGGCCCGCGGCCCGGCGTCATCCGTCATTTAATCTAATCTCTCGAGATGACGCCGCCTTGGCTGGGAAACGGGCTGCAGCTTGTGGTCGACGAGAACCGCGATGTTGTCCAGTCCTCGAGTTTCTGAAGGCGCGTGGATCAATTGCTGTATCGTTAATGTTCACCATAGTTCTGGCTTGAAGACTTGTCCGCCTCAGCCAAGTTGTTTGTGGGCATATTCACTCTCCCGGCTCGAGTCTTCAAGCGGATTGCAGGTATCAAAAGGTCCGGATTCAAGAAAGGCCCCGTGACATAAATACAAGAAAGAATGTAAATAAGTCAGGATGAAGTGGGTCAGCAGCAAGGTTCTGACAGACTCTACGCAAAGTTGACCTGTGCCCACGCAATGTAGTAGGCATCCTGATTCGGGCCTTGCTGCGTCCACGACAGCGCAACCGACTTCCCCGACGCATCGTAGTTGGGATACGCATGCAGGGCGTACGAGAAGCTGCCAGCGCTCGGAATCTGCCAGATGGGGACTGGCTGAGACCAGCCAGACTCGAGCTTGTCGCTGAACGACACGTATACTGTTCGTTAGGTCAGCCTGGTGACAGACATAGCATAAATCTCGGCCGGAGCGTACCATGCGAGTCGCACACCGGAGCGGACGACGCGAAGACGAGCAGCCAGGCGCCGTAGTAGTTGGACCAGATCACGTCGCCGCTGACGAGGCCGTACGACTCGCCGAAGCAGTCCACATTGAACTTGAGCACGGCGCTATTAGTGTCGTCAATGGCCGGAATCTGGCTGCTCCAGCTAGCGCCATCCCAGTACTGGTACGAGGAGCGCTTGGACCAGTCGCCCCAGGGCACGCGCGCGAGCTTGAGACCGTTCGCGGCATCCTTGCCCTTGCGCTCGGAGATGCCGGCGAAGGTGTACAGGTAGCCGTCGATGCCGACGACGGCGCCGAACGTGCCGTACATCGGCTCGCCGCGGTTGAAGAGCGCCTTCGTTGGCCGGTTGACGAACGGCACACCGTCGCCGCCGATGGTGATCTCGAGGCCGGTGTTGTAGACCCCCGCGCGCCGGACGAGGTGCGCTCGACGACAATGGGGAAGTTGATGCCGCAGTTGCCATCGCAGAGCGTCGCGATGTTCGAGTTGGGCCAGATGCCCGTGCCCGAGTCGCTCTCGCCCTCGGCGTACTTGAACGGCGCGGACTGGATGGGGCCCTTCTTGTCGTCGCCCCAGTCCTTGAAGTCCTGCGGGCCCTTGCCATTTGCGTTCGAGAGCACGATCGAGTTGCTCGTGAAGTTGGCCCAGTTCTTGCCTAACACGGGCGTGTTGCCATCCGTCGTGTAGATGCCGTCCGAGAAGATGGCATACTGCTTGCCGGAGATGGTTCCGCCGCCGCCGCCGTCGCGGTAGATGTTGGGGAGGTTCGAGGTCGAGTTGCCCAGGACATCAATCGAGGCGACCACCGGCGGCAATGACGCGAACCGCTTCACGCACGGCTTTGCGAGGGCCGCGGTGCTGAGGGCGCCCATGACAAGAATAGAAAGCATGGCGCCGACTGCGAAAAAGCAAGGAATAAAAGTTAAATGAAAGAAAGTGAAAGGACGGAGGAAGAGAGACAAAGACTTGTGCCGTTGCTGGATCTGATTTCTAGGATCCCGAAGTGCTGCGCACGGCAGGGCTCACGCCTAATCGAAATCACCAGCTCAGTCACAGATCATCTGCTTCTTTCTGTTCTCGTCCACATGAGCTGTCAGTGTCACTTTTAGAGCGCGCAAATTCAGTCAACGGTATGACCGTACAGTACAGAGATGTTCGGAGTTCGTTCTGCAATCATTCTGTCACCCAAGCTGACCACTGAATTTTGTGCTCTTCCATGGAATTTATCACTTTGATACTACTGCTAGCTGATGACAAGCAGACCCCGGGCCGGAGTCCCGCTGAGCGCTTCAGATGATCATGAAGTGTGACGGGACCATCCGTTCCTCGTCCTCCTCGACTTCATAGCTTCAGAGCTTCAGCAACCAGCAGCATTGCCATGAGCAACATACCGTATTTCACGCTTAACACTGGCGCCAAGGTTCCATCTGTCGGTCTAGGGTGATGCGATCTGCTGCAGTCAGCGTATGGTCTCGGGGGTTGCTGACTCGGGCCTCCAGGTTGTGGATGGGCTCCTTTGGCCACGAGGATAGGGCAGAGGCGATGTGCAAGAAAGCCCTTAAGGTGGATGCTTAGCCCATCGGTTCTATGTCACTGACAACGGTCCCCACAATGGCCAAATAGGCCGGATATCGCGCAATCGATACGGTGAGCTCACCGCCTTGCATGAGGTCACGTGCGCTAAATCTAGATGATAGGCTGCAGGATATGGTTCGTGCTGCTTTGCGATGGTACACATCGCACACAGAAAGCTGAGAATCTGCTGCTAGGCAATGAGGCTGCGGTCGGGCGCGCGATTCGGGAGTCCGGCATCCCGAGGAGCGAGATTTTCGTGACCACCAAGCTGGGGTACTTCTGCGCGCTCCGCATCTATACATGACGTGCTAAGACTCCCACAGAAATAGCTTCCATCACAAGGTCCAGGAAGGATTCGAGGCTTCTCTGAAAGCCCTCGACATCGACTACATCGACCTCTATCTCATCCACTGGCCTCAAGCGATTGTCGACGGTAAGTCTTCGGGCATACTCTTCGCAGATGAGAAATAACGCCTTCTCTAAATTTAGGGAAGACGCTTCAACCAGAGGAACATCCCACGATCGTGGACACATGGAAAGACATGGAGAAGCTCCTAGAGACCGGTAAGAAGCCTTCTCCTCGTTTCCCCATGTATTCTCACCGATCTCAGGCAAGGTCAAGGCCATCGGCGTCTCGAATTTCAGCATCGGAAAGCTACAGACGCTCATAGACGAGTGCACCGTCGTGCCCGCCGCCAACCAGGTCGAGCTGCACCCCTCCCTTCCCCAGTTTGAGCTTGTTGAGTTCTGCAAGAAGCACAACATCCTGGTGACGGCGTACTCGTCGCTCGGGCAGCCCGGTGCGTCAATGCGTGCGAGCTTCAGCGTCTGGCTGACCTTTTTCCCCTAAGCGGCGAACGGCGCACCGAACGTGCTGTTCTCCAGCGAGATCCTCAATGCCATCGCCAAGAAACACAACGCCAATATCGCGCAGGTGCTCCTTAGCTGGGCCGTCCAGCGCGGTATCAACGTTATCCCCAAGACGGAGAACGAGGAACGTATGCGCACGAACATCACTGTGAGTGGTTTCTATCACCGCTTCGGGCGCTGTAACTCATATTCTGGCTGGAATTCAGCTGATTCCGCTCGACGAAGACGACATGACCATAGTCAACAACTTCCATAAGGGAGAAGGCCTGCACCGGTCGCTGCTGGGGTACCATGATGAGGAACTGGGCGGCGTGTTCGGATATACCTATGAGCAGCTTGGGTGGCCATGGTGAAAGGTGGATTCGTCCGTCAACCGTGATCACCGGGAGTGGGAACTACACGTTTGATGCGCTAGACGCTCCGTACAAGAAATAATCTACGATTCGTCGCGTCTCGAAGCATTGAGAGTTCTCTGGAAAAGCACAAGAACTCAGGGCTAGACAAGAAGGAACGCGTGGCTAGATGCCAGATGGTTTATGGCCTCCTGGAAGTGCCCCGGCCCGGACAGCTCTTGAATAAGTACAATGTACGGTCATCCCAGATGAGGCGAGTCAATGTCATTATATTCGGCGTTGCAAGACTAGTTAAGGGTTACATGGGGGGTGAGGAGGTACATGCGATCGTTGTTGGGCGTGTCAGTCGTTCAGTCACCATTCGTCCGGCGAATGAAATCGTGATGATGCGGGAGAGTTGAAGGAACGATAGTTGAGGGATTGTGCACCATGGCACTTTCGTAACCAGAGCAAAGAAAATTGTCCATCTCCCACAGCCAGTGTTGAGGCGAGATAAACCTGGGGATCACACTACCGGCTTAAAACCAGCTGGCGGCTGAATCCAGGTGCTCGACTTCCTCAGACTGGTCAGGCCGCGGACGACCTTCTCAGCATGGAGCTTGTGGTTGCTCTTTGGGCGATGTTCCCGCACATCAACCATCATTGGAGGGACCTTTGCACCACTGGTGGGCGCCAGCGGATACAGGACCTTCCAAGAGCGCGGGCCTGCGACGCGGTCGAACTTCGCCCAAATGTGCCCGTAGTCGGCATTCCACGCGAGGAGTGTGCCGACGTTAACGTTCGGACGGGGTGGAAAACCGAGCCGAGCAGCGTAGATGTCCTGCGCGGTCGGTGCACTCAGGCCGCCCGCGAGGTGCATGCTGTCGTACGCCGCCATCTGGAACGAAGACAGGGTTGAGCTCAAGAAGAGCGGGAGGCCGTTGCCAGCAATGACACACCATGAAAAGCAGCTTCTCGGAGTCAGAGTCGTTCTTGAGCGTCTCGTGGATGTGTTTGGCTCCAATGATCAATGCGCGTTCGTGGTGGCGACTGAACACTTCCCACTCCTCAACCCACTTCGTTGCCTCGGTCCCAAGAAGATCAGGTGCCTTGAAACGCTCGCCGCCGATTTCGTTGGCTAGCATGAATACATCAGCTTGCATCGAAGAATCGTACCAGAAATACGCACGCTTTACTTCCGCGATGCGTTTGAACACCCGCTTCATGATGTCGACGAAAGGTGAAAATCCAAGGGTGAGTGCAAAGTGCTTCTGAGCACTCAAGGACTTGTCCGCAGCGCCGGTGACACCAGGTCGCTCGTCCGCGATGATTCCGATCGCTCTGGCGGCGGGACTCTCGCCTTTGACGTCCATGGCAATGTCCGTAGCCTGGATGAACTGCATAGACTCGATTCCGGCAGGTGCAAACCCAATCTCGTTCGCTCGTGCGATCAAAGCAGGTTGCCAGTTCGCCTTGGTTGCAACGAGATGCTCGTGTAAAGGCCGGAGATGCTTGTTGTACAGTTCGATGAGCCCATCCGCGACTTCCGGTGTGCTGCCCCAGAAGGACCGCCAAT
Source organism: Auricularia heimuer (assembly GCA_002287115.1). Classification (NCBI taxonomy): domain Eukaryota; kingdom Fungi; phylum Basidiomycota; class Agaricomycetes; order Auriculariales; family Auriculariaceae; genus Auricularia; species Auricularia heimuer. The sequence goes on along the minus strand of NEKD01000032.1, from coordinate 286,133 downwards.
CGCGCTCGCCCAGGAAATAGTGCTTGTGCGGTGGGAAGTTGAAGTGTGCTACAGCCAGGCCCGCCACATCACCAGCTGTCAATAAACGCCCCAGCTGTCCGTCTCAGTTAGATCTGGAGACATGACACCGAATGCTGCGCGCACCTGAACACCGCAGCCATTCATAAACCACAAGAGTTGAGGAAGGTCGATGACCTTCCCGCCCACTGTGCGTTCAGCCTCTGTTGGCAGTGCAAGGCCATTAGAGTGAAGATATTTGCCAAATTCTAGCTCGAAAAATTGCGTGTACAACGTCTGCCACGACGTGGGCACGGCGATGTTAGAAACTCGGCTAATGGGCTCCGGTGCTGGGGCGAGAGCGTTTAAACGGGCTGGAACAGCGCTCGCCGCTGGCCTGGCGGACTCGGAAGTGGTGTTGGACGTCGTCGACTGGGAAAGCATGAGGACGCTCGCTGCAGCCTGTGCAACGGGACGACGCACCGTGTGATGTGCGGGCATATTATCGGTAACCTCTACGACAAGACGATTGACGCGATACCCTAGCAGGTGTCGGTGAAAGATGTCACAGACGGCTTTGCCAATCGGTTTGGTGGTTTTGGATGAGCCTCTGAAGAGCCCACACCGAGGCGCGCCTGGGACGACACCACGCGCAATGACTTGCCAATCCCCAGGCGCGAGACCGTCTCCTATCAATTGCGCAGACGTGAGCTGTAATCTGGGGTTCAGCTAGATATACATGATTAGCAAGGATTCTCGAGGATCGGTTGAAGACTTACCCGCTTTATCTCGCCGATCCAGACACCGAGCCTAACTAATATGTTTTCCAGGGATATGACCCGGCCATTAACTGTCAACTGAGCATCCGTAGGCCAGGACTGTCCAGTCATGCGGAGATACCGAGGATATGCCTCACGAAAGAGTTCGCGTTGGCTCTGCGACCAGCGGGCCACAGAATTATCTCCTCCTGCGGCCCAAGAAGCAGTTGGAAAGAGAGAGCTGGTGCGGGTAGTAACCGCCGCCGGCGCGTGCGCGATCCTAGCCGACGATGATGCATCGGCCGTCAACGTCGGCATATTTCCTGCGTGATTCTGCTCAGAAAGCACACTGAGATGCGCATTAGATAGTGACAAGTCGTAGGATGCCGACGGAGACGTACATGGGACGAGGAGGAACCACATTGAGCGCAACGCCTTGTCGGTTGGGCGGCAACGCAACTTCGGCTTCATGAATGGCATCGTGTCCTGGAGGGGAGGTGTCGACGTCCATGGCAGCAAGAACAGGGTCGACCAGCGAGGGCTCAAACTGCCTGCGAGTATCGGCCATGAGAGCCGCGCGCACAGGCGGAAACTCCTGGAAGCCCATCCACTAAGGCTTTATCCCCCGCCGTCGCGCCGAATCTGAACAGTCTTGCGCTCTATTGTACCATTGTAACGCGCCAAGTTGCGTCTGGCCCGCGTGTAGCGCGTTGGATGCGCGTTATTGTGTCGGGGCTCTTCTCTTGACCCGCAGATTCAGAAGCAGTCGCCCGTCAAACGAAGCCTGGCGGCACAATTGCACGAGCGTCAGTGGGTGATGCCGAAGCCCTCTCGTTGCCCTCTGCGTTGACAACTGCACAGGCCAGCTGTTCGCGCAAGTTTATGTGACAGATGTAGCGGCTGGTCAACGCAACGCCGGAAGCGCTTTGCAGCGCCATCCAAGCTCTTGCGAGAGCGCCGGGTCGTTATCCGCTCGTAGTTTTGTCTTCTGAAAGGCTATGCAGCGTCCCTATCCCGCCTTGATTGAGCACTGACTGCACGAAAGCAATATGAGGCTTACAGGCTGCAGAAGGCGCATGTGGCGGTCTGAGTGTCGTGTCAACGTGGAGCGATAAAGAGTCAAGAGCAGGCTCAGAGGTCGCGGATTTCGCCGCGGGCGTCTCGCGATCCATCTTGCTGCCTCTTACGGTACGCTGCAATTCACACTTTTCCGACATTGAATGAAATCTGCAAGAAAAAAAATCCGGTCATTATGCCTATGACGGCCGGCTGGAGCAGGAACCTTGGTATCCCAACGATTGCAAACCAGATGATTTCATTACGTTGCTAAAGTCTCTGGTTTCCGTTTGCTTGCGCGAACTGTCTTAGAAGCGTAACGTACTTGGAACTTGCGGATTCACGGAGGCTTGGAGAGTAGTACAGGCTCCGGATACATACCCGCCCGCCAATTCCGAGGACATTGGCGACTCCCATCGGCCGTTTGTCAATCCAGCCACATAATTGGGAGCCGCGGGACTCTGCCGCTGCGGGAAAAGTCGAGGCGAGGCATTGCATCGAGGCGCGGCCGGGTCATTTGCCCGAGGCTCTCGAAGGGCCGCGGCGCTTATGTAAGCGCTCGACGCGCAGCGCATATATCTAGAGCCGCGCTCGCCACCGCCAACCATATTACCACACATCTCACACACTCTACATACCATGTCTGCAAGCTTGCACATGAAGCCGACCGTTCAGCCTGAGCTCAGCGACTTCGAGCGGCTGATGATGGACACATTCCAGTGCGGCGCAATCCCACTGCCCACCGTCCCGCGCTCTGCGCGCCGCGCGTCCGACTCGTCCTCTGATGATGGCTTCGCACCAAGGTACGTCATATCACGCTTTCGTTTCTCACCCACATACTCAGACGATGAGGGAATAGAATGGACATCTGCGACGCGAAGCACCACTCGGAGCTCATGGAGACAGTGACGATCGAGCTGCCCGGCGTCGCGCGCGAGGAGGTCTTCGTGTGCCTCGAGGGCCACAAGCTCGTCGTCGCGGGCGACGTGCCCGCGTGGGAGGACGGCGAGTACGTCCTGCGCGAGCGCCGCACCGGCGCATTCCGCCGCGCCGTGCCTGTGCCCGCGGTCTGCATGTGAGTCGCCCATCCCGCGCAAGGATTTGGCAGCTGACATTCTCTTTCAGGCCGCGGACGTACACGCCAAGATGCAGAACGGGCTGCTGGTGCTGACGTTCCCCAAGACGCCCGCGCACCCGCCGTCCGCCGAGGATTCCGATATCCGAATCAAGGAGATCCCTGTCACGAATTGAACGTCGAGTCTGCGTCATTGTATTTGTATGTTAAAGCGCTACTGTACCAAAATTAATCGGATTCCCTGGACGTCGAAACTGTTTGACCACGCACACGGGATTCACAACCTGAATTCGAAGCCCCTAACAGATTTGCAGGAATGAAGCACTCTTTGACGCCGGAAGAAACAAGCGCGTTCTAGCACAAAAAACATCTCGACGTTTCGCCGGGTTCACACTCGAACCAACTGGATACCGGTATTAGCGCGCCATGCGTGTGATAATGCAATACGCACACAATTCGGTCGAGGCCGGATCGTACCACGACACTCCCTGAATTCGAAGGCATTCAGAATCTCTAGCTATAGTGGGAGCTCTGACTGTCTTCGGTATGAAGTGAGGTTTGTTGGCTAGCACTCCATTGTTATTTTTTGCACATCTACAAACTAACCGCAACAGGATGAACACTAGTGCGACGGACGCGTGAAAATGAAATAACTCACACACGTGGGGCACGGACCTACTCGAGCCGGCGGCGCTTGTCCGGCTCCTCGGCGTCGTGGGTGCCGTTGGGCGCGGGGTGGCCCGGCGCGTCGTCGGCGTCGTCGCGATCGACGGCCCAGGCGGCCCCCTCGGTCACGCCCTCGAGCACGGTGCGCCCGACGAGCTGCACGAGCTCGCGCTCGATCGCCTCGTCGTCCAGCCCGGGGTGCGCGTCGCGCAGCGCCTGCGCACGCTCAATCAGCGTGCGCGTCAGCTCCTCCGAGAGCTGCCCCGCAAAGTGCTGTGTCGGCGCAGAGTTTTCCGAAGCAGTGGTGGTGGTGGTGAGAGGTGGTGCGTCGGGCCCTTCAAGCGAGAGCAGGTAGTTGGCCACGGCGGGAAAGTCTTCTGCGAGGTGGTCTGCCGGCTGCAGGCGTTCAGTAGGGCGATCGACGCCGCGGCGCGACGCACGCGGAGGCCGGCGGCGTTCCGGTGGCGGAAGTCGGCGCCGTGCTGGACGAGCCAGCGGGCGAGGTCCTCGGACTCGACGGTGAAGAGCGGCGTGTCGCCGTCGTCGTCGGTGATGTTGACGTCGCCGCCTGTGCAGGGCGCTGTCAGATTAGCATTTTGATAACACGCACTCCCCGAATCCAAACAAACACGCGCGCAGTCATGGTGCAGAGCCTGGCACATCTCCGAATCGCGCTGTACTGGCATGACTGGAATATCGGCAATTTCTGAGATACGAGGTTGAACTGAAATGGCATGACTTGCGAATTGAATCGGCCTGCTCACCGGCGCTTGTTGAGCTCAGATCAAGACCCTGGGGCATCCTCAGCGGCGGGACATGGCAGACGAATATTCTGCACATCCAGACTGAGCCCTGGAGGCCTATCAATGATCTCAACGCTTGGAAGTTGTAGATAGTTATGGGTCATAAGTTGGCGGGTGACGCACCTCTCGCCGTGTTGCATTCTGGCCTTATCGCAGTATATTCAAGCAGGATGAAGTGAGAGTGCAGAGCCTGGCACATCTTGCGAGCTGTGCTGTGCTGGCGTGACCGTGAGACACGGTTTACGAAGTAGGTGAAACTGAGATGGTAAGTCAATGTCGTCGAAGAGAACTGAACAGATCTGCTCACCAGCGCTTGGCAATCTCGACAGTGTTGACGCTCTCTAAGGCATCCTCAACGGCAAGATAAGGCAGCCAATTATTATGTAGCTAAATACGGAGCTTCTGGAGGCCCATAAGCAATCCTACTGCTGTTAAAATCATTACTGGAGGGACGCACCTCTCGCCATGTTGAGCGCTTTAATGTGTCCTGGATGAAGTCCCGATCATGCCAGTACAGTATATCGGATGTGCCAGGCTCTGTATTCTGCAATGGCACGAGCACAGTGATAGTGCGGAGCCTGGCACATCTTGCGAGCTGTACTGTACTGACACGACCGTGAGATATGGGTTCATAAACAGGTGAAACCGAAATGGTAAGTTGTCACGGTCGTCCAAGAGACTGAGCAGATCTGCTCACCGGCGCTTGTCAATCTCGTGTTGAAACTCCCTGAGACATCCTCGGCGGCAAGTAAGGGCAGCCACTTATTATGTGGCTGAAGACTGAGCGTCTGGAGGCCCATAAGCAATCCTACTGCCGTGAAAGTCATTCCTGGAGGGACGCACCTCCCACCATGTTGAACTGGTGAATTCACGCTTTAATGTGTCCCGTTCGAGCAGGTTGAAGTCCCGACCGTGCCAGTACAGTATATCGGAAATGCCAGGCTCTGCATTGTGCGATGACACGAGCACAGTGATAGTGCGGAGGCTGGCACATCTTGCCAGCTGTACTGTGGTGGCACGACCGTGAGATATGGGTTAAGAACCAGGTGAAACTAAATGGTAAGTCGTTACGGTCGTCCAAGAGACTGAACAGATCTGCTTACCGGCCCTTGTCAAGCTCACCAGTTGAGGCTCAGTGGGACGTCGTCGATAGCAGGAAAGAGTCGAAGGGCCACGCTCCCGCCATATTTAACTGGTGAATTCACGGCTGTAATGCGTCCCGTTCGAGGAGAATGAAGTCCCGATCATGCCAGTACAGTCAATCGGATGTGCCAGGCTCTGTATTGTGTTGCGATTGTTCAAAGTGGGGGCACGGTGCATGCACGTGCCTTTAGAAATCAAATATTCGAGCACGTCGATATGACCGTACGAGGCGGCAGCATGCCTGCAGAGGCCGTGATTAGCGCGTGAATTGGCGCGGGAAGAGCTACTGACATGGGCGTATAGCTGTTTGGGTCGTGCGCGTTCGGCGACGCGCCCTGGGCGTCGACGAAGTCCTGTCTGGGTCGTTAGCGTCGCGTCGTGCACGCAGTATCCCGTGCTCACCGTAACCGCGGACAGATCGCCGTCGCTGGCTGCGATCCAGATGTTGTCGGAGGCGGCGGGCGGCATGGGCGGTGGTGGTCTGAACTGAAAGCAGGCCGGGCGGATGGAGTCTGAGTCTGACAAGGTTTGCTTTTCGCCGCGGGCCTCAAGACTCGAAGGGGGGTCCCTTGCAGCCTGCGCCCGCTCTTTCCCTTGCCCGCAAGCTTCGCCCTCGTCGACGCTGCCCGCCACGATGAGCTACCCACCGCAACACCCGCCGCCGCCGCCGCCGTTCGCGCACGCGCCGCCGCCGTTCACGCATGCCGCGCCCGCGCACCTGCGCCCGCAGCCAGCGAGCAGCCAGGCGGGGGCGCTGCCCAGAGTGGGCGAAACCCGGTGCTGTTCGTCGTCTCGATCGGCGACGGCGAGTGTGGCTGACGGACGATCACGCAGACTGGGCGCTCCTTTCGTCCGACCTGCGCTTCCTGTTCCTCGACCCCGTCCTCGCCCACCACCTCGGTCCCCAGCGCGACCCGCTGCTCGGCCGTAGCCTGCTCGAGTTCGTCCACCCCGACGAGCAGGCCTCGGCCGAGAACGACCTCGCCGGCGTGCTCGAGAGCCGCACCCTGCATGGGAGCGTCACCCGGTCAGTCCCGTCCTGCTCCTCGATGTCTCGGCCCTTGACGCCGCCGCCAGCGTGCGCTACTGCCGCCTGAGCAAAATCCGCAAGCTCCTCGGCTTCCAGGGCGTCGCCGCCGTCCCGCCCGTCATGGAGCCCGTCTTCTTCGACGCCTCCTACATGGCCTGCGACCTCGTCATCAACCTCGCCTCCGACGGCCTCGTCCTGTGTTTCATACACGCTGTCATTGGTCCGTCGCTGCCCTGCATACACCGCCCGGCGTTGCTGCCATCTCACACCGCTCAGACATCGCGCCCGAAGACAACGACGAGCATAAACGCACGCCCTGGACAAACTGGTGCGGCACTCCCACCGGCGGGCTCACTCCAGAGGTGCCCTTCTTTCTCCCCTGAGTGGGTCTCGCTTGCACTGGCTCATGCCTTCATTTGCAATGCACACAGCTCGCGGCATTCCTCCGTCTCCAGCTCGAGTCCGTCGTCCCGCGGCCGCCACCGGATACAGACCCGTACACGCGCGTCTTCCAGCTGCTCGAAAACACCCCAGACCGCGGCGTCGTCTTTTCCTGGCCGCCAGAATGCAACCAGGACGACTACGGCCGCCTGGCCGCCGACATCCAGATGCAGTTCAACCAGCCCGCCCCGCACCTCCAGTCCCACCCACAGCCGCACAATGCCACGGCGGACGCCAAGACTAGCTGTACGAGACGGTACAAAGCCCAGCAGTGGCTCGTCTTCCAGGACGGTGTCGAACGCGAGATCGAAAGCATATTTATTCCCTATGGTAAGCGCCTGCAGCCCAGATGTTTATCTATATAAACTCATCACTCGCAGGCTGTATTATATTCGCTTGCCACAAGACCGTCTCGTCCCGCCGACCCAACCAGCCGATGCAGTACGCCACGTTCCCGCAACAGCAGCAGCAGGTCTACTACGACCAGCCGCCGAGCGGGTATGCCCAGGGCAACGGCGCGTTCGCTGTCGACCCGTGGTCCGCGGCGGCAGCGGTCGGCAATATCGGTGCGTATATCGCACAGCAGCAACAGCAGGGGTGGGCACAGCAGCCGCTGCCGACGCAGCACTTGCCGTTCCCGGTGCAGCAGCAGCAACAGGACGACGATGCGCACGAGGCGAGCCCGACGCACAGCAACGCCAGCTCCGGCAGCCTGATGCACGACGTGCCGCCGCCGCCGGCGCAGCGGCAGCGGACAAGCTCGAACAAGGACGAGGGCGCGAACGGCGGCGGCGGCGGCGGCGGCGGGCGCGCGAGCCGGTCGAGCGGCAACCCGCCCGCGGGCGTCACCAAGTGCTCGAATTGTAAGATAAAGACGAGCCCCGAGTGGAGGAAGGGCCCGAGCGGCAAGAAGGATCTGTGTAACGCGTGCGTCTCCCCCCTTGACCCTACACCCTTGTTTCCCGCTCCCACTCCCCGCGCCGCCCCCCGGCATCACGCTTCGCTTCTCCGTGTTTTGTGTTTCGTGTTTTGTGTTTTGCTGACGCCGCGTGACGGTGCAGGTGTGGGCTGCGATACGCGCGCAGCAGGGCGAAGCGCGAGGGCCACCCCGTGCAGCGGCGCAAGAAGGAAAAGGGCGAGGGGAGCGCGGGCCCGTCGCGCTCGAAGAAGGGCTCGCCGGCGCGCACGGCGACGCCCGTGGGCGTCGCGATGCCGCTGAAGAGCGAGCAGTGGATGGACGCGGCCGCGCAGCTCGCCGCGGGGTACAACGTCGGCGCGATCGCGCAGTACGCCGACATGCTCATGCAGCAGCAGCAGGCGCAGAAGGGCACGCCCAGCCCGTCGCCGCCGTCGCCGACGGCCGCCGGCGCGGCGTACTATCAGCAGGCGCAGGCCATGTACGAGCAGCAGCAGCAGCAACAGCAGCGCTTCTTGCAGGGGCAGCAGGGAGGCCAGGGGCACCTTGGTTTGTTGAGCTCCGCGTCGTTTGAGCGCGCGCAGGAGTTGCAGCAGGGCCCCGGCGCGGACAAGCTCCCTGTCCCTGTCGGCGCGGAGCAGGAGCGCGCTGCGGACGGGGTGTATGCCCAATAGACTCCTCGCCCTCCTCGCCTCCTCGCTCCCCCTCGTGCGTTCCGTCCCTCTCCTCCAGTCTCACCCCGTCATAGATGCGTGCGCCGACGAACCCCCGCCCCCAAAAGTGCTGCGCCGCCTTGCCCCCTTCGGTTCCGCCCCTTGCCTCCTCACCCATCCTCTAGCGTGGATCGCTTATCCGTTATCCGTTATCGCTGCCTGCTCGACAAATTCTGTATTACCTCCTTTATGGCTTCGCTTTCCGTGTCCCATCCTCTATTTCGCTCTCCTCTCTCTCTCTCTCTCGGTCCAGCGTGTGTGCTCCCTCGCCCGAACTCTCGCTCATCCTCTCTCTCTCTCTCTCTCCTGCAGGTCACCAAAGTATTCTACAGACGCATTCCTAGTACAATACGCTCTCCCCCCTGTAAAACGCCAAGTCACCCCCACCCACGCCATCCACTTTCCTCATCACATGCCGTGCATCATCCTTTTCTTATTCCTCTTTTTTTACTCAGTAGCATTACAGTATCATCCACTCAATTTCCTCCTTCTCCTCGCCTTTTTCTTTTCACTCTATTCGCTTTTTTCTTTTTCTTCTTTTCTCTCTATCTCTATCTCTGTTTCCGTTGCCCGCCCCCGCCATCCCGACCAAGACTGTACGCTGTATGATTTTATTCTTTGACATGCCCGGGCCGCGCGACCTCTGCGAGGGCCCCCCCGATTGCATGCCTGCGAAAGTACCGAAACAGCTAGCTACCTACGTTTGCAAATGCCACTTAAGTTCCTCTACTACTCTACTATCATCCTCGGTTTGAAGGAGTCTTCAGGATGGCGCTGCCAAGTGTTGAGTGCGCTTGGGTACTCGCGCAGGTATTTCGACGTTGCGTTTAGGTGCTTCGTTGCTGCTTGGGCAGGCATTAGCCCGAACGTCGTCTGGGCTGTCTTGAGCCTATTTCTGTGTGAATTGTTGCAGCCAAGACGGACGCTGGCAGTAACATGTAACTTGAAGGGCGCGTCGACGTCGTAGACATGGCAGAGCATGTGATTGGAGAGAAACTGGTTTAAAAGGCGACGATGGATAACAGTGCTTAGGGAGAAGGCAGCGCAAGCGCAGTGGTAGGAAAGACAGATGTTATGTCGGTGGCCCTGTGAATCATCCACTGAAGGCAGGGAACGCGAATTGGACACAGCAACGAGTGTGATACAGTAGCCCAGCCTGCTTGAGTCGTCCAGGAGTCCAAATCAGTGGGAGCGTCAAGCTACGAGTTCAGGAGTCGATGGAGATGCCCTATCCGCGAAGATACAGGCGGTCACAGAGTCAACTGCAAGTAGCCAAGTGATGCGGCGTTCAGCTGGCCATGGTGCTGCACGGACCCGCTTTGCTTGACCGTGACAGGCGGGCCATTGAAAGTTGCAATCGGATTATATGCCAGTAACTCCAGTGCATGATAGCGTAAGTTACGAGGTGAGAGCGAGACGACCGCAGCGGCGAAATCCGCAACCTGGCCTTGTTCCAACCTCCACTACTTTTCCGCAACGCGCATGGACAACGCTCCTATTTCGTCATTCCGCTGCGGCACCATGAAGGCTTCTTCTTGCTTTTACTATGCGGCTCGGAGTCACTTGCGCGGGACCAAAGAAACAACGGACCGAGATCCACTGTCTTGAACATGAGGAGTATGAACCAGCATCGCCTTTGGAAGTCGCCTCCTCGGTCACATGAGCGAGCGCCTGAACAACAGGCCTGTGCGTCTGCCAACGTAGAGGGCAACGAGATATCTTCCGGTAACAACCACTGTGACGCCTGGCTTCGGATGACGGGCGACTGCTTTTAGGAATCTATCGGTTGCACGATCGGCCCTCGACACAATAAGGCGCATCGAACCTGGAATGCTTTCGCGCGGGCCAAATGCAGCTTCGCGCGCTACAATAACACAATGGCGACCGTTCAGATTTCGGCAGGGGATAAAATCTCAGCGGCTGGGGGCTTCCGCTGTTTGCACCGTAGCACGCGCCCTTCATGCCCGTTTCTCGCACGCCGTTCGAGCCGCCGCTGGTCGATCCTGCTCTTGCTGCTATGGATGTTGATACATATCCTCCGGGACCGGATAATGTCCACGAAGCCGAAGCTACGTTGCCGCCCGTCGTAAGAGAGGCGTTTCCTCTTCGTCCTATGTGAGTGCTTGCCAAATTCACAGTTTAGAACTATCTAACCCGCGTCTCAGTGTGCTGCCCGAACCGGCTCGCTCCGTGTCGCCGGAGATAACGAGTGCTGCATCCTCCTTGTGGCTCAGGCTCTCGCGTCCGTTAAAATTTGCTATCGCTGGTGCCGGCTCCAACTCGGATGCCTTCACCGAAGCCGTGCCCCCAAGCTTTGAGATAGCACAACGGGAGAACTTTGAGCGCACATATCAGATATATCTGGAAGTAACCGGCAAGAGCTATCCTACCGCTGCCCAGCGGACGTTTCGTGGCGCGGTCCTGGACTTGGCTGATATAATGGTTGGCCTCCAGGCTGTCGCAGGGTATTCCGGAATGGTGCGTTGCTCTGTATGCGTGCGAGGGACTGCCGCTCATTTCTTTCCAGCCGAAGACGCAAATGCAGTTTACCCTAGACGAATGGGCGATCGTTGCCTATCGCGTCTTCCCCAGTGCTCCGTGCAGCGGGCACTCACGAGGAGCGTGGAAGACTGACGACGACATTGCCACTGGCGTCAGAGACATTTTCTATAGGTACATTGACCCTATGATATCTCATCGGAAAAGGTTCCTTGCCGTGTATGAAGAAGGGCCAATTAGTCCGATGGGCTCAGAATCGGAGCACAATGCGCTCCCTTCAGGGAGCGGGATTGCACATGGGCTGGCGAAATCATTCACACATTCTGTTTCACTTGACGAAAGGGCTGCAACAGGACGACGTAGCCTGGTCGCTGATGCGATACCGGCTTCATCTAGCCGTTCGCAGGAGACGCATTCTTTCGAGCAACAACTTCAAGTCGCGAACAAGGTGGCACTTCCTCGTCCTCTGTAGGTCATCGTCTTCCTCTTATCTCGCATACTGTCGTCTCACCTAAAAGCAGCACATTGAGCAACCAGAGTCACCCCACAATTGCGCAGACATCGACGAATGCAGCATCCTCCTCGTCGACCGGACCCGCAAGTGCTCATGCGATGGTGCCCACCCCCGGCGCTAGCTCCCACGCAGCCACGCCCGGCAATTCTGCAGCTCAGCGTTCAGCGCCATCTCTTGACGACAGGATTATCCGTCGAATCGAAGAGTTTTTTTCATACACATATTCTCGGTATCTGATACTAACGCGAAAGCCATTCCCCACTGTCGCCCAACGGACTGTGCATGGCTCTGTCCTGCGGTTGGTGAACATATTGATTGGCCTGGAAAGCTGTATCAAGATTCCCGGGATGGTCCGTGACTATGTGCTTGCGGAAGCCTTGCTAACGACCTGTCTGCAGCTGAAACCGAATGAACATCTCAAGCTCAATCATTGGGCTGTTGTGGCGTTTCGCGTTGTTCCTCTGGCTCCTTTCCTTGGCAACTTTAGAAACGCGCCCAAGACCAGCTTCGAAATTGCCACAGCCGTCCATGACATCTACCAGACGCATCTTCAGCCTTTTCGCGACCATTTGCAACAGAACCCTGATCAGTATCGCCGCTTCGTGCATCGACCCGAGCAGATACAGATCACCGCAGCAGCCGCGGCAAACAACGAGATTCCTGCTCAGTCAGCGAAACCCGCCGCTGCTCTCGTCGAACCTGCTGCAACTGATATTTCTATCTCTCCAATTGCTGTCACGGCCGCGGCGGAGCCAGATCATGCGGCAAGCGTTGCGCCTCGGATTTCGCTGCAGGCTTTCTACACGCAATTTCTCAATGATAAATATGGTGAATATCTGCAGGCGAATGGCCTTATGTTACCATCGGAGATGGAACGCACGGTAGGCGGGAAAGTCATCGATCTTGGCCGTCTTTTATGGTTCATAAATGGATGTCGTATTCAGGTGCGCGGGCTGTATTTATCGATGGGTCCTCACATTCTGACGGGACTCTCAGCTGCGACGGTCGTTGACAGCTGGTGATATGGCGGGCCTGGCTGTAGCACACTTCAACTTCCCACCACACAAGCACTACTTCCTGGGCGACCAAGATTGGCGATCGTTCTGGGGCAGCACGCCGGAGGTCGCGCATGGCCTCATCGAATTGTACAACAAGCATCTCCGGGCCTTCGAAACCCACTTGGGCGCAACAGAGGCGACCTGGCATCCTCACTTGATTACGCGGGCGAAAGATCTTGGCGTTGTGCTTGCCGACATCGAGACCATGCAGTTTATCCATGCGACGGACATTGCTGTTGTTGCCAACGGCGAAACCGCTGCCGCCAGAGCGATCGGATTCATTGCGGACGAGCGACCCGGGGTCACCGGCGCCACGGGAAAGTCAGCGGCTGCTCAGAAGCACTTTGCGCTTACCCTCGGATTTTCACCTTTTGTCGACATCGTGAAGCGCGTGTTCGAACGCGTCGCAGAAGTAGAGCGTACGTAATTATGGTACAGTACCTCGACGCAGGCTGATGCATCCATGCTAGCCAACGAGATCAGAAACCGTCTAGAACCTTCCGACCTGGTTGGGGATGACGCAAGTCCGTGGGTTCAGGTGTGGAAAGTATTTAGCCGCCACCACGAACGCGCAGTAATGACCGGACCCAAACACATCCACGATACGCTCAAGGACGACTCCGAGTCTGAGAAATTGCTCTTCATGGTGCGTTGAACCTGGCGGCTCACTAGCATCAGCGGCGAGAATCTGGTCCTGACCTAGCTCCAGATGTCCGCGCACGACAGCATGTACATCGAGCGCGGTGTGAGAGCCGCCACCGACCAGGACATCTGCTCTACTCGCCCCGAAGTTCCACCCCGCCGGAACTTCAGCATCGACACACTTCGCAAATGGAACGAAGACTACGAGCGGATTTGGGAGAGGTTTGATCGCCTGGAAGGCCCGACACGCTCCCCAAGTCGCAAGGTCCTGTACCCATTAGGGGGTGTCACAGTGGTCGCAACGGAATCCGCAACGGAATCCGCAACGAAAGTCGCAACAGGTCGCAACGGCCTGTTGCGACGTGTTGCGACACGTTGCGACGTTGCGACATCTCGAGTCGCAACGTCGCAACACGTCGCAGCGGGCCGTTGCGACGCGTTGCGACTTGCGTTGCGGATTCCGTTGCGGATTCCGTTGCGACATGTTGCGACTACTGTGACACCCCCTATTGGCGCCTGTCAATGGCGCAAAGGTTCCACCCATGAAGGTCGACGTGCGAGGATATCGTCCAGGGGATACGACGTGCGGGGATATCGTCGACGTGCGGGGATGTCGTCTACCGAGCAACCATCACGCCCACACTGAGAAGGTCGTCCGCGTCCTGGCCAGTCTGAGGAAATCGACCACCTTGATTCTGGGGACGTGAAATGCCCGCTAGGCCGGTGGTTACCGAGTGCTGCCGGGATAAGTCCTTCTTGGCTAGATTCGCCTCTAGCACCAGAAATTTTCGATTCCCCTTTCAAATAACTTATGGAATAGATGGATACACCTGTAATATACGTTCACATGAAATAACTAAGCCGTGGATGAAGGATTGACGGAGAAGGGTGTCACATGAGACCTGCACAAGCTACTAGAAAAATAATACTGGCCCAATCTAACTCTAAAACGCATGAATCGTGTATAATATGGCTTTCAATAACTCTTAAGCCACTTGAGACAGGCCCTTGAGAACTCCAGACTGTAATGCAGGTTTGCTAGGCATTAACAGCCCTTGAGCCATTGAAGCATATTGGTAGTGAGAATGGACTTAGAGTAAGCTTTAATGACTCTATATGTGCAAAGTTGAGGGCTAACTTGTCGCACACCGTGAGTCGTGGGGGATGAGACTGAATCTATTCCCATGTACATACTGTCGTATATAAGCTTCTGGTACTCAGGGGAATGATCAGAGCATGAAAAAACTAGAGCAACACTACTGAGAAGTTCTAGACGAGTCTGAGACTATGCGCGCCCCTTGCGCTACCCCTCCACTATACTGGTGCATTTCTCACACCCTCCCCTCAAGCCTGAGCTCGTATCGCTCGAAGCCCGAGTTGATACGCGAAGTGCTTGACCTTCAGTGAAGGCAGAGCCTTCGTAAGCGCATCGGCGACCATATTCTCCGTGGGACAATACACGAGTTTGACCATTCCTTCAGACACGACCCAGCGCACGAAATGATATCGAATATCAATGTGCTTGGTGCGGGGATGGAATTGGTACTCATTCCCAAGCTGAATTGCGCCTTGGTTGTCGGCGTAGATGATCGTCGGCTCATGCAGTGGTTCGAACAGCTCTCCGATGATGCTGCGTAGCCACAGAGCTTCTCGTGAAGCGTGGACTTGAGCAACATATTCTGCTTCAGTTGTGGATAAGGATACGATGTCTTGCTTCTTGCTGGACCACGATATCGCTCCGCCATTCCACATGAAGACGTAGCCCGACACCGCGTGCCGATGCCACTGAGACATGCCGTCTGCATCAGTAAACCCGACTAGACCGTGCTCAATCTCTCCATAAGTGAGCTGTAGGTCCCGAGTCCCTTTGATGTACGCGTAGAGGCGCTTGAGTGCCCGCCAATGGGCCGGTCCGGGATTCTCGAGGAATTGCGAGAGCACGCTCACCGCAATGGCCAGGTCCGGCCTCGTTCCGCGAACAAGGTAATTGGCGGCGCCAATCATCTCCCTGTATGGCACACCCTTCATTTCTGCGAATTCTTCCGCCGTTTTCGGGCAGTGCTCGTTGCTGAGTTGCACCTGGTGGTCCAGTGGCGTAGACAACGGGCGAACGTCCTCAAAGCCATAGCGCCTGAGAATTGTGTCGATGTACAGTCGTTGAGACAGACGCAGTATGCGCGCTTCGCGATCGCGGGTTATCTCGATGCCCAGGATCCAGCGCGCATCGCCCAAGTCTTTGATCTTGTATTTCGATCCGATGTCTGCCTTGAACGCTGCAAGCGTCTTGAAGTGCCCTCGCGGCACTGCTAGCAAGCAGTCGTCCGTGCTCACCGCAGACATGAGGAAAGTAGTCTTGAGGTGCCGCACAAAGCAACTGAGGTCAGATTCACAGCGCTTGAACCCGATGTCGCGCATAGCCTGGCACAGAGTCTGATACCAAACCTCTCCTGCCTGCTTCAGGCCGTAAAGCGCTCGGAGAAGCCGGCAAACCCATTCTGATGCAGGATGATTCGGGTCGGCAAAGCCTGGAGGTTGTTCCATGAAGATCTCCTCATTGAGAATGCCGTTGAGATACGCAGTGTCGAAATCAATCTGATGCAGTTCGAAATCAAAGTATGCGGCCGCGGCTAGGAACAGTCGATTTGTCTCCATGCACGCTGCAGGAGACGTTGTCTTGACGTAGTCGACGCCAGGTTCCTGTGTGAATCCCTGCGCGACTAGTCGTGAACGGTACCGGTCTATTTTGCCCTGAGCGTCTCGTTTGACGCGGAATACCCATTTGGAACCAATGACGCGTCGATCGGAGGGCCGCTTGACCAGCTCATAGACTTGGCGGTCCTTCATGGCAGCAATCTCGAGTTCACAGGCTTCCTTCCACTTGGGCCAGTCAGGCCGTTTTCGGGCTTCGTCAACGCTAGACGGCTCGAGTCCCTCCAGATTCGTGGTGCTGGCCACAAGTGCCGCGGCAAAGTCGTCATGCTCAAAAATATCCTGCGCTGATGCAACAGCAACTTTTGCCTTGTCCGTTGATGCCTGTGCGCCAGGGATCTGCAAGCCTACTGGCAGCGCCGGATTGCGCCCTTGACCGGTTGCTGTTCCTTTGCCGGACTCAATGTCACGTATATATCGGCTGGGCTTGCGCTCGCGCTGCCCCTCGAGGATGTTGCTCTCGTCAACAATGTCCATCTGCCGTTTGCGCTTGGGAGCGTCAGGCGGCGCCGGAGCTCGGAGTTCCCGTTTGGGCGTCTCCGGGATTGGCTGTGCCGGGATTTGCAGAGCCGGAGCCGGTGGGACCTCGTTTGATCCCGCGACGGACGAGCCATCGCTCTCGTCACCCTCCCCTGGCTCTCCAGAGTCGGGATCGTTGCTTCCGTCGTTGCCCGTGTCCTCCTCTGGCCAGAAAAAATCGGATATGTCGGTAGGCTCAGTCCCTTCCGGGATTTCCTTCTTCAGAAATTTGACCTCCATTTCAGAAGTGACTTTCCGCTTCTTGTCCCAGTACACTCGGTTCCCCTTGGTCTCTTCATCGTAGCCGACCCAGTAAACGCGCGTCCCGCGCGTTTCCAGCTTGTTGCCGGGATCGCTGACGTAGCAAGGTGCGCCCCATTCCGGCAGTCCCGAAATGTCGCGCGGCACGCCGTATCGCACTTCGTGCGGCGACAACCCGTTCAGCGACTGCGTGCTCACGGAATTCATCATGTAGCAGGTGTGACGCAGACACTCGGCCCATAGGAATTTTGGGAGGCCCGCCGCGTGCATGCAAGCGCGGACCCGTTCCAGCGCGGTACGGTTGAAGCGTTCCACAACGCCAACTTGCTGGTGAGTGTCATGGGTCGTATAGAGGTGCTTGATGCCCAGCTGACGCAACTTCTTGTTCGTCTTCTCGTCCCGATATTCGCCAGCGTTGTCCGTAATCCAATAACGCCAGACTTTCCCGTGGTGCCGATCCATCATGGCCGCAAACTCGAGTACGTTCTCCTCCGCCTCCTTCTTGCGACGGTAAAAGAATGGGATGTGCCATAAGGACTTATCTTCGACGTAGATATCCGCGTAGCGGTGTCCTCCAAGCGACGTGACCGGCGCAGGTCCCCACATGTCTGAATACCAGCGTTCCCCGAACGTCTGGGACCTGGGACCTTCGCGGACTTTCGGAATCCGCGCTGGCGTGATCTTGCCGAGCGTGCAAGATTCGCAGTCGAACAGCTTTGACGTGGGATCGATCTTGACGCCGAGTAAGCCACCGCGTTCGAATTGTTTCTTCGCGGACGCAGCTGAGACGTGCCCGAGGATCCGGTGCAACTCCATCCAGGTAAGTGGCTCCTTTCCGGCGCGGGCGTAGAGCACACGCTCATGCCCGGGATGCAGGATCTGATACAGCCCGTCCACATACGGGATGACGCCGACTACCTCCTGTGAGTCATTGTAGATTTTGCATTGCCCGCCGCCGAACATGACGAATTGACCAGCTCTGTCGATCCGTCCCACCGATATCAACGTGCAGCACAGCGTTGGTGCATACAGTACGTCTCTCAGCGTGATTTTGCGTTTCGCGCCGCTCATCGTGCGCAGAACAATCGCGTAGTCGCCAACACCAGTGGCGAAGAAGTCCTTGCCGTCCGCCGCGGTGATTGCATGCGGGTCGATCGTGCGGAATGTCTCGAACCGCGATCGCAGCGACGAGATGTGGCGTGTGGCTCCGGAATCGACGATCTCAGCATCGTTGAGTCCCTTCCGCCCGGCCAGCATGGCCAGGTCTCCGACTGAGACCTCTTCTCCCACCAGCGCCGTGCTGTCGTGGTCGGCAACGTCATCCAGCCAAGGCTCGCAGTCGCTGCACTCGCTTGCAGTTCCCGCGTCCTCATGCTCTATTCCCAGTCCGTCGAAGATCCGTTCGCACGAAGCAGCGTGATCGTCCAATTCATCCAGCGCACCGTCGTCCGGGATGGCCATCCAGGCAAGTATCTCTTCGTCCTTCGCAACTGCGGCGCGCGCTGAATCCTTCTTCTTGGATTTCTTCTTGGACTTCTTCGGCTTCTTCGCCGACTCGTCGCTGCTGTCGCCGCTGCTCTCGTTGTCGCTGCCCGGGAGATCTGGACAATTACGTGCGTAGTGTCCCATTTTGTCGCAGCGAAAACATTTGACCTTCGCCAGATTCCTCTTCGGCTTCGACGACCTGAACTTGGAAGCAGGCTTCTTGCCCTTATCCTTTGTCGCCAATGCGACATCATCTTTCGCCTTTGTGGTAGCGCTCGACGCAGCACTCGGCAGCGTACGACGATCGTACTCGTCGCGGATCGACGAAAGAATCTCATCGACGGTGAGCGGCTTTCCCGCGCGCTTCGATGCTTCCTTGATAGGTGCGACGTAGTTGGAGTACTCGTCTGGGATGGACGCCATCACCATAGCCTCGAAATCAACGTCTGCGATGGGTACGGCCGCTGCCGCATTCAGCTGGAGTCTCAGCTTGTCCATCGCGTCCAAATGTTCGCGAACGTTGCCGCCCGTGGCGCAGCTCATTGCGTTGAGCTTTTTGCGGATGGTGACACCATATGAGACCGACTTTGTCTCATACTCGCGGGTGAGCCAATTCCACAGCTGTAATGCCGTGGTATGCTTATCCGCCTCGTGCATTACACTGGGCGCAAAGGGGTGAGGAATCCGGATCTATTCTTCATGCTGAGGAATGGGATGACGATCCGGGCCGGTGCTGACAAATCCAGTCCCGAGTCACGCACCTGTGATTTGTGCCTTAGTTACAATGCTGCAATCACAGCTTACAAGCAGCAACGAGAGTTCGCAGGAGCCATCGGAGCAGCCATCGGCGTCGGCATTGTTCGGGTCAGATCTTCGACCTGTGCAGGGCGTCGGGATCGGCACTCTCAATCAGTCTCCCGGAGCAAAACTGTTTGCTCGAGACTGGGCCGACCCCCTCGGCAATGTCATCACTCCGAACAGTTGTCATCGGTCTGCGCCCGCAAGAACAATAGCAGAGTACAATGGCGGTATCCATGACTGCGCGCTATTGTGCACACGCTGCCGCCACATTGTGGCAAACAACGGATGATATAGAAAGACCCAATCCGCCGTATGTGTCTGTCTAATTTGCCATGGACGCGCCCGTCGCCGCCGCTAGCGGGCAACATGCCCAGCCTGCTGTTATCTCAACAGAGCAGCTTACCGCCTTGATGGCGCGGCTCAGCGCGCTTGAGTCGGATCTCAACAACAGCAACGCCAGATTCAACGCCGCCGCTGCCGAAGCTCAGGCTCGTGAGGCGCACTTACAGTCCCAAGTTGCCTCTCTGTCGTCCGCTCTGAACCAGGAGCAGCAAGCTGGCTGGCACTTCAGGTGAGCCCGCTGCACACATCCCTCACATTTGTGCTTATTGTCTCAGGGCTGCACCACCTGTTTCATCCAACGTCAACGCTGCTCTTCAAGTTTCTCAGTCGTCGCCTGCTGCAGCACCGATTCCACCTGCTACCCACGTCTCGCGTCCGACAGCACCTCATGATCGCCAGACAACGCCCCCTCGGCCCTCGCAGTCGGCGTTGTCCTCTTCGGCATTGTCCTCTGCCAAGTCCACTCCGTCAAAGACCAAAGGCAAGAAACCGAAGAAGAATAACGCTGAGATTCATCGTGTCATAACGGGCGAGCTGCCAGCCGATGTCCGTGGGTTCAAAGTGCGTGATTATTGCGACATTCTGTGGGCGCGCAACGCTTACAAAGCACCAGGACGCCTTCTTCCTCCACCTCTACATCCTTTGGGCGATTGTCGAGCCCGGCGCCGTTCCCGTAGCCCCATCCGACGAAGTCCTTCAGTGGTTCCAGAGCAAGTTTCCCACGATTGATAGTGTCGCAGTTGCACGCAACGGCCCAAACATCATCTCCCCCGGCCTTGTCGAAGTCGCAGCCATTGGGCGCAATGCGAGACGGAAGGGCACAACCGCATGGAAGGCTTCCAAGGTCGAGAAGAGCGCTTTGCTTTTCATGCAGGCCTTTCTAGCTCGGTTTGGTTTCAAGCGCTGGGCGTTCGACTTCAGCAGCACACCGTACAGCCCCTACAATTCGGCATGCCGAATCGTCGCTATTCTTAGCTTCCAGCAGGCCATGCTCGCACACGCGTACATCTTCATTGGGCCCGTCTTCAACTACGTTC
Source organism: Auricularia heimuer (assembly GCA_002287115.1). Lineage (NCBI taxonomy): Eukaryota > Fungi > Basidiomycota > Agaricomycetes > Auriculariales > Auriculariaceae > Auricularia > Auricularia heimuer. Next base: position 265,668 of record NEKD01000032.1, on the reverse strand, counting down.
AAGATATGCCTCTGCTCATCAAGCTCTTCGACCACTTCGTTATGCACATTCAGTACCCCCGTTTCCTCAAGCACGCTGCCAATCCCGGTCTTCTCGCTATTCAAGATGGTCGGAAAAATACCTACCAGCGGCGCCAGCGGGTGCGTATTGTCTCAGCATCCATGATTGCGCTGACGTGCCAGGCAGCTGATGGAACGTCGTATCAAGCAACTCAAGAAACTCGGCCTCGATCGCTATACAAAGGCTCTCGAGGATCCGAAATGTCATTCTGACGACGAGCTCGATGAGGCAACCGGCAACTACATCATCACGCAGCGGCCCGGCCGCTCACCTCGTTGGACGCGGTTCGTTCGGGAGCTGGATGCTCGCCGTGAGGCCGAAGCTGTCCTGCTTGGTCAGAACTCGGCGAAGAAACGCATCGAGCCGCCTACCCCTCGTCCGACGCGGCTCCCTGCACTGCCCAAGAACACGACGCTGGACTGGTTCGACGTTGACTTCTACAACAAGCTCTCCATCCGCGTCCGCAAGCGCGTCGGTCGCCGGTATGGCGTCGTTCTACATCCTGAAGATCGCTATGTCCTTTGCTCACCCCGCACGCCTTCGAAACAATGCCCATGGGCAAGTTCATGGAGCGCTGGGGCGATCAGCTCATTGCCTGCTACGATTACCCCGAGTCGGATGCGGATTCTGACGAGAGCGACGACGAGGACGAGGACGAGTATTGGCTGGATATGGCACAAGGGAAAAGCAAGAAGAAAGCGGAATCGAGCGACGTGGAGATGGATGACGAGGAGATGGCCGAAGCCGTGGACGCTGCGCTGAACGAGGAACAGAATGTATTCATGGCACGGATGAACCTATGATACCAATTTTTTACGTTGTTCTAGAGCACATGCGGGGTGGAAGTCCCGGGCAGCATCCTCGGGAGCAGGGCCATACACGGGCTGCATCAGGTCAACGATGCCCGCAGCACGCGGGCATCTTGACGGTGCTGGCGGTGCAGCGCGCTCTCGCTCTTGGCTCGCGCTGCAGATGCTGGTGACTGTACATGCCGCGCCGGTAGCGCGGCGGCGGGGCGCCGAAGCCACCGTTGGGGATGTGGTAGATATGCGCGGCGGGATCGGCTGCGAGACAACGACACAGCGTGCAGCCAAACGACGAGCGGCCGACTGGCCGATGCTTCATGCGGGTGTATTGCCCGTCTTGATGCTGCGCGTCCCGCACCGCCGCCCGCGGTGCAAGACGAGCATATTTTGGCCGTGCTGAGGGATACGGGAGGCCGTCGGACAGCCGAGGGCGACTTAGCGGCCTCCTGGCCTCGAGAACTGAGCGATCCAGCCGTGGATATGGACTGCATCATCGCGTAAAGCTCGACTGAGCGCGCCGGAACTGGGCAGACAGGGCAATAAAGACGAACAGGTCATTCTCCGCGCGCGTCAGGTGCGGGTGCAGGTAGTACATCGACGCCGAGCCCGCCGGCAGCAGCTCATGTTGCGCTCGAAGATGGCTGGCGTGCGCTCAGCCTCGAACAGCTGGATGAGGACGGTTCTTGCTGCTTGAACCACGCCGCCGATGCCGAGCGTGAGCGCGTCGGTCTTTTGACGAAGTGGGGTGCCGGCGTCGGAAGCGCATGGTGGCGGTGACCGTGCAAGTGCAAGTGCAACTCCGTCAGCAAACACTGTAAAATCTATAAAAATTCTGGGATGACATGCTAAGCAAATATCAAACCCATTAGATATACCATGACCTACATAGAAGGTATTCAGCATATAATCAATGTCTTTCCAGCTAAATGCAAAACCATAGACCCCAATAGCACCCGACGCACGCTCCACGTCGGAAGGTGAGTGCCACCTGTAGCGCTCAGCTCCATGCATCGGTCGAGTTCGGTCGGACAAGCGGCAGTAGGGCGCGCGCACCGGACCTCCTCGAAACCGCGTCCTATATGACTGGAGGCGGTTTGTCGTACTGTTTCTGTGCGACGGGCAGCTCGAGGCTGCTCAGGAGCTATCTTACGGCGGGAAACCTCTATTCCTGCCGTACTCAAGCATGAAATCGGAAGGCTTGTTACACCTGTTCCGACCCTTCCGAGCTGAGCCCCACCTGAGCTGTGGAGTACGCGTCGGGTGCTATTGGGGTCTATGGTTTTGCATTTAGCTGTCAAGTACGAAAAAAAAAATATGATGTCATGATCAGAAGGTGCGGTGTCTGGACTTAAGGGCGGCGATTTCCGGACAGGCCGCCTTTTCTCACCGTTGACTCGGACCTCCAGCTCCCCCGGCGCCCTCATGCGCTCCTTCGGCGTCGCTGTCTCCCGCCCCGATTCCACCGCGCATCTCTACCACATCCCGAACGGCGACCACGGTGTCCCACCAGCGCGCTACAACACGAGCAGCGCGACGCACGCGCTCGTCATCGCGCACTGTCGCTTTGCGACGGGGGGCGTGGTCGAGGTCGAGCCTGGGCTGCACCGTCCGTCACCGGCCAGCACAAATGGCGGCGCCTGGGCACTCGCGGCCGTCGTGACGTGCCCGCCGCTGCGCGCTCAAGGACGCGCCCAACCCGCTCACAACGCGCATCGGCAAGACCCACGTCGGCGGCCTGGCCGCGCAGGTGCGTTCATCGTGGGGCGGTACGAGTTCGTCAATAACTTAGTGCTGGTAGGGATAGGCACGGGTACGGGTAACCCGTGCGGGTATGGTACCCGCACCCGCCGAGGGTATGAGTACGGGTCCCTCAGTGGAGATCCGCAACGCGCCGTACCCCCGGGTCTTTAAACTCGTGGTGCGCCTGCGCGCCGTCGCTGGAGCCGGCGACGCGGGCGCGCGCGCGTCGGTTTCGGCCAACCGCGACGCCCAGGGCCTTCCAGCCCGGGCGCTTGCACGCTCGCACGACGCGCAACGCAGCCCGTACCGAGGTACGGGCTGTATGCGCCTGCGCGCGGTCGCTCGAGACGGAGACGCGGGCGCGCGTCGGTTTCGGCCAACCGCGACGCCCAGGGCCTTCCAGCCCGGGCGCTCGCACGCCTGCACAGTGCGCAACGCAGCATCCTAGCCGCGGCGGTTGCGTGCGGATACGACCCGCACAGCAGCCCGTACCGATGTACGGGCTGGCTGGGTGCATCGCTACGCACGTTGCAGTCGGTGGTGTGCGCGCGACGGCCGATACCGGTCATCCGTGGCGAGCGCAGCGTCGTAACCGCGGCGCATACGCGTGGATACGACCCGCACAGCAGCCCGTACCAATGTACGGGCTCGGCGCGTCGTTGTGCGGCCGCTGCGGTCGGCGGCGTGTGCGCGGCCGCCGATACCGGTCATCCGCGGCGAGCGCTGCGTCGTAACCGCAGCGCATGCGCGCGGATACGACCCGTACCAATGTACGGGCTGGGTGTGTCGCTGTGCGGCCGCTGCGGTCGGCGGTGTGCGCGCGGTCGCCGATCCCGGCCACCCGCGGCGTGCTCGTCTCTGCTATGTTCGGGTTGCGGGTAGGGGTATACCCGTCTAACCCGTGCCTATCCCTAACTGTGCTGCAGGACGTGGGACACCGTACAGACCCCGCTGCACGCGGGGTTGCGCCCAGCACGGTCGACTGGCAATCTGTACTTATTTCAACATGCGCCCGGCGCCGACGAGCTGCAGATTGTTATATATTATTTCCGTCCTCTGCCTAGTGGGTGTACAATACAGGTCGAAGCGCTAATACCAAATGTCCCAGCGGGCCGAATGCGTAACGCGGCGCGTGATACAATCTCGTGTGGCTGAATGACCATGAGGGGATAAGAGTGAGAGTAATACAACGAATTTTGAAATCCAGGGAAGCGCAGAAATGGATTCTTGGAAGCGTCCTGCACCGATAAACCCGCATGCGGTGCGACAATGCAGAATGTATGGGTCACCTGGTGCAGCGGCAGCTCGAGGATTGCCTCGATGTATCCGGGATAACGAGATCCTCCATCTGAGGTTGTGAAGACGATGGAAGATTGACCGCGATGTAGCTGGCGAGTGGTATAGTCCCGGCCGTTATAACTGCACGTGCGCCGATAACTCGCTGTGGTCGGGAGTACGTCAGCGCCCAGGGCTTGAATGTTGTTCGACACAGCCAGCCAATGACCGCCGCGGGAGTTGAGATGCTCGAGGAGCAGTGCATAGTGCTCAGGCTCAATTCGAGTACCCGCAGCGAGCCTTCGGGCCTCCTGCTCGGCCGTGAGCTCCTGGGATCTCGAAGACGAGGTCTGCGCTGCAGGAAATAAGATATCCTTTACTGGCTGACTTGTCCCTGCTTCTCGATCGATTGCGCCGTCGTTAATCTGAGCTGCAAGTCGACCGCGTCTACAGATTTGCCGTAGCATTGTATAATCCATCTCGTCTAGTGGACTCTCAGAAATAAATGCAGGCTACGAGCAAATAACACGCACATATATGGCCGTTCGTATTGATGTGCTGAAACTGCCCATTGAGGCGCTCGTAGCCCCACTCGCCAACTGGCATCAATGGACCCCAAAATTTGAGCTGGTCCGTGTTGTGCATCGCGAAGTGGTCATTCGGTCGTGACGGGAGGTGAGGAAAGAGCTGGCGCTTTGAGCTGCGGTAGCGAATGTAATGGTAAAGGTAGCGATCCGCGTCGGAACTCGAGACCGCATAAGAACCAATGATGAGTGTAGCGGAAACGAGATCGTGAAAGTTGTCGAGCAGCTGCGCATCGCGTTTCTCAGACGATGAGCTCCAGTGCTCCACGAGGCACATTGGCAGCACGACTGCGAAGAGCGTATAGAACAGGTCCGCCTTGAGCTTGCCGTGTGATGCATCTCCAAGATTGGCAGGTGGACGCTCGATGTCGGTGGGGAGGATAATGTCCGCGATACACGTGCGAATCATGCGGACACCGTCGTCATCGAAGGTAGGCCCGAGCAGCGGTGGATCGTCCACAACCATATCAAACTCGGATTCACCGTCATCGCCTGATTCGGACGCAGAGTCTTCATCTGGTGCAAAGTCTGCATCACCGCTGTCGGTGCTGAGGTCCATTGGCTGATCGCCAGCGGCAGTGGTGACCAGCGGTGTACTGGTCGCTGGCGGGGAACATACATGCAAAGCCTGGTCTGCGAGAAGATCGGCGACCTCTTCGGCGAGGGGATGAAGATCTGTGGCGGTGCTACCGGTTGCCGGAATGTTGTCGTTGCCGGTAGGCACAGCTTGGCCAAATCCCCAGATGCGCCGCAAGTGGTCCTGGAGCACACCCTCGAACCAGTTATGCATCACACCCAATACAGTGTAGCGCACGTGGCTGCGATATGACAGGCGATGTAACTCAGACCAGCGCACACCAGTTCTCTTGAAGATCTCGTTGCGCGCAGTCTTTGTTGATGCCGCCCGCCACTCTTCCGCAGCTGCACGAACTTCCGCCCCTGAACGCATTGGCCAGTTCGAAACATCGAGCCGGTCTATGTCGCTTAAACGTAGCGTGCAGAATGAACAGAACTGGTCAGCGCTGTGACCTGCCTGCCCACCAGCTTTGCGAAGACCGGGAGTGTCGCCTTGCAGCGGAATGACCGCAACACGTATCATGCGGCCGTCAGGATGCCGGTAAGTAGGGACGGACTTGCCGGCCCAAAAGGAAGCCAGACCGGCGACGATGGGCTCGAGAACGTTGGTAATGGTAGTGACCGACGGTTCGTGAGGACCAGGTGTTATGCCAGCAAAGAACACGTTCTCAGGCAAGTAGCGCAGCTCGGGTGGCAGATTCATGCAGCACAGCATGATAGCTCCATAAGAGATCTTCTTGCCAGCGATGCGGTTGGTGAGAGGGTTAAACCAGTCGATGAAAAACCCGAATGTCAGGTTGCCTTGAGTCGTCGTGAATGAGCCGAGCGAGGTCCAAGCAGGGCTATCCCAAATGCCGTGCATCTTGCTGCCCGGTGCCGGACGCACATGCTCGTAGGACTTGTCGATGAGATCCTCGATCCCAGGACGAGAAAGAAACCAGGTAAGCCAGCTCTCGAACGCTTGCGTGCTGTACAAACGTCGCGGTACAGAGACCGGGCCTTTGGCAGTGTGACGAGTCATGAGCAGCGGCTCTCCACAGACCCTGCTACGCGGAGTCTCGCGTCGTGTGCATGTTGCTGGCATGTTCTTGATGTCGTCGTACTTTGCAAAGCACTTTGGACAACATCCAGAACGTGTGATGGTCGGCTCGAGAGAGAGCCTACTCATCGCTGTTCGAACGTCACGAAGCAAGCGCAAACTCGGATTACGAAGCACGACCTGGAGGATGACTTGAAGGAAGAGCGTCACAGCATGTGCCTGCTCCTGGCTGAGGCCACAGCAGAGGTGAAGCCAGGAAACTAGAACAAATATGAGCAATGTAATGCCGCGATTGAGCTCTGAGAAGTATGAGGATTTGCCTGCTCTGTGCGGCATTGCAGCGTACCAATCTCCGGGCTTGGCTGCATCCACTCAGTCTTTCGTGCAGAACTGGAGGCTCGCATCTTCTTTGGAGGCCGCCAATCGTAGTCGTCGACGCTTGCTGCAGCAGGCCGCTTGCCATTTGCATTCGGAAGTCGGTCGGGCTCGGGCACGGTAGCCGCTGCATCTCGCAACCGATGCTTCTGCCGAGTGCTCGGATGGACGTAGCGCCCGCTCGAGGCGTTGCCATGCAAGTCTTCGCACTGATCTTTAATGCACCCGCTGCATGTACAAAGGACGCGCTGAGGCGTCGAGTGCTTTCCGGACATGGTCGGAAGGAAGGGACCCGGATTGTGGCACCGGTTGCTCTCCGGTACGCACAATAGCGCATAATGCTGTGCACCAGTGCAACGTGACCGCCAGCTTTGTGACAAACGCCTTATCCAGCCGCCCCGGACCGTGATTGCTGGTCATCCCACACATGATTCTTCACCATGAAGAATGATGACCAATTCTTCACCCCTTTGCGCCCAGTGTTAGCGCGTCGGGGAGACCGGAGACGAGATGGTTGAGAGACTTCGCGTCAGTCTCCGTCCACTCCTGCCAGATCCGGAGTTCCGCCTTGTACAGCGCGAGCTTTGCTGTGTCCGCCTCTACGTCCGCCTTGACGTAGCCCGGCGCCTCTGCCGGGTGCTGCGGTGCCGTGAACGTGTCGTCGACGTGTAGAAGCCACTGCTTCATGCGCATCTGCGTTCTCATGCGTGTCTTCCACGCAAACCAATTTCCGCCCTTAGCCTCGAGCTGAGGGATCTTGTAATGGTCGTCTCTCGTAGACATAATGAGCAGATGTTATCGAAGATGGTGTTCTTGGCTGAGGATTGGTGTGGCAACAAGTCAGAGCTCGGGGCTCATAACCTGTGCAAAGTTGAGGGCTAACTTGTCGCACACCGTGAGTCGTGGGGGATGAGACTGAATCTATTCCCATGTACATACTGTCGTATATAAGCTTCTGGTACTCAGGGGAATGATCAGAGCATGAAAAAACTAGAGCAACACTACTGAGAAGTTCTAGACGAGTCTGAGACTATGCGCGCCCCTTGCGCTACCCCTCCACTATACTGGTGCATTTCTCACACTATATACCTATTTCATACTTGAAACCAAGCAGTACAGACGCAGGAAAGCCCTTTAATGCGCAAAACGGTCGTCCGCTGCCTTTCTGGCGGTCTTGATCGATTACGTAAGTCGGTCCGTTGTATGGTGCAAAACCCGAAACCGCACGTTCTATTTCTCCACGGTGGCGGCACCTCATCGCGTAAAAAGCGGTAATTAGACATATTTTCAGTCTCTCTACAGTTCCTAGGTCTCAGGAGGCATATCCCTCACCTGAATGTTCGACAATTGGCGTCATTCTATACCTCCGCCAACGAGGGCAGAGATTTGACACCTAGCAAGGCAAGATGCTCTAATTAAAAAGCTATCCACATAATTTGTAGAATTTTAAAGTGTCCATAGGACTTAAAATAGGACCTGGACAGTCCGCTCATACGGGGTTAGCCGGCCGGAGGTAAATGACTTGGCGGGGATTTCACGTCCCCATTGATTCAACTGCCATCTGGTTCCACGCCTGCGTTGTGATACCCGCCGCAACGCTGGCTGCGGGAGACGGACAATATTCTCTTTCTGGTTTCGCACTGAGTGCCACGGTGCACAATCCCTCAACTATCGTTCCTTCAACTCTCCCTCATCATCACGATTTCATTCGCCGGACGAATGGTGACTGAACGACTGACACGCCCAACAACGATCGCATGTACCTTCTCACCCCCATGTAACCCTTAGCTAGTCTTGCAACGCCCAATATAACTGAATGACATTGACTCGGTGCATATGCCAGCCGCATGACCGCACATTACTTGCCAGAACGCGTCCCGCGGCCGTGCGTCCCGTGTGACACGGACTGACACCCTGCCCGCACTCTAGAAACAGCTGGCCATGAGCTTCTGAACATGACTTCACAAATGCATGAAATCCGATTATACGCATGCAGCCTTCTTAATCACAATACATCGTCAGACGCGTGAAACTCTCCCTCCGGCCGTTTACAGCTCCAGGCCTCACATAAGTTACCTGCGCCACTGGCAGTCAGCTCACACTCAGATGCGTCGCGCAAGAGACTCACGTAGCATCGACCTGCTTGGTCTGGGGCAGCGCGAGGATGACTTTGCGCTTGTAGTTGGCCATATCGCCCGTTTGCGCGGGGGTTGCCCTCCAAGTAGACCGTCTGCAGCTCGGGCATCCGCCCGGGTCCGCACTGCGCGTCCAGCGCGCTGAGGTCCGGTATCAGGTTGTTGTTCGCCTGCGATGCATCCCACCTCATGAGCATCTGGGCCAACCACACAATTGGAGCGGACTCACCCAAAGCACCTCGAGCGAGCGGAGGTGTGTATTGTTCTCTAGCACTCGAATCCGGTTCTCGCCGACATCCAGCGTGCGCAGCTTCAGCTGGACGAAGCGTCAGAAGAAGTCTGATGAGACAACGATAGCGCACGTTGTTCTTCAGCCCCTCGAGCTGTTCCAAGCCGTTCTGGCTAATGTAAAACTCCTCGAGATCGGTCAGATGTTCGAGCCCTTCGAGCTTCCGTGATGCGGTTGCGCTGAATGGAGAGGATGCGCAGCCGCGGGAGCTTGTCGAGGTTCTACGGCGAGGTGAGCACCGCAACGGCGTCCCGCGAAAACGCGACGTGGCTCGAGTTGCTATATTCGATATACGTGCATTATTGTTCTGCACGAAATTATAGATAGAGCGGAGAGTGGTCTGAGCAGGGAGAGAGGATGAAATAGCATGGAGGAGGTTGAACGATAGACGGAGAGATCTGCGGGCGCTCTGTCAGTCGACATTCGAAACTTTGAAGCAGACATACTCAGGGAGTTTGGTGACATTCTTCAGCGCGTCGCCAAGCGATTTCAGTTGGTTTTCGAAGAGATCCAGCTCTTCGAGGTCGTAAAGTGCCTCCCAGTCTCCGGGGTCGAGCAAGGAGATGGGGCTCTGACGCAGACAGAGCTGTTTGAGGCAAAGCCCGAATCGGGACAGGTGAAGTGTGGAGGACGAAAGACGACAGTGCACAAGCCCGAGCTCCTGCAAGCGATGAGAATACCAAACGCATTAAGGGAATGAGCACGCACGGGCGTGTCTTCTGGGAGTTCCTCGAGAATGTCGCCGTGGTCGGCGTCGCCGCTCTCGCTGACGGACGGCGAGTTATCCAAGTCGTCGTCGTTGTCCTGGTTCACCACAACGACCGCTTCTTTTGCGGCTGGCCGATGTTGAGGTTGATGTTGAGGTTGACCTTGGCCTTGGCCTTGACATTCGCCTTGACCTTGACGCTGGACATCGTGCTCGACCGCCGCGCGTTCGGTCGCCGCTTGTCCTTCTGGCTGCTGCTGGAGCTGGTGCCCGTCCCCTTGCGTTGCGTTGGAGGCTTCGCTGGCGTCTGCGAGGCCTTGTCCGCCGCGTCGCTGATGACCATGCCGACCACTGTCTTCACGACCTCCGTTACGAGCCCAGCTACTATTATCCCCGGCATCGTCGATTTGTACAGCAGCTATGGTGTCTGGGTAGGCGGAGGTATAATATCGGAGCCTGTGCGCCCGTCAGCCTGAGTTGTGCGCTGCGTGGCTTGTTGCTAACCTGGATGGTGCACCGCTCGATCCAGTTCGCGCAGCCATTTCGAGTCTGTACGGCTCGGGCTTATATAGTCAAGCGGCAGGCGCGTGCAGGCGGACGTGCTATGAAAGTCGCGGCCTGGTCAGATGCGTGCTGGAGGCACGAGGGGGTTGTGATGGTGCAAAGACGCGATGACGGTCGATCCCGTGTCCGAGTCATCTTCCCCTATCTTATCCCTGACCAACGCATTCATTTTCTCCCCCGATATCAGTGTCATTCTCTGCTATATTGGTATGTTGAAACGGGCTCACGACCTGTTTCGCTTTCTCAGAGCTTCATTGAGCACACGCGACTCGGAGCGTTACCCGTGAATAGCACCCTGCATGCCCAGGACACTGATCAGCGAGGGAAGGGCTGGAGTGCGCCTCGAAGTGCTGCCTCGAACGCTCCAGACATCGATAAAACCAGTTCAGGGTCAGGTGAATGTCGGTGAATGTGCAGGGCGCGACTGCACACGCAGGCGTGCAAACCGCCGCGCCACATAGCCGGGGAGTAGGTAGCACGGTTGAGTAGCGGAGCAGCGCAGTTGCATAGCTAAGCATGCACGAATCTGCTCCAAGGGCCGAGTTACGCATGCACCTGATCTAGATCTAGCACCAGCAAGTCGGTCGTAGAGAACAAGCAGGCACACAGAGACACATATTCAGTGTCAGGCCCCACAATTCATGCGACGATGCCGAACGATCCCCTCGTAGATGCATTGTTCAGCGGCGGGGAGAGCGGAGAACCGGTGTGCTGGGATTACTCCATCCAACACGTTGGCCATACCAGCTCCACAGCTTTATGCACGAGCACGAGACTTGTGGCCTGTGATAGTCTGATGCAGGTAGCAGTAAGCCCCTTGTGCGTGGCACGCTGGCACGCAGGAGCAGGGTCGCGGTTCGTCATACATTCCCTCGAACGGCCATGGAGTCGCCCCGGTCACCCTTGGGCCTGACAGCCCTGGCGTCGTGGGAGAAGAATGCAGCTGCTCAAGGGCAGGCGCACATCATAGTGGCTGCGATGGAATTCGTAGTGAAAAAACGGAGGACAGATTGCGGATTTCGCCGAAGGTAGGCCGACTCTCCGTCGCATGGTCGGACGCAGACAGTCACAGCGACCTCTTTGGCGGTGTAGATGGCGGTGTAGATGCATTTCGCCCTGGCCCGTTCATTTCTGTGGTTCATCCAGGTCTGTTCTACTTGAGCCCTTTTTGAATGAGAGTGAGCATCATGATCACTGTCGCCGGTGAGCTTCGGGGAACAGGGGCGACAAGTGCTGGCAGGCGGCAGGCCTCATGAAAACCGGCGACTAGCTATAGGTCTAGCCCAAGAGAAAGTGTTGAGCCGAGTGAAGAAGATAAATATATATACATGCCCACGACGTCTCGAGTCAGTACTACACGAAGACAACGCACCCTAGCATTCTCACCATTGTGATTCTGACCATCGGGGGATGCGTTCAATCTGGATCCGGACGATTCTGTCGTATACCGACCAATCGAATCTTGACCATTCCATACACCCAAGCTCGAGAGCCACGCCCGCGTCGTACAGTTCAAGGATTGCGGGGTTGCCTGTCCGTACTACGGGCTGGCATGATAATATGATGTCGGGGATACTCCGGAGAAGATCAGGTATGAGAGGCGCGGGGCGTCGAACTGGATGGCTTTGCGCAGCTGGCGCGCAAAGTCGAAAACTTTGAGAAGCGTGCGGTGGTCCGAAGTGCCGAAGGTGAAATACTGTAAGCACGGTGCGCGTATCCCCCCGAGCGCATCCAGGTCCAGCGCGAGGAGGCGATGGATGCAGGAGCCGTACCAGCCCGTACCCATGTCCGAGCTCTCCAGATCGATCCGCATATGCGTCACAGCGGGCAAAGTGATCGTGCCGTTCACCAGCATGTCCTCGAAGAGGTAGCCTGGGATGTGCAGGAAATTCAGGTTCGAAAGGCGATGGGCGCTGTCGGTGAAGATGTCCAAGAGCATCTCGTTCGTCGCTTCGCCGTGTACTTCAAAATGGACCGGGGTGTCGTCGCAGATTCTGATGGAAATTCCTCTCTCCATAAAGTAGTCGCTTCCGTCTATGACCATCTTCTTTGGGTCGGAGAAAATGGACGAGAAAAGCGCGACGGCGGCAGCTGGCTGGTCGCCGGAGCCAATGAGCGTGATGGACCGTAGGCCTTGATGGCCCACCCAGGCCTTGAGGAAGGGGGTCGTCTTGATCATATAATTGTATTCGCTATCGAGCTTGAACTTCTGAAGGGACGCCGGCGGGCGGCCCTGCGGCAGCATCTTGACGTTGATGCGCCCAGATACCGGAGATATGGTGAACTTCCTAAGGTTCGGACAGAGTTGAAATATCCGTCGCCCATCCGTGTTCAGCGCGAAGATGCAGGAGAGTTCCTGCAGATGCGGCATCGGGTGGAACAGTCCCTCGAAGGACTCCGTGATACTCAAGGATCGCAGGCAGGGGAAGAGGCCGCTCAGGCTCTTCTCGGGGTCGCTCCAGTGGTCGTCATCCGACAATTCGAGCGTCTCGAGGCGTGGGAGCGGGGTTTGGGGCGGGGGAGTAGCGCATCCAGCAAGTGGCTTCCGCACGAGTCTTTGATCGCCAGCGATTTCACGCGGTGGATATTTTGCCTGAGCTGGTCGAGCGTCGTCGGGTCGTCCGCAATGTCCGCAAACAGCGTGAGCGAAAGGGGCGCGGAAGCCGAGCGACGCAGCATCGTCTGCACCAGCGTCGTGTCCAGCTTGGGAGTGCCCGTGGAGTGGATTGTGCTCCAAAGGGACGGAATGGAGAGCGCGTTCTTGCGCCACAGGCGGGAGGTGTGGGTGACCGCGATCCTGTCTGTCATCTCGAGGTGCCTGAAGCATTCGGCGTACAGCTCGGTGGGTAGCCTGCGCCATACGTCGTCCGTCCTCGCGTTCCACTTCGACACGGACTCGGCCACTGCGCGGTGGACTGTGGATAGGAGGGTATCGACAGCAACCTCGAGCTCCTGGGCACTATGATTCGCGACAAGGGTGATCATGAGTGCTGTAGCCAGAACCGTTGCAAAGCTCGCTCGGACGCACCTCGATGTGTTCGTGCCCGTCGAATGCAGGTAGGATATGATCGCTTCGTGAATGGCGGTAAGCGCTGGGTGGTCGGCCATGGTATAGATGATGTTTGTCAGGAAAGAAGATGTGTGGCGGAGTCCGCGGAGTCCGCGGTGCTCTGACAGGCCACGTGGTGCCCAGCAAGTCTATAACTGAGCAGACTGGGGCATTCTCTTCATAAAATGAATATTCCCAGCAACCAAACCGTGTTTAAACTTGCGATAATTGCATCTACAAGAGATCCGGATGCATACTTGACTGTACGTGAGCAATCTCTGTATCTTGAGACTTGAAAGACCTGTACAATCGTCTGAGTGGGTTAGTAAGTATTCAGGTCCGCGAACACTGCTGCGTGATGGATTCATTTCTTGCCCGGATTTTGGACTCGTGAAAGTTGGGATCTGAGGAAGCCGGTTGCACGTGAAATCGCTTCTAACCGTCGCGTCATAAGGTCCGCTGCGTCCGACCCTTTCCCCGCAACTCGCGCAACCCCTCCCCCGCCCCCAAACTCCATGTCGCTCTCGTTCAAGGGTCACACCGTCGTCGTCACCGGTGCCGGCGGCGGCCTCGGACGCGCGTAAGTTCGTCCAATAGAGCCTGGGAACCGCTGCTGACACACGGGCTCCAGCTATGCGCTCGCCTACGCCTCGCGCGGCGCCAACATCGTCGTGAACGATGTCAGCAGGGAGGCGGCCGAGAAGGTCGTCGCAGAGATCACCAAGGGTAAGCCCGACACGCTGCCCTGGCGCTGGGCGGCTCGCTGAGGGTCTCGCAGCCGGCGGCAAGGCCGTGATCAACACCTCGTCCGTCGCAGACGGCGCGTCGGTCATCCAGACTGCCCTGGACGCATTCGGCAGCGTCACCATCCTCATCAACAATGCTGGTATCCTCAGGTGCGCGTCGGGGAGCTGTAGTAGCTCTGAACAGTCTTTGATACCAGCACAGGGACAAGAGGTTCGTTCACAGGGCCCTAATCCAGTGAAACGAATCCAAATGAATTTTTGCAGCCTGAAGAACATGACGGACCAGGAGTGGGACATCATCCAGCTCGTCCACCTCAAGGGCGCCTACTCCTGCACCAAGGCCGCCTGGCCCATCTTCCGCAAGCAGAAGTTCGGTCGTATAATCAACACCTCCAGTGCGGCTGGTCTTTATGGTCAGCGCCTACTGTTCTACAATCAAAAATGGGATATTAAGCTGCTCGGTGCAGGCAATGTTGGCCAGGCCAACTACAGCGCAGCCAAGATGGGTCTCGTTGCATTCACGAAGACACTCGCACGCGAGGGTGCAAAGTACAACATCAAGGCGAACGCCATCGCTCCCGTACGTCTGTCCTAATGTGTATATGCTCCAGTCGAGCTGACCGTCCCGTTCAGATTGCTGCCTCGCCGATGACAGCGACAGTCATGCCGCCGGACATGCTCAAGGCCCTCGGAGTGAGCAACCTCATAAGCTTCTGAACCACTCTCTGAATTTCCGCGCAGCCCGAGTTCATTGCGCCTCTCGTGCTCGCGCTTACTCACCCGGACGGCCCGGATTCGACTGGACGCGTCTATGAGCTCGGTGGAGGTTACATTGCGGAAATCCGCTGGGAGCGCAGCAAGGGACAGCTGTTCCGCACGGACAACACCTTCACGCCCTCTGCCGTACGTCCGCTTCCTCGAATGCGCGTAGACAGTCCGACTGATATTTAATGGATATGCAGGTCAAGGCTAAGTGGGACAAGATCACCGACTTCGAGGGTGCCGAGCACCCCAACGAGGCCGCCAATATGCTCGTGTGTTCATATCATGTCTTGTTTTGACTTACTGCCAAACTCACGGATATACGCTCTGCAGACCCTCCTCGAGAGGGCGCAGAACCTGCCGCCGAACGAGGCTGCTAAGCCGGAGGTGCGCTACGACGGCAAGACTGTCATCGTCACCGGAGCTGGCGCGGGGCTCGGACGCGCCTACTCGCACATGTTCGCGCGCCTCGGCGCCAACGTTGTCGTGAACGATGTGAGCGAGAAGGGCGCGAAGGCTGTTGTCGAGGAGATTACCAAAGGTGCGTTGAGCTCATTCGATCATTTCATTCGTGCTGATGCATGTCTAGCTGGCGGCAAGGCCGTCGCGGCCATCGCGTCTGCTGAGGACGGCGATGCGATCGTCAAGACCGCTCTGGATGCGTTCGGCGGAGTGCACGTCGTTATTGCCAACGCGGGCATCCTGCGCGACAAGGCGTTTTCTAACATGACTGAGAAGGAGTGGGACGACGTTATTGCCGTCCATCTCCGGTGCGTGACTCTAGCGTTTATGTGGATTATTCTTGACCTTCGTTCGACAGTGGCACGTACAAGTGTGTGAAGGCTTGCTGGCCCATTTTCCAGAAGCAGAAGTACGGACGCATCGTCACGACGTGCTCAATTGTCGGTATCTGTGAGTGGTATTCTACAAACCTATGTTCCAGGATGCTGAATGAAGTGTCCCTGAAGATGGCAACTTCGGGCAGGCCAACGTATGTTCCACAACATCATACCCTCTTTGTTGTTGTCTTATAATTTGCGTAGTACTCGACGGCAAAGGCTGCCATCCTGGGCTTCACGCGCGCGGTGTCGCATGAGGGCAGGCGCTATAACATCCTGGCGAACGTTATCGCGCCCAACGCCGGTACTGCTATGACGGCCACCGTCTGGCCGCCGGAGCTCGTGGAGAAGGTCAAGCCGGATTTCGTTGCGCCTGTTGTCGGATACCTTGCGAGCGAAGGTGGGTTCTTTCATCGTTCTGCTAATAGCCTCTGACCAAAACGCGTTGCAGATAACAGCGAGACGACTGGCGCGCTGTTTGAGGTTGGCGCTGGCTGGGCGGCGCAGACGCGCTGGCAGCGTGCTGGAGGCTATGGGTTCCGCCATGATGCGGAGCTTACGCCTGAGGCTGTCATTAGCAAGTGGAAGATCATCACTGACTTCGGTATGGGCTTTTACTAGTCTTACTTCCGCTGTTAGCGCTCACGACTTGTCCAGACGATGGTCGCGCGACGCACCCCACGACGTCCGCTGAGTCGTTGCAGCAGGTGTGTTGGGGGCTGTAAACTTCCTCCGCTCCGCGTCTAACATCACACGAAGATCGTGGAAAACTTCAACAACGAGGGCGGTTCTTCTGGCAGCGACGGCGAGGAGTCGTCCTATGCCGACCCGGAGGACCCCAAGGAGGTCGCGGAGGCCAAGAAGAACCCGCCGGAGCCGGTCGAGTTCGAGTGGACGGAGAAGGACGTGATCCTGTACAACCTCGGCATCGGTGCGACGGAGCAGGAGCTGCAGTGGACGTACGAGGGCCACGACAACTTCCAGGCGCTGCCGACGTTCGGAGTTATCCCGCCGTTCGCGGCCAGCTCGTCCCTGTCCTATGACTTCTTGCCGAACTTCAACCCAGTGCGTTGCATCGCGGCTTGGCGGTGGTGTTATGCTGACTGCTCGTTGTTGTGCAGGCGAAGCTGCTTCACGGCGAGCAGTACCTGAAGCTGAATGGGCCGATTCCGACCAGCGCTTCTACTGTTACGCAAGCACGGTACGTCTTGTTCTGCAGTCTGCACGGTTCAGCTCGGTTCCTGACATGTGCTGTGCTTGTTCAGGCTTGTTGAGGTCCTGGATAAGGGCAAGGCGGCCGCTGTCACGGTCGTTGTGGACTGCAAGGACAAGGCGTCCGGCAAGGTGTTGTTCGAGAACCAGATGACGACCTTCATCCGCGGCTCCGGCGGCTTCGGCGGGAAGAAGACGGGCAAAGGTGCGCGGTGCCGCCCTGACTTCGGACTTCAGTTGGCTGAATCAACTGGCACTGTGTGATAGACCGTGGCGCGGCGACTGCTGCCAACGAGCCGCCCAAGCGCAAGCCGGATGCGGTCGTGACGGAGAAGACGCTGCCTCAGCAGGCCGCGCTGTACCGGTACGAGGGCCTGGACCTCTATGCAGCTTGCGCTGACCCATCTTGTGCCACACAGGTTGAGCGGCGACTTGAACCCGCTGCATGTGCGTTTTCCGCGCTTGCCTTTGCAACTTTGTACCTTCTGCTGACATGGGCGGCACAGATCCTTCCCGAGTTCGCTGCCGTCGGCGGATTCGAGAAGCCCATTCTGCATGGTACGTTTACTATGATGCTGTGAATGGCTGTATTTCTCAATGCTGATCTGCTTCGCCAGGCTTATGCTTTTTCGGTATCTCGGGCAAGCACATCGTGAAGACGTTCGGCGAGTTCAGCGACATCAAAGCCCGGTGCGCATCTTTCTTCTTCCCAGTACGACAATGGGCTGTTTGTTCATGCTAACGACTGTCCAGCTTCGCGGGCGTCGTCTACCCTGGCGAGACGCTCGTAACGGAGATGTGGAAAGAGGGCAACAAGGTCATCTTCGGTCAGTTCTCCGGTTATAGCGCGGGTGTCTGTCTTCTGAACATTGCCACAGTCACAAAGGTCGCGGAGCGCAAGACGACCGTCCTGTCCGCGGCGGCAGCAACGCTCGTGGCGTCCGACGCCAAGGCGAAGCTGTAATACTGCATAGCACCAAGGAGCTGTACACCATAAGTATTTTCAAGTTCTGGGATTCCGCATGTGTATATACGAATGAACATGATTTTCCGTAAAAATTCGTACAGGAACTAACGTGGGCCGGGAAAAAACAAAGCGGATAGCTGACAGTAGGTAGGGAAAAGAGCGCCAAGGAGCAGTAACCAAGCAAATGAGCAAGAAAAGAACGTGGGGCGGACATAGGGCAGGACCGATGCAAAGTAGTGTACAGCGTGAAGTATCGAAGGGCTGAATGAGTGTCTCTTAACTCCAATGGTCCTACCAGCTGTGAGCTCCCCACTCGTGCCCCCACTCTCTCGCACCAGGCACACGACACGGCATACATCCAGTTTGACGCGTATGAATGAGCGAGCATGCGATGCACGGTCGTGGGCCCAGAGTGAGACAGGAGGGCGGAGAAAAAATATGCTCTATGATTCGGTGACGCCGCCGCATGTGAGGTGGAGCGCCGCCTGTAGCGCGGTGTCTGGGGTCGGACATAAGACGACGGTCGGGGCTTTACGAGGACAAGACGATGCTTACTCGGTTTGTAGAAGAAAAAGACGGTACCGACTATAACGGCAGCGTTAGACAGCGCGGGAAGCGCGCAGGAGCGGACGGCTCACCGATCACGTATAGACACATGAGGATCATGCCCTCCAGCCAATTCGACTTGCCGTCCGCGACGGTGTAGTTCACGGTGATGACGGCCAAGAAGAGCGCTATCGATTCGAATGGGTCGAAAAGCAGCGACAGGGGCTAGAGGTGCGTGTCAGATTGGTTCAGCCTGTTACTCGGGCATGCGACCGACCTTGTCCATGATCCACGCAATTACGACAAGCAGACTGGGCGGAGGGGAATGTTAGCATCTGCAGATTCCTCGCGCACGCAGCTCGCAAACTCACGGGATGACAAACAGCGCGATTTGCTGCAGTGCGGTGAGGCGAGTGTGAGTTATGCAGAGGGACGATAATTGCAGCTGCGCAACTCACGATACTGGACCCAACAGCGACGCCGAGACTGAGCGTCAGCTTGTCCTTGACGGAGACGGTGACAGCCGTGACATGCTCCGCGGCGTTGCCGACGATGGGCAGGAGGATGAGGCCGACCCACTCGGGCGAGATGCCGGACGACTCCGTCACGCCGCTGATGCTGTCCACGAGGAACTCGGCGGTGAACGCGACGAGCACCGTGACGACGATGAGTAGGACGATCGCCGAGCCGACGTTGATCACCGGCGTCTCCTCCTCCTCGTCGTCCTTGCTGCCCGCCTCCAGGTCCGCGGGCGTCGGCGTGCCCGCCGTCGTGGGCTCCACGTCGTGGTGTTCGCGGTCGCCCTCGGGGTGCCGCGAGCTTCGCCGTTGGAAGTGACTCCCGTTGCCGTTGCCGTTCCTGTGGGAGCAGACGCAGCGGCGGCGGCGGCGTCGCCTTGCGCAGAGCTGCTGGTCGATCCGAACATCCTCTGCTTAAGAGACGACGAGCCGGGCTCCTTGAGCGGGTACTTCTGCGACTTGAAGTCGATCGCGGTATCGCCTCCGTAAAGGTGCGCATGCGACCAGAGCTGGAAGACCAAGTACGACCCATAAACTTTTGGGTCTGTCAGCGAGAAGCGAAAAGAGTGAACTTTACGGCGGGAGCGACTCACTGAACAAGAGGATAAGCGACACGCCGCGGCTCATCTTCAGGATGGCCGCGCCTTCCTCCGGGTTGGTCAGGACATCCTGGTCGGCTTGGACGTCTGCGCTGGGGGTGACTGCAAAATGGAAGGCAGCTACAAGGAAAAGAGTCCACGAAAATCAGCCCTCGCTATCTTTGCCACAGCCGCTTGACAGGCTGACAAGCCCTGACATACCGGGGAACAACACAGCGACAACACTAAGAGTAAGCAGCGAGCTGTTCAGCTGCGCAGCAGCTAAGCGCGTATGTCAGTCAGTCTCAATCGTCGCGACAGTTCCAATGCGTCCGCGTAAGCGGGATTGCATAGGATCTAAAGAACTCACAAGCAAGGAAACCCTGTTCGGAAAAGCGAGTGCCGCCCGCAAAGAAGCACATGCCCAATACAAGGACTGCAAGGGAAGCAGACGTGGTGAATTCCCCGGCTGAGATGTTCGAAAGGGCCGCCATTGCTCACGAAGGTTGCTCAAAATGGAGCCGACGACTGCACCCGAAACCAGTCGGTTAGACAGTTGCCCGTTTCACAAACGTGGTCCGAGGACGTACGCGACGATTGCACAATGGTCAGTTCGCATTTTGTCAATGCGATGACCTGCAGAGCATGAGCTTTAGTCCAGGAGCCGAGCACGGGCCCGCTCGTTGCTTACAGCTACGATAAGTTCGACACTGGCGGATCCGACGGGCGTTATTTCTGCAGCGCAGCAAGTTGTGATTAGGAGGGACGTACGCATTTCCCTATTGACAGATTGAGGACAAAGGGGAAACCGGGGGTAAGGACTGTCAGCGACATTTGCCATAGATGGCTCGGACAAAACGCACGAGTGTGGCATTGAGCAGGCCGCCAATGGTCTGGCCGACGCGCAGGGCAAGCTCCTCAGTGGCGAAACCTAGGAGTTTGGCCTAATCACCGCCATGCGACGATGCGGTCAGGCTCGAGGCGCCACATCACAGACGCAGAGACGTGTGTACGAACCAGGGGGATGATTGCAAGAAAAGCCACTGCGAGGGTTGGAACACATGAGGCGTTGAACAATAACGGCTCGACGCCGAACTCACGGACGAAGATGACGGTCTCCTGCGTTTGCGTCGGATCCTTCCATACATAATGCAGGGCCCACTGTGCGGGAGGGGTAAGCGCCGCAATGACGATGTTGGTGGCTAGCCACTGCACGCACGGAGATCGGGATGAATACGAGCAAAAGGTTGAGCCCTATGAGATGGCGCCACCGGGGCGGTCGGCGCAGCAGCGGCGCGACAACGGCGAGGCAGGACGGGCAGCAGGCGCATGCAGCGGTTCGCGGGGTCAAATGGGCGCTCTTGTCAGCGGCAGAGCGCAGACGCCAAGCTGGAGTGACGCACAACTGGCCCGAACGATGGCGCTGAACGACGATGCCCAGGTCGGCTCGGCGCCGAGCTTGTGCTCAGGCTTGACCATTTGGCTCAGGTGCGTGCTCATGCGCCGCAGTATCCCAACGTTCGGCTGCGTCGCCGTATGCTCCAGACTGTGTCCATTGCCGTTGGCGACCTCGTCTTTCGGTTTGCGATTGCGCGACCGGAGCTGATTCAACTTGAAACCTAGGGACGCGATCATGTGAGCGAAAGCGTTTCACTCGAGGGCTCTGAGGTGCCTACTTATACCCTTTTCACTCATTACAACGTTGCGGTATTCCGGTTGTGACGAGGACAGGGCTTCAGTATATTTAGTCTCCGACGCGTGGACCAAACAAAGTTGCACTGCCTCGCGAAACCAGCCTAGCTCGGTGGCAGTGACTCCCACTTCCAGTGCGCTCAGCATCGAAGAAGATCGTACAAATCTGCAACAAACTACTGGCCACCGGCGCCTGAAACTCACATATGAGTCCAGTATTCAAATTCACTACCAGAAACGCGCCGGAAGCATTGACAAGTGGGGCAGACGCATCGATCCATGACGCGGGTGCGTCATGCTCCTCATCAATGCCGCGGAGCAGTGCGACAAAGGAAGCAAACAATGGAGGTACATGTACGACTCTCGAAAAGCAAGTAATATGACAACCCTGGAGTCCTGGGACGATTTGTGTTTTCAGATGGTCCAATTGTGGCATCTTGGAGACGACCTCCGATTACCTTGCGACAATTGCGGCCAGACCATTCAGTGCATGACCTATGTTGACCCGGATGCCGGAGGTCCCACAAGGTCCTCGTACACGAGGCTCCGCGTCCGCATTCGACCGGGAAGGTGACACGACCTCCCACCAGTGCGAACGTGCCATTGTGCAGGACTCATTTTCTGATAGTATTTCCCAGAGGCAAAACATACGAAGCACGGTAGGACAACTGCCATCCTGAGTCTGATAGTATTAACGTTTTGACGATCAGTAGGACTACCGGACCTGCCTGTACCTGTGCTGGAAGGGACCAGGCAGTACTGCTCTCTTGTGGGCCGCCGAATACTTAGTCACAGAGCTGTGCAGTGTCTCGTATCGCCGGCCAGAGGTGAGGAAATCATATACACTCAGCACGGGACCCCAATCCGTGTGCTTGCTATTAGCCGGGAAAGCAGCGGAAGACGGAGCGCTACCACCGCGGGAATCCGAACCTTTGCTTTCTTCGATGTCGTCGCATCGACTGGTTGCCGTTACTGGCACGTTCACAAGAGCTCGGATTGAACATAGTTTAGTGCATGTGCAACGAGACCTTACGCAAGGAGAGAGGGTATCAACGACGGGCCATGAGATTCATCCCCCCCAGCGTCGTTCTGGCAGTCTGTGGCCATGATTCTGAATCGCCTGTCCCAGTGCTTAGTTGGCGTAGCGCTTCTCCACTGCATGTGTTATGAGCCGGAAAATGTGAGACACATAGGGAGAGCGCCTGGAAAAGTTCGCCATCTCATCTCCGAATGGGCTGTGATTTCCGAGCCGCTCGCTGACTCTCAGGCTGCCGGTGGCTCCGAGTCACAGTCTGGAGAGAGAGAGGTTTAAGAGAACCATCGTATGAATCAAAGGCCTCCCTGTCCCAGAGACTGAGGAGCCGCTCCGAACTGAGGTAGACTGCCGCAGCAAGCAAAGGTCGGGCGGTATACCGGAAAGCGCCCATCCCTGGCAGTCGGCGCGTTATGTGACGGCCAAGGCTTGCAAACCTAGTATTGGCCAAATCGTCTGTGCGGATGCACTGGCAATATAGACGCTTCTATACTAGCATAGCAAAGCAGCAGCGAATCCACGAATCCGTAGGGATGCGAGCGCGATCTGCCAGTGCGTAGAGTTTGAAAGGGCTATGCATTGAGTGTACATAGCACTCCGCGATACCGCTCGTGCCTCAATGCCGGCCGCGTGGCAAGCATTCCTCCAGCGTGTCCCCGTTCGCAAATACCTCGACGAGATGATTCATTCACGCGGCGAACACGCTGCTCGGGCATGAGAGGGCTGTGTGATAGGGACGAGCAGGGACTCGGATGTGCCCTGCTTCATCGCGGCAACCAGAACCACCAGTTCCCGGTACGAAGGCAATGGGCTAGGTAAGGCGGCCTTCGGGTCAGCTTCGGGTTACCGGCTGCAATTCACCGCAAACGGAAGTGCCAGGCGGTGTCCAGGAAATGTTAAGGCGATGCATGCAGGACACTCATTAGGCGACGATTGCCTGGAAGTCTACTGGCATGCGTGGACGGGAATGTGGATGTTCCTGCGCACAGCCTGTCTGCCATTGACACGCAGACTGGCAGGACGAGCAACATAAATACTCGGGCTCTCGATCTGCAGTGCTGCGAGGCGATCAATGAAAGCAAATCCCGGGAAGTGCATAGAAGGGAAAGGCTGGGATGCTATGAAAATGAGACGCCACTGACAGAGTCCGAGCGAGCATACACGCGGATTGGGACTTCCAGAAGACCAGAACCGGAGATATCTGACTGAATGTCCTTACGATCCCATACGACCCTCAAAACTGCTGCACTACTGCTGCGGTCCTCGGCTAGGTTTCACCTGAGATCACCGTTTCCGGCCTGCATTTGCACAGTCGACTCTATCTAACGGTGCCTGCTAGTTAGCATTATCGCGAAGTTTTCTAGGCATGACAAATCCAGACTCGAATGTCGTTCAATGGCAGTCGGACACCGCAACCGGACCTTGCGGCTATCGTGCCAGAAATGCCAGAACCCGAACAGCGGAATCGCAAAGCGTGATAAGTCCGCCGTGACAGAAATGCAGAGTACCTTTCCAGTAGCTTCGCAGGCTTCCATAGGCCACGGCGAGCGCGCTATATGCATGCTCGCCATGGCCTATGGGAGAGCCAAGTCTCTGCCGTAAAGGCATTGCAACATCGGCCGAACGTGCGAAAGTAATAAAGTACAAGTCAACCGCTGGAAACCGTCCAGCGTCGTAGTTTTTCTATTCCAAAGATATCACCTAGTTAAGTGCCCCAGTGCGCGATGGTAGTGTACAGGTCTGTTTTTGCTGCGATAGAGTAACGAATATTGATGGGATAGCGAGATGGATGGTCATGGCGGAGAGGTGGTTGTGGTGGATGGACGTGAATGTTAGGTTATGGAAACAGCGCGACGCAACGCGGGTCAAGCCCAAGTCCCAAAGGATATTGCACATAAAACTTCCGAAGATTCCCTGCAAATACGAACGAAGATGGCGCAACGAGGTGCTCATCCTTGGTAGGCGAAGGACACCGCGCCATACAGGCCGTCTTCGCGGCCGAGCATACCCACACCTTGCAAGATCTACGAATGAAGCGTCAGGAGCGGGCGACTCTGAAATGAGTGGGAACAAATTAACATACCTCCATCTTGCGCGCGTGCCAACCGACGCCGCTTCCCACGTTGCCGTTTGCGTCCGCGAGACGCTCGACCTCACGGCGGAGGGGATGCGCCTCGGAGAGGTTCCGACGAAGCTCACCGTCTACCCATCCCGCGGCACCGTCGACGTACCACGCGCGACCACCCTTGGACCGGACGACGCGCCATGCTTCGAAGACGCCTCCTGCGAGGGCAGAAAGGGTGCCCGTACCAAGCTCGACGACGCGCAAGTTGCACGACGGCGGCTTGGGGATGGTCGGCTCCGAGCCCCAGGAGATGGTGAACGGCGGCATGCAAAGCGGCTGGATGAGCTTGCAGTGCAGGCTCATGTTGATGTCGCGCTTGCTCGCGGACGGGCCGGCCAGCTCAGGCGTCGAATTGACCAGGCACAGGATCTCCACTTTCGGTGCGCGCGTCTCGAGGAATTCGGCGACCGCACGCAGAGGAAGATTGAGCATGTGCGAAAGACCGAGAGAACGCAGCGCCGGCTGGGACTGTATCCGGGAGAGCACGTCCGACGTAAGAGGAGTGCTGGAGATGTCGAGGTATTCGAGTTTGCCGGAGAGGAAGCAGGGAGCCTCCGTGACGATGCGCAGCAGGTCGGCCTCCTCGAGCGGAGAGGGAACGTCGCGTCGCCGTACAGCGACAGCTGCGTGAGCGATGCAGTTGAGCGGCCTTCGACGAGGAATTCGACGATGGAGGCGGAGGTGAGGCGAACACAACGACCTAACGCCACTGCGCTTAGCCGCATCGACGGTGCCTCGCCAAGCGCGCGCAAAAGCTCAGGTCCACAGCGGGTCCCGGACAGGTCGAGGTGTGTAAGGTTAGGGCACGCGAGCACAAGCGAGCTTAATGTGCGCGAGGGAATCGAGGCCAGCCCCCGCAAGCCAAGGCGCTGCAGACCAGGGATGCTCGTGACCTTCCGGCCATCGCCGTCCGCGTCGGGAGTCATGGTTGTGCGGACCAGTTCGTCAAGGGCGTTGACGAACACGGCAGAGACACACCCGCACAAGTCCAGCGCCTCAATCGGCTTGCACTCGCTACGGCGCTCCACGTCGTCGGCATCTGGATCGGGCTCCGCATCGCGGCGGCAAGAGCGTCCGCGGGCCTCCTCTTCATCAATTACGAAACCCCTGAAGAAAAGTTCTTGCAGAACGGGCAGGGTCAGCGCGCCGTCCATGTACTCCGTGGCACCGAATGCTACGAGGTTGGGCATCTCCTACAGATTGGTGTGAGTGCTAGGACTCGTAGCATATGGCGCAATGATCGCGCACCTTGAGCAATCGCAAGAGGCGGTCGGCTGTGACGAAGCGGCCAGACACACCCTCGCCTATTGAACGGCGCATACCGATGGTGCGGAAGTGGGTGAAGTCGAGGTGGCGGATGTGCATGCCTGGGTGGGTGTCGCGAGGTAGAGGGACTACATGTAAGAATTTAGTGACAGCAGTCTGGGCAGGAAGAAGGAAAACGGACCGTATATGCCAGGCTCCGCACGGTTGACAATTTTTTGGACAGCGTCGGTGACGGTGCGCAAGAGACGCCATCTCCCGGGGCTCTTCGCACGTACAGTGAGTCTTGCTGGGCTTGGCTCGCGAGATGCAGGCGGGGAGAGCAGCTCCGGTGGCACAGAGCCGTCGGGGAGCTCGGCGGCGGCAAGCGACGCGAGCAGCTGGAGCTCCTTGTCTTCGTGGTAGACGGGCAGCGTGGCGCGTATGGTCTGGTCAATCAACCGCGGGCGGCGTCCTCGTCCTCGTCGACCTCTTGCTCGCCTGCAATCTGGTCGACGAGCGCCATCCAGGCGTGTGGCAGCGTAACCTCCACACGCCGCCAGAGCCATGGTCTCGCCGCCTCATACCAGGCTTTGGAGACGAGACACAGGCTGGCGAGCGTCTTGCGGGATGTGTGGGCCTTCCAGGCTGCTGGAGGATGCGCCGAGGGCAGTGCGGCGGGCGCAAGGCCGTCTGCGACAAAGAGCGGGTCGAGCGACGGAGACGGCGGCGGAAGCGCTGCGTCGTGCACGGCCGCGCATATGGCGTACAGCAGCTCGGGCGGGTAGTCGTTCGCGGGCATACTTTGTGATCAAATGGGGGAGGGGACCGGGCAAGGCCATGCACCACGACGCTATTTGAACCCATCGGAGGTCACGGGGCGAGACAGGCAAGGTCCGAACGATGTCCGAGAGGACTGCCCGTTACGTAACCGCGAGTCACACTCCGACCGACCAAACGCGAGCGGACAAGCCCTCGTCATCTTCGCGCGGGATGGCACAACGGCACTTCTATAGGCTATCAAAATACACATCGTCCTACGATCTCAGTCAACCCCATCGCCGCCTTCCAACACCGCTGGCAGTGTCTCGGCAGACTGCCGAGCGAAGCCATTCACCAGCCGTCGCCTCTTTCGCGCGTTCTCGCGAGTGCAAGATGCGACAGCGGGCATCGTCACGCACAAGAAAAGGCGTCATGTGTGCCAGAAAATGGCTCTACTTTGTATGGCCTGTGCCATGCCGTAAGGCGTGTAAGTCAGCTTGTTCCAGGTCATTCGTCGAGCGGCTCGATCGAAGTGATGCGTCCATCTTCGACCCCCGCCGATGGGGTGCTGGGGCCCCGCGTGCAACGTGCGTCGCCCAAAGGACCGCACCAGCCTGCTCGTGTCTGCGCAAATTCACACGTTCACCTGTGCATAAGTCCGGCCTCCGGTACGTTACTTACGGCAAGTCAGCTGCGAGCACGACTGTCCATGGCCGCGCGCCTGCGGCTGCACGTGCGCATCAAGGTCATGATCACTTTCGAGCTTGGATACAAACTCACCAACACAGCTCTTCCATGTGACCATACACCCTGCGTTCGCAATAGATTTATCTTGTCATGACCTCGTCGCCAACTCGAACAGCTCAGTCATCGTGCTCGCGAGTAAGGGCTGTTCGCGACTACCGAGTAGAGCCCATGGGGTTCGCCAGAGGGTAGTGCTTCCCCACAAAAAGATTTCCCCACGCCAAGAGCCGAAGGAGCCGCCAGGTACCTAGCCCCACAGTCCAAATGCACCCTCCAAACCACTCCACGGCTCCCACATCTGCCAGTGCGCGTCTGTACAGTAATTGCTGTTAGACAACTCGGTGCAAGGCGCGGGAGACGCCCGAATCCGAAACTCGGAGGCAACCCGGAGCATCCGGACGGCGGCGTCACGCAAAGGCGACGAGCAGTTGCGTCAGGCAAGGCGTCATACGGCGCCCTGTTCGAGAAACAGCAAGAACGCAGCCATCCATGCAACGGGTGTCGCGTGTCGCCGAGATCGCGGGTCCCGTGACACAGACGCGATGCAGCCGTGCAAAACGGAGACAACAAAACTGGTCGCAGGGGAGCACCACGAGTGTCAAGCCGAACGGACGCGGGGTCAGACTTGGATACTGTTGGTAGTAGTCTGTTCCCAGTGCCAGGGGCAAGACATAAGCAACCCTGTCCGACTCTGGAAGCCAACACCCTGGCATCCAGTCAACCGGCAGAACTGTCTCAAAACGGCCCAGGAGACGCGTGCAGACAGAGCTCGTGCAGTCGCAGCGGCTGCGGTAGAACTGTCACAGTAACGAAGAAACCTGTGATCGACGATGGCATCTCCAAGGCTTCGCTCAAACCTTTACGGCCAACATGCCGTGGGTACACCGGACAAGGGCGAAAGTGGAAATTTCATCGTGGCAGACGGCACGGCCACGTCGTGTTCCAAGCGTGGAGCAGCCCGAAGTCTTTAGCAGCAGGAGCCAGTAGCACGTCCAAGCCCTCAGATAGGCAGCTAAATTTGTAGTAACGCTGCATGAGTTCATGTTGCTGTTCGATGACGATAGGGTGCGGATCAAGACCAGTGGCAGGAAGGCAGGATGCCCCTCTAGCAACAGATTGCGCGCTACGCAGCTCAATTCCCGCGAGCGGAAAATATAGAACGGCGGAGAAGGGATAGAAACGGAAGCCTGCACGCGCGGCAGGGAAGCACTGAAGCCAGGACACAACTCCAGATTGCGCCACGATTTGGACGGGTTTGACGCGAGCCGGAGGATCCGAGGTGTACAGAGCCCCAAAATAAACGCTGCCAGCCATGGCGGGGATCCTCCGGCTTGGTTTGCAAGGCTGAAGTCGTACGAGTAGATAGATTCTACAATACGACAAGCCGGCCAGTGGCTATGAACGCATGCCTCGATATTAGAATCGGTTTACTGGCAAGGAACGCTGCAACAGGCCTGGCAAGTAGTCGGTAGCCGTGGGCCACATCTCCGCCAACAGCAACACAACTCTGCAGAACATGCATGAGCGCTTGGGCAATGCCTCCGCTGCACGCGACCGCAGCCAGGAAGACGCTCTGACTAATCTGTGGTCCGGAAGAAAATAGAGCGCCGGCGTTGACGAGGTGGCAGCCAGTGTCCCAATGCTGGTGCGAGCTGCGGCTAGTGTGCCAAGAGCGTTGCCGTAGGCCTAGATATGTTGTTTTGCAAAGTCGTCAGGCAGTACAGATGGCAGCGACGAGCCCAAAGCCGATAGAGCAATACTAGACCCAGAGCAAGCAGAACCAGACAAACCCATCGAGGTGCACGTACGATAGCGTGTATTCGGGTGCGGTGCGTCGAATTGAGCAAGTGTTTTCGCGCCTGTGCGTCCTGGAAGCTTATCTCTACACGACTTTCGCCGGTGGATAACGACAGCAAGACAGCCCTTCTCATCCAGCGCCAGGACGACCGCGAGCCATCATAAGCAGGAGCATAGGTCACTTAGCCTGGTGCGCGCGTCGAGCAAGGTTGAGGCGGTTTGGGGTCGCTGAGCGAGCGTTGAAGAGGGCAGAGATAAGAGATAGGGAGCAAGTGGTGGCTGTGTCGCGTTTTGTCCCGAACACGGACATATATATTCTTATTTCCGCACCTTATCGTGCATGAACCGTTGACAGCACAGTTCACAGATTGAGATGGAGATCTTATAATCGAGTAATAATATCCTTGTGATGCAGAATATAGAGTCTCAGAAGCTTCCCGTTGCACAGTTGAATCATTGATCATATCGGCCACATGCGAAGACTCTCTCGCCCGGAGCGAAGCACCAGATAAACGTCGAAGGATGAAATCTCTCAGCACATTCTATGACTGTAGTTTACCAAGATATCCGTACGAGCCGACCGCAGGGCCGGGCAGCACCGCAGAGTCGGAATCCTTCGACATTATCAGAGACAATGCAAAGTGCTATGGTCGGACCGCTCACAAAAATCGCTCCTGGGGTACGTCCAGCGGTAATGACTCTTGTCAAAGCGTCGGCGGTAACCAAGCCTTGTTTCACAGCTTCTTCCAAGACGGAAATGAGCCAGTTCTGGCAATTCCATGCGCCGTTGGGAACGTAAACGGGTGTCGTGGACGCGATATGCTCGAGCTGAGCCCGCTGCTCGTGCGTCATGGTGCATATGACAACCTGAGCGACGGGAGGGCTTTGTAAGGCGAGATCGAGCGTCTTGGTCAGTGGGCCCCAGTTTGTGTAATGCTGGAAACCACGCTCTTGCACAATTTGTAGCTCGCGCCAAACGGTGTGTATGCCATCTTTGAGTTGACCGACTTGCCAGCCAATCATCCAGTGACGGCAGTCCAGTTCGGAGTGATTGTTGAAGACTAGCAGGGCGACGTCCAAGTCTGCTGGGGGGTCGGGATAGAGGTGATCGATGTTGCCGGGCGGCGGGCGACCTTTAGATCGATGGACGTGAGCGCAGCTTTTAATCATACTATACACTCGTATGCACATACCTGGAGGACGCCCCATGTTTTCCATGATGACCATTGGCTCTTCTTGAGTCATAGTATTGGGGGCTGAGAACAAGGACAAAGTCGCTTTCTAGCTCCGATCCCGAGAATCTGAGCTCCAACGGAATTGCTCTACTGCCATACTACAGCGGCTTGGACATGTGGGCTGACATGACATCCTGGTCGCTAATAATCTCTCTTTCGGTCAATCATGAGTTGGCACACAATAAGATAGACTGTATCCTGTAACAATAGTGTAAGTACACATAGAAAAGGGAGCTAGCCGGCATGGCCTCGAAGTCCGCGCGACGGTTCATTACCGAAACCGTCTGGTAGTCCTTACTCGTGGACTGGAATATTTGACCATAACGTCCGTCAAATTCGAACCCTTCTGGACGGCATTGACTCCTCCCGCCACGCCCGTCACATCCCGCGGGGCCGGCGGCCTGAAGCCGCTGCGTTCAAGAACCAGGTCCTTGAACAGTAGCTCATAAAACACCCATGCCGACCAGAGGAATTGTTTGCGAGCTGGCGGCGCGGCGGGGACGCACGCCTCGAAGCTCGCGAGCCGTTCGGCGCCGATGAACGCCCTCCCCTTTCCACCACTCCGGCGGGCCACTTCCTTGCGGAGATGCACAGCATCTGACTCCAGCAGGTCCGGGAACGTCACGTCAACGATGCTCGGCCGGTCCCGTACGAACGCGACGAGGCGCTTCGCCATCCTGCGTTTGCGCTCTGCGATATCCTCGGCCGTGGGCGGCGGCGCGGCGGGCGCGGGCGGCAGCTCTGTCCATACACGGAGGAACTCGGGGTTCTCCACCCTGAAGACCTCGAGATGCGGTAAGATGTGCGGGTCGTCAAGCCAGGTCGTGCTGACGAGGTGGGCGGCGGGGTTGGTCGCGGAGCCCAGATCGCAGCGCACGCCCATGGCAAGGACGCGCAACGACGGCGAGTGCCGCGTCAGGAAGTCTGCAAGCGCGGCAGAGTCGAGGCTGCGTAGCGCCATCTTGTAGACCTCGAAGTTCCGCAGAGCAGGGAACGTGATACGTTCCGGAGGCGGTGGCGGTGGCAAACTAGGGTCGTTCGGAGGCGGTGGCGAATAGCCGATAAGGGCCGCGAACCCGAGCACTCTGACAAGACAGAGATTCTGCAGCGTCTGAGAGCAAGCTGCGAGCAGAGGCGTCCACGGCGTGGCATCCTGCCCGTTCCAGCGGGCAGTTACACGGCAGTCGAGGTCGTAAAGGTTGAGCGTTGTCAGGTTCCTAACCAAAGACCCGTCCGGCACCTTGGCCGAAGAGATGCAACACAGAAACATTTCGCGCAGACGGCCTTTATCGCCCAGAAGCAGCGTCCAGAGATCCAATGGCTGACTATCTTCAAGCGGCGGTTTGTAGTCCTCTGCGAAGTCCTCTTGCTCTGGGCTACCGTTCCTCAGACGAAAGGGCACCGTTACAATCTTATTGAACGCAGACCAGCGTCCCTTCTGCGACTTAGTCGGAGAAGGCACCGGTGCATCCAATAAGAACCACGACACATGCCGCCGGAGAAAGACAGCAAAAATATTGGGCAGCTGTGGGATCAAAACCTGCAACAGCTGGTGGATTTTGTGCGGGTGTGGCGCTCCTGTATTTGGTAGCTCGTTGTCAACGTAGCGGTTGCTAGCAACGGACTCAAAGTCATGGAGAGTGGGTATGGTGGGCTCGAGCGGCTTGACGACATCGTCAAGAACGACGCGTGTAACAGCGGCGCGCAGGTGGCTCGAGGCTGGGCGAAGCAGACATTCCAGCCATGAGACAAGCCTGTCCTGCTCGTCGGGGATGAACGGGACAACAAGGGTCCGCGCGAGTGCTGTGTACGCGCACTGGGAGAAAGCGCGCGAGGCCAGCGCAACTGCAGGAAGGTCGTACGGCCATTCAAGATAGGCAAAGATTTGGAGGAGCAGTTCGGGTGGAAGCATCGCAGTTTGGACGAAAGATAACAGCGGATGTCGGAGTTTGCGGACACACTCTATCTGCTGTTCCAACGGCATCCTCGACAGCCCGGCCCCGGTCACTGAGCGTGCGCACTATAGGATCCGTGCAAGCGGCAAAGTGTAGCCCGAGCGCACCGAGCTGCATCGCCTACTTGCGCAATTGTGTCCTGTGGCTTCAACTTCGCCGATCGCGACGGCTTCGCCCAACCCCGCCGTTCATCCCCATGTCTCCACCACAATTAACGGACCATTTCCAGCCCATAGACGACATTGAGCATCTTATCCCGGATGAAGCAAGAGGGACGTCTCGAGAAGCCGAATGGCGCGAACAGCTTTACTTGCTCTAGTGTGTCTGTATGCATCCAACTCAGAAGTCGACACCAATCACACGTAGTGACGTCCCACAGTTTGACAAGCTGTTCTTACAACTTCGATGTATGTGGTACAGTATCGGCTATAATCGATCTGCTCCCTGATCATGGTAGTGTGCCACTTAGAGCTCGAGGACTACATCGTTCGGGATTGCATGCGCGTAGACATAGCTATCCCTCGCCAGCCAGTTCTCTCGTTCGGAATCGTACACCCTACGCACCCCATTGATGAGCAACTTCATTTGTAAGATTCCATAACCCAACACCGATTCCTGACAAAACTACAGTGCTGCCGTCCGAATTGGTATGAGTATCACCTTTAAAGTCGTTATTCTGGATGGAGAGCTCCACTGTGTTGTTTGTGCCGGCTCATGGATTGCGCAGGAGTCTTTGAAAGGTACCTTATCTTGATAGTCCCATGGAAGAGGTATCTGACTATGATAGTCCAAGAATTTCTCATCGACCTATTGCCAGAGGGGACAACTTCGCCTTGTGGTACCCTCCGCATCACTAGTCTCGCCTACAAAGCACGCGATTTCAGACTATACTGTGACGACGGCCTGTTTCCTGCATCTCGTTGGCTAGGATCAGCATCCGCGGCGATCCTGGACATTTACAGCACGGTCTGCACGCCTGCTCCCGAGGTCGTTACCGATATCTTGCGCCGTCTTTCCAGTGCCGCCAAGGTCGACGCCGATGGTCGTGTCTTCGACATTGGTTCTGGTCAGCTCGTGAAACGCGCAGGCCGCCTCCTCGCGCGAGAGGCAGTAGCCACAGAATACGTTCGTCGGCACACCTCCATCCCCGTCCCACGTATCTACGCGTTTTTCGAGCACGAAGGTCTTGGGCACATGGTGATGGACCATATGCGCGGCACGCCTCTTGTCGAAACGATTGTTTCGCTGTCCCCCGGAGACCGCAACGAAATTTGCGAGCAGCTACGCAGGATCGTGGCCGAGTTGCGCACCCTCCCGGCGCAGGACTCTCTGGGCGGCTGGCCATGCGGCCCGTACAACAATATCGACTTTCGCGAGCCCGAGCCATCTCTGCCCTTCCCTTCCACCGAGGAATTCTGGCACTGGTGGCTGCGAAAGCGGCGTATGGACCTGTCGCCTCCTCCCCCGGCACTTGCTGGCAATTCACGATTCGTGCTTGCTCATGGGGATATTGTGCCCAAGAACATCCTCGTCGAGGGGAGCACCGTCGTTGCTATTCTTGACTGGGAAACTCTGGGCACATACCCTGATTGTTGGGAGGCGATGGTCATCGCCAGTCAATTACATCCCAGGGCCGACAATATGGAGGAGCTCCCAGGGTGGCCTGAGAGTGATGGCTGGCAACTGGCGGCAAAGATAGGTTCGCTACTGTACCCTTTACCTTTCTAGAACAACGTGAGAATGCGGGGGCCCAGCAAACAGCAATCAATCTTAGACAAGCAGCACTGGTAATGCGACTGGATCGGAGCAATGGGTGCAACGAGCAAATACAGTGGCGAATTGAAGAGTGACCTGTAACGTGCGCGAGTAATGGACAACAATGCTGCTCAGATCGGGCGTTGAATGATTCTCGACAAGTTTCACAAGGACAGAACGTGCGTTATTATTTGAGCACAATGATTACATGAGCTGTGAGCAATAAAGAAGGATGGGGGGGGGCTTCTCCGGTAACCACCATGTACCAAACAGGCATACGAGCCAGAAGCACATCCTCCCCCCCTCTGTAGCGTCTGCGCTGCAGGAACACACAGGCTACGCGCTGATGTGCGAGCGCCCTCGAATAGACGGTTTTTTCAGGTGCTAGAAGCCGCACGTGGACATCGGTAATGCGCACGCTGCTCGAAATGAGTTTGCAAGAAAACACCAGTCTATTCGCGCCGAGCGATAACGGCAAGACGCTCCTTTGTTGTACAGTTCACTGCTCGAACAAGGGCAACACACGCAAAACACTCTTTCCAACAGATCTAGAGCGAGCGCGAGCGCGAACGTGAGCCAGTGAATACAGCATAAACGACGGATGCGTACCCTCGAGTCACATATTCGAACCGGGCATCCTGCAGCACCGCCGTCAGCAAAGCCGCGTAGCACGCAGAGAACGAGCACGGGGCAGTACGCACCTCGCACCTAAAAAACCTCAACCAACACGGAACCGGCCCCGAGAGCCGAACCCGCCCCACCGGTCCCTGGCCCGCCGGACCCGCCTGCACCGGGACCGGCCCCCGCCTCTTCGCGGCACGACGGAGCGAAAATGCGTCGGAGGATGGGACGGAGGAGACAGCCAATGCAGCGCACGCTGCACACGTACTCGCCAAAGAGACGGTACTGCGGACGTCAGAAGACGCGGCGAGGAGGAACGGGCGCGCGTACCCCAGTGCAATGCGTGCACGCGCAGGCTGCCGGCTGCGAGTCGAGCGAGGCGCGACGAGCAGCCGCGCAGGCCGAGCTGCAGAGCAGCGGCGCGGTCACGGACGCGTCAGCCTGCGGTGCGATGAGCAAGAGCCAGCGAGCGCGAGTAAGATCAAGGGGCGCACCTGGCATCCAAGCCTGTAGAAGATGCTGAGAACGCGTCAGCTCGAGCAGCAGCGGCGGCGGATGGGGACGCACAGCTGCTGGATGGTCATGGTGGGAGGAGAGAAAGAGAGTGAAGGGAAAGCCGGAAATTTCCGGTACTATACAGCAGTGTCCTGCCTCCGGGCGCCGCTCCCGCGGAACGCTCTGGCCATCCGCGGATCGTCGACACGTGGGTGAGTGCAGCTACTCATTGCTAAACGATACTTTCTTCCCTTTCGAGCGTGCGCGCGACGAACGACCTGGTTTCCGAGCGATCAGTCTTGATTAGATATCGAGCATAGCACGCTAATCCAAATCAGGCCCTGCATGGCGTAAACAAAGGGAGTGCAAATTAAATGAGCATCCCGGATCGACGTCGACGGATCAGACAATCCCCCCGTGATGACGTCGATCACAACAGTCACTGCACCGATGAAATGCCGAGTAGCTGGAAATTAAGATAAAAATACCAAAATTCACTGAAATTCACCGGAAATTCACGCCAGCTCAAGCACCACATGAAGGAGCCCCGCAGATCCATATTTCGTTCCTAAGGCAGTTAATACGAATATTTGTAACCCACATGAAGGAGCTCCGTACTCCCATGGAAGAGCTCCGTACTCGGAACGCGTATCTCACAGCCAATTCACAAGCCCCTCAGATCGACGGATAGATAGGCCTTTCTGCAGGCCTATCACGCGGACATTATACGCGGCCGATGCTGCCGATGCCGCCGATATCCGGTCCAAATGCGTTAACACCGAAGCACGCTCGAATGGTCCCACACAATGTGGATGAGGCCCAAGACCTCTACTGCACTACCAAAATAAATTCCTAGCACGCCGCCGGAGTCCATCAGCACGGCCTAAGCATCTATACACGGACGTTAGGAATAAAAAGAAACGGCTGCCATGTGCACTCACACACTCCCCCAGTTGCCGCTCGCCGATGAAGTATCGCGTGCAACAGACACTGACGCAGGAACGGTTTCCCCGACGCTACATCTTGCCTGCCACGCCCCCAGCGTACGAGTCGGAGCCGACGTCGCGACTAAGTGCTGCGCAATGCCGATAACGACTCAGAACCTCGGCCGACCTTTTGTAATACCAATAAATAATCAGTACACAGGAATCCCGCCAGAACAGCGCAAAGAAGAGCCGACCTCTCTTATGCAGACATCAGCCGCGCTTAGAGACCGGATATTAACTGCTCACACACGTATGCGAGCACAGCTGACGCCTAGATCGTGCTCAAAAAACGCAACGCATCCCTAAAATGGCCCATGTCAGCATCAACCCTGAGATGCTCAGCAACCCCCTGGAGGGGAAGCATACAGCTACTCAGCGGCCCTCACCCCCTCTACCACCCTCCTGCAACACCAAGCTCCCGCTCACCCTCCTCCCGCTTTCCCTCAGCGCCGTAAAGGCTCGCAGACCGAACTGTAGACCGGGGACATGCAAGCGTGGGGGCCAGCGTTGCGGACATACCGACACTCGCGGACGATGACACATGGATGCGCCGGACGCGCGCAACCGACACATGAATAGCGCGACAGGCTGGCCGACCGGGCCAGAGATGTCACAAGCACCGTGCGGCCCCGTACGGGGGTGAACGAACACCGCGAGAGTGAGCGCACGGCAACCATCAGGCCGTGATAATCAAACGTGGCGACCTATAAGTACGCGGCCCCAATGATGTGATGGAGCGCGGACGAATCGCAGGATGGTGATGCTGGACCGACCGGTGATATATGAGTCGCCGTACCAGCCTCAGAGCCGACATGCTCGCGAACACGATAAAGGTGCAAAGGTGCAGAGCGCGGGACACAAGGACTGCGAGTATGGCAAGGAGACCCATAAAGCACAAGACGCCCAGGGATCAGCGAATAGACGAGTGGAGTTCAAATCTGCGGCGAAAACCGCAGCGAATGGACCAGACCCCCCCAGAACGTATGCAGCCAGGCAACGAGGAGCGGACCTCGCCACCGGCGCGAACAACGACCTGGCCAGCCAGGCCAAGGCCAGCGACGAAGGACTCATGCGCAACACTGCAGATGGAGAAGACACACGTCCCGCTGTCCACACTGGAGCGTCAGGCAATAGAGAGCCTGCTCGAAATGAGCGGCAACAGCGCAAATGGTATGACAGGACAGGGCAGGACGTACCCAGTTTAACCGGACACCCACAGCCAGAAACGCCCGCAACGAAGCCGTCGTGCGGCAACCAACACCAGAAGAGTCGTCGCAGGTACGAGGCATGGAAACGGCGCTGGCCCTCGGGGAACATTA
Source organism: Auricularia heimuer (assembly GCA_002287115.1). Taxonomy (NCBI): domain Eukaryota; kingdom Fungi; phylum Basidiomycota; class Agaricomycetes; order Auriculariales; family Auriculariaceae; genus Auricularia; species Auricularia heimuer. The sequence goes on along the minus strand of NEKD01000032.1, from coordinate 228,541 downwards.
ACCCAAGCCCCAGCGAACACGAACGACTCGCACGGCTCCTGCTCAGAACTACCAGCAGTCCCGCCGCAAAACCAGGTCAGAGATGACGCACTTGAGACCCACCGCACCGGACAACATCATCGCGGCCGCCAAGCAAAACCTGAACAAAAAAGGACGCAAGCAGCCGAGCACGTGTTTCGGGCCCTGCAAAGGGAGCTTTCTGACGAGATATCTGCGGGACCGCCACTGGGCGCGCTTCCCAGACTGCGAAATAGCTCACGTCGAATTCATCCAAGGGACGGAGCACGTAGCGGATTACAACGAGATGTTGAGTATAAGAATGCGACGGAAAGAGCAGGCAGAGCGGACTAGACACAGGATACAAAAATAAAATTGCGATCCCTGCGCTGCCAATAAGCCGTGCAGTAGAAACCAAGAAATGCGAACGCCGGACTCACCCAATGACCGACGAGACGTTGGAAGTACAGGACCCAACACCAGAATGAGGCCGAAATAAATATAGCGAACACGTTCCCTCTCGCCGGACACCCCGGCCGCGGAGAAAGAGCCAGTAGTGCATGAACACCCAGCCGGACCCACGGACGCCAGACCGGGAAGCAGAACAGACGGCTAGACCGCGGCGGAAGAGAGAGTGACAGAGGCGCCGAACAAACAAAGCGAAAGTTTGCACAAGTATAGGCCGGGTCCGATAAGCAAATAGGCGATGCATAGGATACGGTAACCAAGCCGTAACCACGGAAGTAAGCGGGCGCAAGGATGAGCCGCGTTGGATAGTCCAGTAAATGAGCGAGGTGAAGGCGGAGCAGCCTGGACGTGTGTGGAAAGAGCACGGCGGGCAGACAAGGAAACAGGCCTCCTCTCTCCTCGAGCCGGTGGGCGAATGTCTGCAGCTCAAGAAGGATTGTGCTGGCGAGCAGAACCTCTGGACCTCGGTAACTCAATTAAAAGCACGCGCGTCATGATGAGATCAACGCGTGTGCCAGACCTCTAGGGACACGTCCTTCGCGCCAGTCCAGCGCAAAATCGGAGGTGGTCCAAGGGGCCGAAAGAATATACAGATGGCCCAGGCCAAATGGAATGGACCGCTGGCAAATGGGGCTCACAAGGACGTGCGCCTCGCCGCCGCGCGCGCCCAGGGAGCCAGGAATGAATGACGTTTTGAACTCCGCCATTCAACCGGCACTGCTTTGTCCTGTAACCGCGAACGCCAGGCTGCGCAAGCGCGCACTCTGAGTGGCGCACCAGCCGCAGATCGGGCTCGAAGTGCGGAATGAGCCCTGGCGGGCGCTGCTGAGGCGCGTAAGGCGCTCTGGGGCGCACACGACAGCTTTCCAAGTCGCCCAGGACCTGCCAGAGGGCCGAAATCGAATTCAATCCTTAGAGGCGAAAGGAACACGACACCACCCCGAATACGGACACGCCATAAGGAGCCCGGAAGGCTGGATCCTGCTCCCTTTAAGCCAACGGCTGCAGCAGAGCGGATCGCCGGCGGTTTTGGTATAAAAGTCGGCCAGGGCAAAGTCACTCCCCCAAGCCAACATGGCGCCGCAAGGTTCGTCGCCCGCATCTGGTCAACCACCGCTCGTTCCTTACACGGATGATCTAGAAGAGACGCCGTACCAGTTCTCGCCGACGGTCACGCCGACGCTGGAGCACCCACCGACCGACGTTTTGTGTCCGCGCGGGAACTGCTCGTCACGACGACGGGCAGCTCGATCCTCCCATCCTCTCCCCCACCAGAGGCAACCGCGGCGGCCTTGCTGGTATCCCCGGCGCGCCCGGCCACCACCAGGTCTGCCGATGAGGCAGCGACACCGGGTGACAGGGCGCAGGAGAAACGCTGGACAGAGGAGCGCAGGGCCCGCCGCAGGGCGTCTTTCGAGGCCCAAGAAGACGACAGCTGGCCGGCACTCCCAGTCAAGCCATTCCCGGACCCCAAGACCGTGGCGGAACGCTCGCGTGGCACCCAGCAAGGGGGCAACGTGACCGAGGTCGGCCTCACCCAGGCACGCCGCCAGACGCCGCAGACGGGCACGCCAGCCCAGCTGCCCGCGAGCACACCGGCGCAGATGCCGGTCGCCAGTGCACCCCAACACGCCCAAGCAGCGTCTATGGCGCGCCAGACAGTGCAAGCGCGTCAAGTCCCGAGGCTGTCAGTCGACACGCGCGCAAGTGTACCCCCGCGGGGACCCCATGTCTACGGGCAACGACAAGTCCCCAACGTGCGTAGCGATCTACCATATCGCATGCACGCCTCTAACAAAGCCCAGGACCCGCCGGTAGACCCAAGCGTCGGGGATGTTTTCAAAGTCAAACAGGAGGCAGTCGAAGGCGCGCAAGGGGTGGACGAACACCAGTACATCGAAATACCAGACTCGCCGCCCACGCAGGCGTCATCAGCGAAACGCCAGCAGCCAGCCGCGCCCCCTCGGCGCGGGACAGAGCGAGGATCACCGCACAGAGCATCTGCGACCGTATAGTGGCGTCCCAGCCGCCACCGCGCGCGCCGTCGCGGGCCGCTTCGCACTACCCGGCGCTCGACACGTTCTTCTCACAGCCAGACCAGCAAGACGGCGACCAGCAGCAACAGCAGCCCATGGACCTGGACGACGATGGCTACGGGGGGCACAACTGGATGGATGAGCCATCCGGGCAACCGTGGCCGGCCATGTCCCCGTCGACCGCCGACCCCGGCGACGGCGAAGAGGAAGTGGACGACCTCCACGAGGAACTCGAGCTCCACCCAGCATTCAACCAACGCACGGCGAACGTAGTCTCAAGCCGGGACAACTCGACAATCGATGGACTCGAACAGGACGGCCACCTCGCCCACATGTTGCCTGCGCAGTACCAAGGCTGGTCAGCGCACCAGGGCAACAAGGCCATTTTCGTATGCGACGACGTCGATGGCCTCGACCCTGACACGATGAACGCAGTGGCGGCCATCAAGAAACTCACCGCGCAGTTCCAAGGCGCGTGGCCGGACAGCTACCCAGAGATATCTCGTGCGGAACCAGACCCCAACAGTCCAGTCCGGGTGCGCAAGAACACTTTCCTCATCAAGAACATTTCGGACGAACAGCTCGAGGCGCTGCTTCACCGCAGGCACTACATCATCGGGCGTGCTAAAATTACGACATTCGCGTTCTCGATCCTCGTGTCCCCGTTCATGGGCACCGTGCCAGAGACGATCCTGGATAAAGAACAGGTCCGGGCGAGAATTGTGGAACGCTGGTCACGGGAACCAGCTGTTCTTGCGGTCTTCGACAAGTAAGCGAAGCCCAGCCACATGCACATGCAACGACTAACGGGGAACAGACATGTCCGCTACAAGCAGCCGTCGACCCACCTCCGCAAGAGTTTCTTCAAGTACATCAAAGTCGTCCCGATGGTGACGAAAACGAGCGGCGAACTCGTCACAGAATACAACGTGTATGGACACGCTCCCTACCTATCCGCCACGCTACATAGGGAACTACGCGCGGCAGTGAAGGCGATCCGCATCGTGGACAACTTCGCAGGCACGATCGCATTCCGCGCCGAGGACTGGAAATGCTCAGCATGCCCGAGTCGCGGCCACCCTCGCGGCCTATGCAAGACGCACGAGGTAGCGGGCTGGCACCCACCAGCCCCGACGCCGCAAGCAGGCGGTGGAGGTACCTCTTCTTCCCGAGGGGAGCAGCGCCGCGCGGCGCTTTCGGGAGCCGTGGCTCACGTGGTGGTCGCGGCCGCGGCCGCGGACTCTGATTTGCACGTGACCCCGGGACACCGCGGCCCCCTCCCCCCCCCAAAAATCGCGCAACGCCCCCCCTTCTAGGCGCACCCCCTTCTTGAGAAAATGGCATCGCACAGGCCGTAAAAAACGTGTAGCACCCCTTCCCCCAACTCGTCCTCCTTCTTGTCGCAACCGATGAAATGGGTATATAACCACAACAAAATAGAATACATTGGCTGCAATATAAGGGCGGGACCGCAGGTCAACCGGGACCGCGGAGGGAGCTAAGCACAATCTCCCGAAGGAAAGATAGTGCACAGCGAGGCCCAAATACACTGACTAACGTCTGGTTAGGACAGGAAAGCCGAGCTGTTTAAAAAGCGGCGACCTATTGAGGTCTGGACGTGCCGTGCAGAGATGCTCAAGCGGATCCCAAACTGTGGTTCGTCCGGACGAGCCCCAGGAGTAGGTGAACGCAGAGTCCACCGCGCTGGACGGCCCCCTCCAGCTAGCGACCAGGGTGCGCTGGCCCAAGTCGCGAAGTTTCGCAGCGCAACCGAACCCAAAGAACACAATCTCCCTTCCGGTGACAGAAAACAGGTTTGGTAATGCATTCCCCGCAGTCGGACCGGCGAGGAAGAGCACTGCCCTCACCGCCGTGCAGGATGACGCGGGGTCTCAAGGAGGCAGCCCAATCCCGACGGGACATTCCAGGGGAAACCCTGGTGCGCCGAATGGCGCAGATACTGTGGCAACCAAGCCACGGGCACACCAGCCCACCAGCGAGCGAGCACGAGCAGCTCGCCCGAGCCCACATCGCGAGGCACAGACACAAGGCGTAGACGACGACGGAAGCCACAACGCCGTAAGGCAATCACAGCGGGCAAATGAAGCACCTCAGGCGCCTACGCCCCCACAACCACAGGAGAAATATCAAGATCTCCAGCCCCCCAGGCGGAGGTGCTGACGACCACACCGAGGCGAGCCCAACCCCCCACGACGACTAGGCACGGGGGTGAGAGCCCGGAAATACCCCCCTGGACGTCAACGCCAATGTCGAGCTCCGAGTCGAGCACAGGCGCCACAGTACAGTACCCGGTAACGCCGACCGACGGTGGACGAGACCCCAGCAGCTCCCCTCCGCCGAGAACTGCAGGTCGGAACGACGTGCCCCCCTCACGGAAAAAGACAAAGGCATACGTCCGCATTGCATCAGAAAATATCAAAGGACGGGGCGCGCAGCGTATTGGTGGAAGTGCGAAATGGAAAAAACTGGCAGAGGATATGAGACGAAATCGGATCGGAATTATGGCGCTGCAGGAGACACACCTGGATGCAGGGCACCTGGCGGAGATACATATGCTCTACGAACATCTCCGGGTGGAAAATAGCGCCCTCCCAGCGAACCCGACAGGTGCAGGGGGGATAGCAATAGTGTTCAACAAACAGCTGACAAACCATAACTCCGTGGAGACGCACGTGCTGGTGCCAGGCCGGGCTATCGTATCGAAGCTAGACTGGCACAGAGGAAATTCCCTCACCATACTGGCCGTATACGCCCCTACGACCGCCAAGGCGAACGGGGAGTTCTGGGACACAGTACGTCAGAAGCTGAGACAGGGCCGACGAAATTTCCCACGCCCGGATGTGATGCTGGGGGATTTCAACCAGGTAGAAGATGCGATCGATCGCTTCCCGGCCAAGATCTCAAGGATCGACAGCCCACAAACCTTTGATGCCCTTAAAAAGTATTTGCGAGTCGCCGACGGCTGGCGTGAGACCTTTCCAGGGGAGATCGAATGGTCATGGAGAAACGCGGCAAGAACGGCAATGTCGAGAATTGACAGAATCTACCTCACAAGAGAGATGAGACAGGCGTGCCGAAACTGGCAGATCACGGTGTCAGACCTGAACATCGACGACCACAGCCGCTTGCAGGTGGAACTAGTCTGCCTGGATGCACCGGAAACTGGCCCGGGCCGCTGGGCACTACGGGAAGAGCTGACGAAGGATCCACAGCTCCTGGCAGCCGTGCATAGGCTGGGCGAGAATGCAATGACCGAAATGAGCGGGATAACACAGAGGACAGCGCGAGACAACCCACAGAGAATATGGGCCAGGCTGAAGGCAGACATTGCGACGGTGGCGAAATCCAGAAGCCGGGAAATCAACTGCGCAAGGGCGACCAGGCTCACATCGGCGACCAAAGCAAGGGACTCAGCGAGGTCTGACCTGCGCCTGTCGTCATCCGAACCGGAACGAACGCAGGCACGCGAAGCGCTGCGCCAAGCCGAGACGCGCATCCACAGACTGCAGGATGAGGCACACTCGCGCACCTTTGGGAACAGAGCCGCGAGAACATGGATAGAAGCAGAAACCATGACGAAATCCTGGTTCAGCTGGATAAAGACGGCCCAGCCCAGAGACACAATGATGCAGATGCGACGCCCTGGGAGAGACCCGCCGGAATATACACTGGACTCGAAGGAGATGGCGAGGCTGGCGGGCGACTACCACAACTCAATACAGGGAAAGGACCTGGACGTAGACGAGGGCGAAAGAGCCATAGCCCTGCAGGACGCTCTCGACCATGTAGAGCGACGAGTGGACACAGAAGCCAGGACGCGACTAGCAACCGGGATCACGCGACTGGAGGTGATCGAGTCGCTCCTAGCATCGAAGAACGGCAGGGCAGCGGGACTGGACGGGATCACGTACGAGCTGTGGAAAGTCATCCACAAGGAATACTGCCGAACGGCGGACACCGGGTCGCCAACCCTAGACATAGCGGCCATGATGACAGCGGTCTTTGCGGATATAGAAGCACACGGCCTGATCCCGGACTCGTCCTTCGCGGAGGGCTGGTTGTGTCCCCTGTACAAGAAGGGCGACAAGAGCGACATCGCCAACTACCGGCCGATCACACTTCTCAACACGGATTACAAAATATACACAAAGGCCCTCGCACTTCGTCTGGCACGGATTGCACCGCAGCTAATACACGAGTCCCAGGCTGGTTTTGTACAGGGCAGAAGCATCACAGACCACGCAAAAATCACTGGTCTCATCCTGGACTACGCAGAAGCCAGGGAGGAGAACGGTGCGATTGTGGCGCTTGATCAGGAAAAAGCATACGATCGAGTAAGGCACGACTACCTCCATAAGATCCTGGGAATTTTTGGGCTCCCGGAGCATTTCGTGAACTCAGTGAGAACCCTCTACCAGAACGCGTTTACAACGGTGATCATTAACGGATTTCGAAGCGAGAAGTTCCGAGTAACGAGGGGTGTCAGGCAGGGAGACCCCCTCTCCTGCCTGCTTTTCAACTTCGCGATAGAACCCCTCTCAGCAATGCTCCGGCGCTCGAGCCTGCGTGGCTACAGGATTGACGGTCTCCAAAGCAAACTGATTGCTACGTTGTACGCTGATGACACGACAGTGTATCTACGGGAAGACGACTCGTACACTACCCTACTCTCAATCCTGGAACACTGGTGCCTTGCCGCCGGTGCGCGTTTCAACGTCCAGAAGACCGAGATAGTGCCTATGGGCACGGAAGGATACCGAGCGAGGGTCCACGACGAGCGCACCCTCCACCCGGGGGATATGGTCATCCCAGAAACAGTCCGCATCGCTCGGGACGGTGAACCAATCAGGATCCTAGGCACCTGGCCTGGGAACGGAGTGAGAAACGTGAACGCCTGGTCGGTGATCAAAGACAGGATCACAGAAACCCTAGCGAAATGGGAGCGTAAGAGGCCGACACTGAACGGCAGAAGTATCATTACGCAAGTTGTGATAGGAGGACTCACTCAGTATCTCACGGCGGCGCAAGGCATGCCGCGCGAACTCGAGAAACAGCTGGATAAAATCACGGTGGACTTTATCTGGGCCGGCTCCAAACGACACCCGGTCAACATGGACACCCTACGGCTTGGGAAGGACTTTGGCGGCCTAAATGTTTTCCATGCGGAAAGCCGGAACGAAGCGCAATACCTGAAGTGGCTAGGAGATTTCGTCAGAACGGACAAACAACGACCGCTCTGGACGTACCTCGCAGACTTCATCTTCAAATCAGCGATACGTTCGAAAGATAGACGACGAGTACCAATGGACTCACGGCTGAGCCCTTTCTTGCAGACATGGAGACCAAACAGGAATAAGCTGCCGCACATGCTGAAGCAGATGGTCCGAGTTGCGGAGAAATACGGCCTGACGCTGGACGCGCCACAGGTCACGGAGGTAATAAGAGAGCGAATGCAGATATGGGCCCATCCCGCATTAGAGCACCCAGAGATCCTACAGGCAAATCGCCGAGAAGTCCGATGCCTGAAGCTGGTACACGCGGTGCGCACCGTTGAGGACCTCGAGGAAATAGCGGAACCGGATGAACCGGACCACGAAGAGTCCAGACGGTGTGCGTGCATGAACTGCGCCTCAGATCGAGCAGAGGGATGCAAGGACCCGCATGGCTGTCAGGAATTCGCCAGAGAAGTGCTGAGCGAACTAGCCCCTAAGTGGAACACCGCGACAGCACAAATTGAGGTCGATCGCGAGCTGTGGGACACTTTCGAGGACCAACGGCTGCATGCAATCCAAGATGGCGAACTGGTGGTCTTCGACTCGGTCCTGCACCAAGGTGATGACATCGCTGACTACTATAGGGCTTTCGTAGATGCTTTCGCGATCAGCCCACAGCCCGCGGCCGCCACGATGCGTGGAGCGGCACCGGAGAGGCAATATGGCGCCCAGGAGGCAGGCGCGGTCCAGGTTATAACGTGCGGTGCGCTGCTGAACGCAGACTCTGGCAGAGAGGCCGGCGGCTTCGCAGCGTATTTCCCAGACCACGACCATGAAGACGCGGTAGGACGCTGCCCCGGGGAAAGACAATCGCACCTCAGGAGCGTGATGATAGCGATACGGAAGGCTGCCAAGAACGCGCCGAGCACGAAGCCCCTCCACGTGATTGCGACGAGTGCGCTAGCAATCCGTATGCTCACTGTAGACCTGAAGAAGCACGAGGCATCAGGCTGGCTGGGAAACCCGGACGAGGCGGACGCACTTAGAGCAGCGGTCGCGGCGCTCCGCGCACGCGGAGCACCAACCACCTTCACACACGTCAACAAGAGCAGGCTGAAGCACTGGCCACAAATAGGGGAAGCGCGACGGATGGCGGAAATAGCAGCGGAACTTGGCCCAGACAGCGCACTCGAGGACGGCGAGCTGGCAACATTCGATAGGCCGGGCCTTGCAATCAAAGGCATATCCCAACGCCAAGCGCATGCGGCGGTCCGGCGCGCGACGGGACATAGGGCCCAAGCCAGAGGCGCGACGAGCGAAAGCCTACAACTAGTAAAACGACGCGTCGAACACGCCACAATGTTCGCGCCGCTCGACCACCAATTCTGGCGAAGCCTACGGTCACGGGATCTGTCCAGGAACGTCCGAAACTTCCTGTGGAAAGCGGCGCACGGTGCACATAAAGTAGGGGCCTACTTCAGCAAAATGCCGGAGCCGTGGGCCTCGTATGCTATGTGCCCAACATGCCAGGAAACAGAAACAATGGAGCATATACTGCTGCAATGCCCAGACTCCGGACACGACGTCGTGTGGACACTGGCACTAGACTTCCTACGAGAAAGAGAGATCCGTATCGACATCGACATAGGCGTGATTTTGGGATGCGCACTGGTGAAGATAGGATACATGGGATCGAGTCGCAATCGAGCACTGGAGAGACTTTTCAGGATAATCGTATCGGAATCGGCCTTCCTCATCTGGAAGATACGTTGCGAAACCCGTATAGAACACGCCGACGAGCCGCAATGGGTCATGTCCGACGAGGAGGTGACAAAGCGGTGGAAGAAGATGCGGGACTCACGACGAGTCCAGGACGCCCTTTTCATAAACAAGAAGCGGTACAAGCACAGGGCACTCTGCAAAGTTCTCGTCGAGGACACGTGGCGGAACAGATCCGCCAACCCGAATTTCTGGAATCCATACACAAGACAGGCCGGAGTTTTAGTGGGTACGGGGATGGCACCCGCGTCGGTGTCGGCTGAATTCCCAAGCCCCACACTACCCCATAAGGTGTGCTAACGGCTATTTCTCCGGCCGGAGGCGTCCCCTTTGTTCGCACGACGACGCGAGTCGTCTGCACAGCCGCCGCGCACGCGGGCAAGGAGATGGACCGGATAACTGTGTTATTACGATCTGTCTCTGACGCTCCACCAAAAAAAAAAAAAAAAAAAAAAAAAAAAAAAAAAATAAAGAAGGATGATCGATTTTCTGGAAATATATATGTCTATAGTAATGGAGTCATGAGCCGATAATTGATGTCATTTTAAGCCTCGGGCGACGCGGCCTGAGTGGACGCCTGGATTGAAAATGAGTAATGTATCGAAAGGGGCATATTGAGACGTACGCGATAAAGCTGGACGCGATGGCCAGCGCCGCAAGTGACGCGGCTGTCACCAGTGCAGGCGAAGTTGCACTCCTTCTCGGCAACGGTCGCAGGGCGCGCGCCCTTCAACCAGCCCTTGCCGCACATGCACTCGTTGCCGTACTCAACGCCGGCAAGGGAGTAGCCGGCGCTCTTGCACTTGTTGGTGCACGCGAGCGGCGAGTTGTTCTGCATCTCGTACACCTTGGTGTTCTTCAAGAGCGACTCGCCGAGCGTCGGGTCGTTGACACACTTGTACGCGACCTTCCACCCGCTCGCAATCTTCGGCGTGCCGCTCTTCAGCGTCGGCTTCTTGCCAGCCAGCTTCGAGTTGGTGTAGACCGCCGAGCGGTGGTCGCCGCCGCACGTCTGCTTGCCGGTCTTGTCGCCCGAGCAGTGCTGCTGGCACTCGCTCGACGGCCGCTTGCGCAGGACGGGCTTGGTCGAGCCGCAGAAGCATTCGGTGCCCAGGCGGATGGCCGCGTAGCCGTAACCGTTGCCGGAGCAGAGCGAGAGGCACTTGGCGTGTGTCATGTCGAGGAGGACGTTGCGCTGCAGCGCGAGCGGCGACTTGTGCGTGAACACGCGCTGGTCGCCCTGGTCCGTAACGCAGGCGGCGGTGAGCTTCCACCCGCTGGGAAGCGCGATGGCCGCGGTGTCGGTCGTGTTGCTGGTGTCGACGGATGCGGCGGAGACAGCGAGCGCGGAACCGATAGCGAGGAAAAGCTGAGCGGCGACCATCTTGTATATGTGTGAAGCTGATGAAGCCGCTGGGAGATGCTATTCGTCGTTGCAGACAACATGGTTTATATGTGCTCGACGAGGCTGCGCCAAGAATTGCAGAGCAGGGGAGCTGTCCGCTGGCCGATCATCGTCGATGCAGTCCGTTCCGAGCTCCAGCAGTGGAGAGCAATTCCGGTGATCATGATCAGAGGTAGCGTCGTCCCGGCATGGCTTGGCAAAAAAAGCAGAGCAAGACTGTCAGCACGAATGTGGTCCATGGTAAGGCAGCCTTGGCAGACAGCTGGTTACAGGAGGCATGGAACCGGGTCATCCGCCAGCCAAGAGACATGCGCAGCGGTAAGAACCCATGCTCACTGCCCGATACGCGCCAGTTATCAAGCGGTGAGCTCTTGGTAGCAGCGGGTTTCGGAAGACTGAGTAAACACGCTCCGAACTCCGACTTAGCGAGCTCACACCAAATTTTGTCGTGATTGTCACGTTCGTTATTAGTTCACAACCATAGAAGAGAGAAACATACATTGTGCGCTGCCATGTGGCGTACTTAGGTCTAGTACAGATAATAGAAGAAAGCTATCATGTACAGGCTCACCGCGAGCACAATTGTCCGCCAATGGAGGAACTGTGTCCGCTCATCGGGTTCTGCAACGAGATTCATCGGCGCAAAGGCTTTGACACTGATCGCCTCGCGATAACAGTCCACCATATTCTCCATTGCGCCAGTCCACGTCCGGCCGGTCGCGCTGTTGACCGCCGCAGCGGCCATCTGCCACCGCCTACCAGAGTCCTTGACCAACTCGCCCAGCAGCGCAGCATATTGCAGCGCAGTCCCCTGCACGGGCATTAGGAGGCCGTTGCGCCCATGCACGATGAGGTCGCGCGTGCCCTCCGCATCGAGCGCGGCAACGGGGAGCCCGGACGCCAGCGCCTCGCAGACGACCTGGCCAAACGTCTCTGTAAAGGACGGGAACGCGAAGACGTCCGCACTCGCGTACCACGCCGCGAGCTCCGCCTGGTCCGCTATCTGCCCGGCGAACGTCGTGAGGTGCGCGATGCGTTGCTGGCGCGCGGACGCCTCGAGCGCGGCGCGGTGCGGGCCGTCGCCGACGAGCACGAGGCGCAGCGGGCACGTGCTTGCGCTTGGGTGGCGCGCGACGAGATGCGCGAAGGCGTCCAGGAGCAGCTGAAGGTTCTTCTCGTATGATCTGCAAATTTGCCGCTTATCAGCGCACGTGCGCTGCTCAAGGATTTTTGGTTGGTGCTCACATTCTTCCCACATACAGGATGACAACGAGATCATCCGCCGCAGGATACAGGGTTGGTGACGGTGGCGGCGTGAGAGGGAACGCGATGCGGTCCGAGCATAGAGCCTTGGCAGGTGAGGCCGGAAGGCGGAACACGGCGTCTCCTAGCGTGTGCGTTGCCCAGTCGCTGGTTGATTCTGCCCGTGACGCCTTCGCACCGAGCTGTTCGCGGATGCGCGCTGAGCGTCTGGCGGGGGTGAACACGGACAGGTCGACGCCGCGCGGCCATATCCGCAAGTTGGTCATTCCGTGCACGTTTGCCAGCGCGTCTGCAGTGGAGGGCGAAGGACAAGCTGTCAAGTCGCATCTGGCACGCGGCGTCGGTATATGAAATATGACGCGGGGCTGGCGGGACTAAGGGGCGTACTTAGCGTGTAAATTTCGCAGCCAGCTCCACATTATCTGCAAACGCGCACGAGGGTTGGGACTGCCTTGCCCGTTGGATGCCGTGTTTATGACTCACTGGTTCCAGCCACCCGGCCCCAAAGAGGGTAGCGTACCTGGAACGGGAGATGTCAGACGTCAGTGAAGATACGCCGGTACAATTTGGATGTCACGCACGTTGCAAGATTGGTATGATAGCTCGCGACGACAGGCCGGCGATTGGGTCCAGTCCACGCTGGGCCGCACCAGCCTGCCTGCAGCGCATAGAGAAACTGGGCGCCAAGCCAGACAGGGTCGACGATGTGAATAACATCTGGATCCTACAGCTTGCGGTGAGCGCGGGCAGGGTTGCAAGCCCCGCAAATCACATACAAAGGCTACGATGGTGCTGAGGAACTTGGGCCGCAAGAAGTTGAGCTTGAGTCCAGGGTAAAGAACGAGCGGTACGCCGGCGGTCCCGATTAATGGGAAGGTTGCATAGTAGCCCATCCCGCTTTCGGCCCGAGAACCACGCATTCGTGCCTTGCTCGCGTAAATGTGTGAGGAGACGGGCCAGGGTCCGCGTTACGCCGTCGACCTGGCGCGGTTAATAGTCAGACTTGGTACAGAAACCCGAACGGGGTGTTTGCCTTTGGCATGAGGTTCTCTGCGCATAAATATGTGAGAATCTTCCCAGACAATAGCAAAAAGTCGCCAACCTGTCACAATTGCAATTCGCAGCGTCCTCTTGGGCGCCATGGCTGGGCGAGATGGAGAGAAGGGGATATGGATCGTTAACCTTTTTGTGTGTGATTATAAGGCCATGGGCGTCCGATAGGCGTCTGTCTGCCGAAGACAAAGCACCAACGATCCTCGATGGTCGCAAACGAGGGTGCGTGCGCGAGCCCATGGCGCGTGCTTGACCAATGGGAGCGCGACAAACGTGCACGCGTTCGGATTTCTTTCGCACGTTGCATTTTCGCAGAGCCTTGGTCCGCCGGTCTGAAAATCACAGCAGAAGGTCGATCGGCATTACATGCCATTTGGTACAGCAAATAGGTACATCAGGTACTGTCACAGCTCTAGGAGTTTTGTTAGTTCGAAGTCTGTGTCAATTGCGGGACTTGCATTACTGACCGGAAAGCAAGGAATCACGCCTCCTCGGAGTCTTCGTCCTCGTCCTCATCTTCATTATCGCCTTTACTCTTGGGCTCCTTAGCGCTCTCTGCGGCAGCAGTAGCATCGCGCCACCGCGTCAGCTCATCCCCAGCCTTCGCCTGGGCCTCTCGAATCGCGGCGGATAGCGCAGCGTAATACACCGCTGCACTGGCACTCTTCGGGTCTTCGCTCAGAGGGAAGGCATGCTTTGCGTTGGGAGAAAGCCCTTCTGGATGCGTCACGTTCGACGGTATCTGCAGAGCAACCTCGATTTCGAGTGATGCGGCCATGAGACGAAGGAGCGTGTCAACTCCGCCAAACAACCTTTGCTTCTGAACTTGGCACTACAGCCGCTGCTCGAGTGCACATTTGACCACACATGCGCACAACCTACAGAAAAAAGGGTTAAAATATGAATTTAAGAAGACCGGTGCGGGACTGGATTGTAATCCTGGATGCCTTGACTCTGCCTTCCATACGGACTTCAATAACGACGTCGACGACGATGGCGGCTCTCGAGTTACGACGCGTCGCAGGAACTCCGTGTATGCTTGGCTCACCTGCAGCAGCAGCTACACTCTTATGCACTTTCAGATTCTTGTAGCTACTCATTTGCCAGTGACTCGTGCCGCCAAGCCCGTCTTGGGAGCAGTATCCAGGCAGCCGGCATACACTTCCCGCAGTCTTCGCAAGATGGTGGTCCAGAAACAGAGGAAGCTGTGACGCAGCATTGGTTTCTGGACATCAACAAAGCGCATTCTTTGAATTGATCGACGCGCGGATTGTGAAGGCGAGCTGTCTCCTGAAGATTCTGCACAAGTGCAAACACAGTACTTATCGTCGCGTTCTGCTAGCAGAACTCACGTACGTCGGGTTCGGATGATACGGAGAGCCGGATGGGATTCGCGAACCGGCCCAAGAAGGACTTGCACGTTTGAATCAGCCACAGGAAAGCGTTCCCACAACGCTGTTTCAGTTGCCGGCGAGACAGCTCACGCTCCCGCCATAGGAAGGATGTGCGGGGCTCTCGCTCTCAACGGGGACGTCGCAGCGGCCATCGCGCAATGGCTGCCAAGCGACGACCTCGCGCGGTTCTGCGCGGCGTCGCAGATGGTGTACGCCGCGGCGCTCCCCGTGCTCTACAGGAACGTCTACATCGTCACCTCGCACGCGTGGAAGGTGCACGCGTTCGCGTCCTTCTACGCGACGATATCGCGCAGGCCAGTCCTGGGGCGCTTCGTCAGGAGCCTGTTTATCAGCTACCACGGCCCGACGTCCAACATCCTCCGCCTCCTCGCCTTGCTCCCGCGTCTGCAGTCCCTCCACAGCGCGCACACCTTCCGCACGAATGCCAGCGCGCTGCCGTTGCAGCGCTCTCCGTTCGCGTCCCTCTCCTCGCTGTCGTGCGAATGGACGCCGTGGCTGGACGAGCTCATGGGCCGCATGCAGCCCGTCCGCCGGCTGCACATCGACGTCCCTCATATAAGACGCAACTCTCCCGAGCTCTCTGGTCTGGAGCGGCTTCTGATGGCATCTCTCAGCACGCTGGAGGAATTATCGATCACCGACCTACGCGTGTTGCTGATATTTAGGGAGCACCAGCATCTCGCCTGGCCGCGCGTCCGACGGGTAGACCTACACGTCTCCACGACCCTCAGCGACGTCGGACAACTCCTGACGAGCGTGTTCCCCCATTTGCGGCAACTGCATGGCCGGGGGTCGGTGGACCTGCTGTCCAGCCCCGCGGTCCTGCCCGCGCTCGACTACGCGCAGATATTCGTCCCGGACGATGCAGCCATGAGGATGCAGTGTTCTTCGTCCACCATGAGACGCTCCATTCGTCATCTGATGCTGGAGGGCACGGGTATGCGGGAAAGCGACATCAACGCGAATATCGAGCTCACGCTCTCCGCCGTACAACCTGAGAAATTACATAGTCTGAGCGTACGGGTGGGCAGGGATCTCATACCAGCGCTATGCGGCATGCTCGCCAGCTGCTTCAACCTGTCGTATCTTTTCGTGTGCTGCAGACCAGATACAGTACGTCAGCCCTAATTCCCTATAGATACCGGAGACTGACTGTTGCAATTATCTTCCATTAATCCAGGTCGTGGAACTTTGTCAGGCATTGACGCGACTGCGCCCTCAGACAGCCGCCCAACGCCTGCGTTGCATCGGATTCAACATATCCCCCGCGCACTACGCCGACCCCATCCTAGTCGAGAAACTAGCAGTGAAAATCGACGCACTCAAAAAGCAGTTCCCGCTGCTCAGACTGGTGGAGCTCCGGACGTTCACCCGCACAAAATTGCTGGGCGCCATGTCCATCGTCAACATCCACTGGCGGATATCCCGCGACACCGGAGAGACGCGGCGCGTTCAGAGCGATATAAGAGTGTGGGATGTTGCGTGGTGCGAAGGGCCCGAGCATCTCGACCGCTTGCATATTTTACAGTGATTGAGATTGTGGGTACAGTATGTACGAGCCATCTTGTTGTATTCGACAACGGCAACGTCTACACTGGGTCGAAATCTGTCAAGAGCTTGTAATCTGCGATGCGCTCGGGCGCGGAAGGGCTATCCGGTTTCCTTCGCCTGTAACGGTCGAATGAGTAACCGGTCAATGAGCACTGGAGACTATGCGTACTTTTCGCCTGCGGCAAGCGAAGGGAAAGACCCAAACAGATCCTTATGTTTAGGCATTGGTGCTTCCCTGCAAGAAACCTGAACGATGCAAACCAGAGATGCTAAGGAAGGTCATACGTGAAATATGGGTGTTGCAGGGCTTCTTCTGCACTGATTCGCTTTGCTGGGTCGTATTCCATGAGGGACGAAATCAGGTCGATGCCAGCAGCGGTCAAGTACGGAAAGCGTTGGCGGAAGGCAGGCGGCGTGTAGTGGGGAAGTGATATTGTCTTGGATAGCGGCAAAGTGTTGTAGTCTGGCCAGTTGACCTTTGTCGGTGGCCCCAGCAGTTTGAAAATCTACGAAATATTAGGCGCAGTTACACACCTATGAATGTTTGCGAACCATGCTAATGAGCTCGAGCTCTCCTTTGGCTTGGAAGAGCGGCTCGTTGAGGATGAGTTCCGCGAAGATGCAGCCCACCGACCACATGTCAACGGCTGTTGAGTATTCGGTGGCGCCGAGGAGGATCTCTGGCGCACTGCAATGTTACTCAGGATCATTATCACGAAGAAGAAAGGCGGTACGTACCGATACCAAAGCGTCACGACGAGTTGCGTAAGGCCCCCGACTCCCACTGGTTCACCATATCGACGCGCGAGCCCGAAGTCCGCAACTTTAATGGTACCGCGGTTGTTCATGAGCAAATTGCTCGTCTTGAGGTCACGGTGCAATATCCAGTTGGAATGGCAATGCGCGACCGCGCTGAGCAGTTGCAGCATCAGCGTCTTGATTTCAGATTGCAAGAATGGTGTCGGCATGACGGTCAAGAGCGATTTGAGGTCGTGCTCGATGAAGTCCATGACAATATACACTCTGCGATGCAGGCGCTGTAGCAAGATTCGCAGAGCGCCGTCCAGCAGAAACGCACTGACTGGGTGAGCGTGTCGCCGACGACGACCTCGCGGATGTTGACGACGTTTTCGTGTCGGCAAGCCATGAGCGCGTTGATTTCGCGTAGAGCAGTTATGGGGAAGCCGTGTTTCTCTTCTTCAAGCTTCAGCTTCTTGAGCGCCACGATGTCACCAGCTTGGAACCGTGTTAGACGGAATTATATCTCATTAGAAAAAGCTGGAGCTTACTCTGCTTGTCCCGCGCTCGAAACACGACGCCGTACGAGCCCTCTTCGATCTGGTTCAGGCGCTCATACGAGTAGACAGAGCGCGACGATGCCAGGCCAGGATGGGCAGTCCGTGGAGGGACGTATATACTGCGTGTGCGTGTGCTACTCTGAGCGGGAGCGCGAGCTGGTGGGGGAGATGGTGGTCGTTCAGACAGCCTTTTCGGGCGTTTCTTGGGTGTAACGGAGCGCTCTTCGTCTTGCGATGGTGCCTCCTCGTCTCCCAAGTCCCAGCGTGATCGTTTAGTCGCCATCGTCACGTGCAGGAAAGTAAGGAGCAGCTACGTTGAAAGTCCGCCACCGTTTCTTGTCAAGCCGCCGCCAACAGCTGCTCTCGGGCACTCTGCCAGTGCCATCTCCGCTACATCTGAATGCCGCAACTATCGCATGTATGCAACAATATCTGGGGCCCCACGTCGGCCTGTGTCGATATGGCGCAGACCAGGAGACCAAGACCAGGCTGATTTCGAATCCAACCAGGAGAGTCAGCTCCGGGCTCGGGGAGTCTGGGCTGGTCACGATCCCAACCCGCGCGTGGGCCGCCTACCGCTTCAGACTGAAACCTTCTGATCGGTGACGGGAAATACGAGTACATAAGGCCCTGCCATTCTACAGGAAAATTCATCGCAAGCACACTCACAGCACTCACACACATCGCCTCAAATGCGCTTCTTCTCCGCCGTCATCCTCGCTCTCGCCCTTGCTTCGACCGAGCTGGGTGTCCATGCCTCTCCAGTCCGCTCGCCCGCGCCAGGAAAATACAAGCAGTTCAACGACGAGCCTACGAGTGCCAGTCCGAGCGCAACGCACTCGGTCTCAAAAACGACACACCGTGAAAGCAGCACCCCGTCGCCGACCCATCACAGCACGGGCACGTCTTTCGCCGCCAAGTCAAAGACAACGCATCGCAGTGCGAGCACGTCTCCGACCAAGTCGTCGAGTGACACCATGACCACCGAATCGTCCACCTTCAAGCATCGGTTCGTGCGACCCGCGTCTACGTCGACGACCGAGTCCTCAACGTCCATGTCCACCGAGTCCTCAACCTTCAAGCATCGTTTTGTGCGGCCCGGATCCACGTCGACGACCAAGTCTAAAACGTCCGAGTCGTCCCTCCCGACCGGTACGGCCATTCTCGGCACCGAAACGTCGTCCGGCGCCAGCTCTACGGAGACGCCTTCCGACGAGGATATGGGCAACAACGACGATTTTGATAACTCATACGATGAGTACGATGGCGGTGAATCCGGCCCAGATGATGGTGAATTCGAAGGCTACGACGAGAGCGCCGAATCCGGCGACGATGCACCCAACGATGAGGACTTTGACTTCAACGACGACGACCAGAATTCGGACAGCGCGGACGACAACGGGTCTTATGATTACAATGCCCCTCAGAATGGTGATGAAGCTGCGCCGGAGAAGGAGCCGGGCATGTATTACGCCAACGTTCGCCGGGGCCGCTTTGCAGTTTAATACTCTAAATTATGTGGTCCCTGGATACTGGATTGTCGACTGTGCTGGCACGTCGAATGTCAGATAAATTATTGAATATGATAAGATATATGATGATTAACTCGGAGCAAAAGCTGAATGTTTGACACCGCTGCCTCGTGCCTTTTCATGAGTGTTATGCAAATAAATATCGTCTCCTCACCCGCGTGCCTCGCCCTGGCACAAAAATACAAACGATTAAGACAAATCCAGTCTGCGCAATTAAGGGGGTGCTTCTTGCAGTGCTCCGATCTTTCCTGACAGAATATCGAAGGTTACGACCCTCGATTCTGGTGTATGAACCCAGAGCTCTGGTGACGTGTTTATATGCACAACCCCTGCTCGAAGCGTGCGCGCGCGACCATGGGATCCTGACTCCCAAGCCTGTGCATCGTTTCCTCGGAAACCTCTGAGTCATGAAGTGAGCGAGTTCTGTGATCGGGAAGCCTGCGAATCCTTCTCTAATACCTTGCAATGCCCTCACAAAGATACTTAAGATATCCTTGTTATCCTACAATTCGCGACAAACGGCTTTTGTATTCGTCCGAGGCAATGCAAGTCTCGAAACGACCCCTAAGGAATGGTACAGCAAAGGCAACACGACGGACCCCAGGGTCAGGTTACCAGTACTGCCCTGTCTACACAGTGAGGGCTACACGTAGATACTACAGTGAGAGAGATTGGATAGAGTGTTCATCAGAGCCCGGCGAGGAGGCTTCAACCCGATTTGCAACCACAAAGAGAAAATGTCCATGGTCATGAGATCCGCTGCCAGAGTGAGCGCTTTAGAGGCCGAGGATGGACGGCGGGAGGACGGCGAGCTGCGCGGCGGACCAGGCGGACTGCGCGCGCGCGGGCGAGAGGGTCGCGTCCCAGTTCGAGTTGACGAACTGGAGGTGCGAGCCGATGGACGCGCCCGAGAAGCCGAGATTGACGTGGTTCCCGCCGATCGAGCCCAGCACAGACTGCAGCTGCGCGGCAATGACGGCGTCGAAGCCGATGTTGCGGCCGGAGATGCGGCGAATGTCCTCGATGAAGACGTTCCAGCGCGAGCCGAACTGGCTGGCGAGGCTGAGCGAAGATGAAAAGGGTTCAAATCAGTCGTGGTGAGCTAGTCTGCGAGCTGTGGCGAAAGCTGCTCACATGATCTGCGCCTCGACTTCGCAGACCTGCGTGAGCAGAATCTGCTTCATCGACTCGATCAGGATGGCGATGTTCTGCTGCACGATCTGGACGTCGACGATGGAGCACTGCAGGACCTGCACCTGCTGCACTTGGATGACCTCAACGGACTGCTGGACGACCGTGATGTGCTGCAGCTGGTTGAAGCGGCCATCAAAGTTGCCGACGCCGAAGAAGTTGTCGAAGGTGCTGAGAGACGAGACGCCACCCCAGTTGTTGAATGCGAACGGCGGGATCGCGTTGTTCGTGAGCGAGATCACCTGCGAAGATGTCTCGAAAGCGTGCAGCTGGCTCCATATGGACGGAAGCGAGCTGATGTCAGTCCGTTTGGACTTCTCAGCTAAAATGACCGAGGTAAGAACGTATATCGAAGTCTCAGGAGAGAAAACACGCACAGGTGGGAGCCGCGAGGGCGACATGAGACGAGGCAAGAGCGACGATAGCGGCGGGCAGGAAGAACATCGTAAAGTGGTTGAGAATGCGAGGAACGAGGTCGAATGCGTGCGAGGGAGTGATGCGTGTCGTGTGCAGTGCTACAGACCAGCCGGGGTCGAGTTGAAAGACGAAGGAAGGAATACAAAAGCGAGAGGTTGTTGCGAACGAAGGGAGGCTACCAGGCCCGCTGAGACAAGGGGTCGTGGAAGGACGAGGGGGTGAGGACCTGTCCGTCCCAATTCAGCCAGAATTTATACTTCCCAGCGCGTCTCCTCCCGCGGCCATCGCGGGCTCTTTGGGAAGCCAGTCGCTGCGCTTGGCGTGCGAATAACGAGAATCTGATGCGCGAAGAGCACACAACTCCAGTCCACTGGCTCGCTGCACCGGTGCATTGAAATTCGGGCAGGGCGGCGTCCGAATCTGTGGGCGGTCGCGATGCCACTTGCACTTGCAGTTGCCTAATCGGGGTGATGCACCATCAGACAACGGACCTGTCCTGCCGCCTGACCACCGCTGCCTCGCCTGCACGGGCCCGGCCCGGCGGCCTGGAAACGCGTCGCAGGATATCTCGGGGAACTCGAGCTCGCCGACGCAACGGATTCGAGGCACCATCGGGATTTGGCTGCATAATCCTCCAGTACTGTCAGCCGCCCACGAAAATAAATGTGGCTTCCAAAGCGCACACACAGTGAACCAATCTTCGTCCGTCTTCTGAAGGCGAATATTGCAGGGGTTAAGAAACGCGCATGTTGATCAACTTCCTCAGAGAATTTCGAGGCGTACGCGGGCATCCTCACATCAGGGAGCAACGAACTGCAGAACCAGATGCGCTGAATAATAGATATGCAACCCTAGGATACATCTACAACTCATCCTTGGCATGCGTATGGATGAACGCGTCAGCCAGCCCTGCCCGATAGGAGAAAGTAAGCTATCAAGGTTCAAGGTCGAGGGGTAGGGTGCAGCTTACGGCGCTTCAGGTCTGGCGACAGACTTGTCGGCAGGACGACGTTGTACTCGACGTACAGATCACCATGACCGCTGCCTTGGTGTACCGGCATGCCCTCGCCGGCAATCGTTTGCACGAATCCTGCCAGTGCAAAGTGGTTAGTCTTCGATCAGCGCGCGTTGTGATTAGCTATCGAAAACGTGGTCGCCGCCCAAGGACATTGCCTTGGCCGTGATCCACCAAGACGGGATGGGACGGGATCGCGGAAGCCTCACCGGGTTGTGTTACGCCAGAGCGCTTCAGCTGGACTATGTGTCCATCGAGATGCGTCAGGTTGCGCTCGAAGCCCAGCAACGCCTGCACATTGCAGCCGCGTTAGCATAAACAGACTGGCGCTGCATGTTTGCGTACCTCCTGGATGCCGATGGTCTCCCGCCAATAAAGGCTCGTTTCTTTGCGCCGCCAGCCACCGCGAACCTTGGACGCGCGCACGCGCAGGACGACATCGCCCGGCTCCCAGTCCGGCGACTCGTCACCCTCGCCTTCAAAGACGACTTCGTGGCCTTCCGGCATGCCGGGCGTGACCTCGAGCGTGTAGTGCGCAGTGTGGTCCACGACCTTCTCGCCGTTGCAATGCGGGCATTTGTGCACGATAACCGTACCGCGTCCGCCACATTCGTTGCAACTGTAGAAATAGGCAGCACAAACACAGATCCAAGTGCACAGTGGAGCGCGTCAACGAGAGGATATCGCAAGTCAGGGGCCGCAGGCAACGCAGAAAGATAGAGAGCGCACGTTGTTTGGGTCTGTGCAAACATGCCAGGGAAGACTTGCTGGCGGACGAGCTTGACGCCCATGCCGTCGCAGCCTGTGCACTTTTTGATATCGCCGTCGGACGCGGCTCCGGTGCCTCTGCAGTGGTCGCAAAGAATACGCTTCTTGATCATAAACTATGGTTGCTTGCTGTCAGCCGCTAGCTGAAAGATATAAAGAGAGCTTGTGCGCACGTCCACATCCTTTCCAGTGTACCTGCAATAAATCAGCATAGGTTCATATGGGAATAGCGAACTACACACATATCCGCAAGCGAAACCTCTATTTCGGACATCATCGTAGGCCCGCGTCGAGTCTGCTCATGACGGGCACCGCCGCCAAAGAAGTTCGAAAACATGTCAAATGGATTGGCGTAGTGCTGGCCGCCTTCTGCTTGCCGTAGGCCCTCCTGCGCATGCTTGTCAGACTAATGCTTTGGAACATGTGTTCCGCTCGTACCTCGCCATGGCGGTCGTAGATTGTCCGTTTCTAGCAGACGATAAGCAAAGCGCGTAAGCAATTCTAGCTATTCCCAATGTCAGCGAAATCCGCAGGTGTGCGCCCGTGCTCGTGGATCCTGCAATAGACTTGGAGTGCAAATCCACGAGCCAGTAGGCGCGTACACCTGAGGATTTCTCTGGCATTCGAAACGGCCGCCAATGGTGCGTACTTCAGAGTCAGACAAGACTTCGTAGGCTGCGCGACAGTGAGCAAAGTCCGTAAGCGCTCGAGCAGCTTATCCGCGTACCGTGAGCGATTTCGATGAATTTCTTCTCAGCATCAGGCTCCTTATTCTTGTCTGGATGGTATTTCCTGCTTAGCCGTTTGTATGCTTTCCGGATATCCGTATCGGACGCGGAGCGGGACACTGTGCGCGGATTTAGCTGCTAAAGCGAACGGGCAATTACAAGCCTACCTCCCAGGACCTTATAGAGGTCAGCGGCTGCGACAACCCATGCCCAGCAGGCAAGCGCAACCAGCAGGAACGAGCGCATCTAGGGTATGAAGGACGAGGATAGGGAATGGAGTTAGACGCGCAACGACGCGCCACGTCAGTTGAAAGCCACGGCGGAGTTTGGAAACGTTCCTTGCTCTTCTTCTCCCGTCATCGCCGGACCGTCCATCAACTACTTCAATGTGCACATCCTTCGTGCTACCAAGCCTCTATGCTAGGGTCTCGATCCAGACTTTCTACTGGGGGCGCTCGGTGCATAATTTCAGCGAATCTCGCCTTCACTCTGCGTGACGGTCTTCCGAAGCTCCATGCTTGTGGGCTGACGACTCTGAATAGCCCTGCCAAAGCATGATCGCCGGGTGGTCGTACGTTGGATCGAGCAGTGCGCCCGTCCGCGCAATAACGTCCGCAATGACGACCTCGCGCTCCTGCGATGGGAGCCCCGTGAAGAGCATCAGTGCGCGCTGTAGCCCAGCGATCTTGGACGGCATCGAGAACGTGGGTATGGCAGCGTTGTATGTATTGGTTAGGACCGGCGTCAGGTGGATCTGCCCCTTGGTTGCCTCTTGGATGCTTTCGCGCGGTAGCGGTAATGATCGCCAAGATGTCCATGAGCAATAATAGCTCTCTGTGCTCGGGCGGAAGATGCTGTTTACATCCAAGTCCTCAGCGCATACTCAGTAGTGGATGCTCGGCCCGTCAGTCAGGTTGTAGTAAATGAGTGGAATAGATATTGACATGGTAAGGATAAAGGATAGATACATGTGCAATAAGCTATCAATGAGTGAGCCGTACAGCGAGTGAGTATGGTGAAGGAGGGTATAAGTGAGACATCTAGAGAAACAAACGGGGGGAGGGCATATCAAGTCGTCAAAAGTCCAGTCATCGAGATGTCCGTTCGGAGTCAAACAAGGAGATGCGAGGAGGAAGAATGATACAGTCTTGGAGAGTCCGAGCTCACATTCAGGAGGGATGACTGGGGGCAAAAGATTTCAGGAAGGCCTGCACCTCGTCTTCCTCGTTGTCCCAGGCATTGGCATCCGGGGTGGCGGGGATGCCCAGCTCCCGCAGTTCCGCGTCAGAGAGGTTCCTGCCGGTGTCGACTGGCGCTTCGTCCTCCTGTGGCGGAGGGAGCGGAAGGACAGGGCTCTGGGCACGCTGGATGGGCACAGCCTCGGCGACCTGAGGCTGAGGAACTGGCAGAGGAAGGTCCAGAGGTTCGAGATACGCGGGACCCACGTCGTTCTCGTAAAGCCTAATTGGACCAAACTCCGGGGGAGGCGGGATTCCAGGGAGGGAGAGTCCGGGAAGTCCCAAGAATGCCCCAGAGTTCGGAGCCTGCCCCCAAGATGGTGGGACCGCAGAATCCAGCGAGTGAGAACGAGGGAGATTCATGCCGATGTTGGGCGCGGTACCCAGCTCTGGCATCGAGTGGCGCTCCAGAGGAAGAGGGTATCCGAGAGGCTGGTGCGAGAGATACGGATGGGGCTCGCCGTAAGGAGGGAGGGAGTTGGGGGTAGAGTAGCTGCGCTGCAGCGGGAGAGGAGGCGTGTCGCTTCCGCTTGGCAGCGGAAGGCTCCCATTTGCGACCTGCAAAAAGTAATCGTAGTCCGGAGTCGCAGGCGTCACTGGAGGGCTCGCCGCTCTCGACGAGGACGAGGAGGATGCGGACGATTCGTCCGAGGCGATCTCGACCAGTTGCAGGACGATTGGGTCCTCGTCAAGTCCATGACACGATCTCATGTGGCGGCGGCAATTACCCTCCTGAGTGCTGGTATATTTGCAACCATCCTTCGTGCATTTCCATTTCCTGCAATACCATATGAGTCAGACGGCGTTTTGGAAGGAGCCTGACATGCGTACCGAACGCAGTTGTGAACGTCGTTCATGTGTCTGTCCTTGTCGGCCTTCCGTCCAAATACTTTATCGCACTTCTTGCAAGTTCTCTCAGAGATGTCTAGCACTTTCTGCAACGACGGAAACATGCCGTCAGTAGGGTTCTGAGACATAGAGGTGGGCACACTCACCGGCATGGCTGCTTGGTGGTCTCAGGAGTCGTCGCGGGAGGAGGATACGATGTTGAGGGAGCGCCGGCGCCTGAGACGAGGGACGGTGCTCGCTGCTTGGCCTCGAATTTATAGGACGCGGCCATCGTCGAGGCCAATCACTCTGTCGCAAGACCTCAAGCGACAGAGTACACGGACCACAGAGACAAAGCTTCGCGATCCTTGCAGCTCCCATCGGCAGGAGTTGGAGAGCTTGGACCCCCCGATCGTCCAAGCAGCACAGGTCCAAGACAATTCGGTTTTGAGCCCGAGAGACATACACAGAGCTAGTACCAACAGCTGAGACGCATTTTAATGGCCCTGATATAACACGAGAGCGTAGAATTACCAGAAAAGACGTAAAATACGATCCCTTGAGAGGTTCAGCACTTCCAAGAGGCATCTGCAGCATTGCCGGTCCCTGCCAGAGCTTGGACCATTGCACAGCCGTGCTCACAAGGAACCACGCCTGGAGAAAGAGACGGTGGTATCTACGGGGCCAGAGTTGTGGCCGCCCCCTTGCTCAGCGACGCGGACATAGAACTGTTCCAAGCAGCAAGGGACCTGTGCTACGTCCGCCGTGGCGAGCACCACCCAACCACGTTGCACAAGACTCCAGTCACGAGACGGAAACAAGGAAAAGGCGCAATGCTGAGTTCCAACCTGTTCAGTCCTCTAACGCCGACCGCTATTACTTTCTAAGCCTATACCGAATTTTCATGCTTCTCGACCGCCATAGGCGGCCACGGTAAATATCTAGATAGTGGCGCGCGGTTACGAACTTGAAGGAGCTTGTCATATTTCTGCGATTACTTACCAATCCTCAGGCTCCTTCGGCTCCCAGACACGAAATGGGAGACGCCACGGTCTCGCTCATCTTGCGAGTTTATGCGATTGACGCTCGCATCTGTGTAACTTCAGAGGGTTGCTTTCGCTCTATGTTGGCTAGGTGCAGGAGCACAATTACAACCAACTCCTTCGAACGGCTTATTGAGCGGCCAAGATAGGTCAACAAACCAATGCATTCTCTGATGATCAAGCGTGAACAAACTTGAAACTGATATACACGAACGACTGGTTCGGATTCAATGCATTTAATTTTGTTGTAGCGCATCTCCCGAGGCTGGCTCAAGAGGCGCTTCTAAGTTGGTATGCGGGGTACAAACAGATTCATCCTCGGCGTTACAAACTCCCCAAACTCTCAGTCATCTGAATCATGCAGGGACAACTGGCGCCTCGTATCACTGCCAGTCTAAACAGCGACGGGCCAGATGCTCTGGACGTAATCGGCAGCAAGGCCGGCCCAAACAATCCCACCAAGCTTCGCGTTGCTCGCAAACATGTCTGCACAGTGCAAATATTCCAGTAAGCAAGGCCTGTCCGAAGCTCGCGGGAATGAATAGGCTTACTCCAGCAGCTCGACGGCTTGTCGAGATCGACGGTAGTGATCTGCCAGGTGATGTGCAACGCGGCGCCGGCGACGCCGATGGCGTAGTACAGCGGGCCGGCGTTGACAAGGACACCCGCGGCGACGAGGCATGCGACGAAGAGGCCCGAGAGGAGCGTCAGCGCCGGGCGGATGTAGTCGCCTAGCACGAGCGCGGTGGACTTGACGCCTGCCGCCTTGTCGTCCTTCATGTCCTGGCAAGCGTAGATAGTGTCTACCCCGCGGCGCGCGTGTCAGAATGCCTCTCCCATATCGTAAGCGCACGGAAAAGCGCTCACCGTAGACCATGGTCCAGCTGCGTTTGAACAATCGCATATTCCGTCAACTTCGGCAGAGTGTGCGATGCCGGAGACTCACCACCAGGCGCCGAGAAGCATGCTGCTGAGGAGCGGAACGTTGACTTCACCCGTGTATGCCGCCCACGCGACCGGGAGCCCAAAGTTCATCGCGAGACCGAGCCATGCTTGTGGCCAGTACGTCCAGCTGCCAAAAAAGCAATTCATCCATGAGACAGAAATATCCGTGGCATTTGGGGTCCGGGCTTACCGTTTGAAGAGCGGATACGTGCAATGCCTTTATTGTCAGACTTGTTAGAATCTGCGTGTTTATTTGCGCGAGTTAATGTCCGGAGACTCACAGCGGGAACAAGCCGATAAGGCCCAGCAAAGTGCTGCATAGGGCATTTTTGGCTTAACAAAATGGCGCGATGAAAATGTCTGGAAGGGTGTACGCACGCAGCCTGGTTCATGCGGCGGAGCGCCGCGACGCACATGCCGAGTTGGACCATGAAGAAGACAACGGCACTCGGAATGGAGACGCGCCCGCTGGGGAGTGGCCGCGTCTTGCAGCGTTCTGTTATTTCGGGAACAGCGTCAGCGGTATTGTATAGGTAGGAATGCATTGCGGGATCTACTGACCGACTTTGCGGTCGAAGTCCACGTCGCAGATGTCGTTGAGTGTGCAGACGCAGCTCCGCAGGATGAATGCGCCGGCGAAGCAGTAGAACAGGTCGCGGGCGTAGGTAGACAGGTCTGTGCCGACGTTGCGTGCCGCCAGAGTAAGGCCCCACGCTGCGGCGAAGGTCAGAATCATTGATGATCGAATGGATGGGGCGGTCGGGGACGGGGGAAGATGATTGCGCAAGCTGAGCTCACCGAACGGCCAGAAGATGAGCCATGTGCCCGTCGGCTGCGCGAAGAGAGAGAAGCATGAGACGGCAAAGGCCAACGCGCAACGCTGGAGACATGCCTTGCCGACGCGCATGAGGT
Organism: Auricularia heimuer; assembly: GCA_002287115.1. Classification (NCBI taxonomy): domain Eukaryota; kingdom Fungi; phylum Basidiomycota; class Agaricomycetes; order Auriculariales; family Auriculariaceae; genus Auricularia; species Auricularia heimuer. Next base: position 200,425 of record NEKD01000032.1, on the reverse strand, counting down.
CGAGGTACGGTTGAACGAAGGACATGCTGATTGCGTCTTCCAGGTCGTGTGGGGATGGCGAAGCTCTCGTCGGTGAGGAAGGAGGGCTGGGCTGGGGAGCTGGTGACAACGCGACCTCCACTCTTATAGCTGCAGGCACTCTGCGGTCGGAGCCATGCTACCTGTGAATCGCAACCGTCTCCGACTTCGGAAATCTGCCAATAATGATGAGACCCGAGTTCTGAAATAGCAACAACATCATCGCTCGATGCGATATGCATCCTTCAGCGTACTTAGACGCGTAGGAAGTACTTCGTTGCGCCTTCGCGCGAGCCAAATAGACGCGGCTCACCTAACGGACCGCAGTGGTAAGTATGGACAATCGGACACTCCGGGACGAAGGCGCTCAAAGATCAAGGGCAGCATGAAAGTTTGTGTACGTACGAATCTTCAGACTGCTCCTGTTATCGCAGCCCCGTCCGGCGAATTGACCATTCCACATTTGTTCCGCACGTGAAGAACACCCGCATGTCTATCACACCTTGCTCCTAATTGGTCGTTGACGGTACCGAGTTTCTAACTCACTTTTGGCAGTTCCGACGCAGCCTGCCTTCTTCAGCGTACGACGAGACGGCCGTACGGTGCAGCAAGAAGCCTGGGAGAGAAGGAGCTCGCTGCATTCTGTCGTACGACGTACGACACGTCCTGAATGGGCGAGACTGACTGCCGCGCGCGTGGTATGTTAGGTGTGGTTGTGGTGTGCAGGACGGAAAAAGTCTAGCGCCACCCATTCAGCCAGACTCCGTAGGCGACCAGGATGAACCTTGGGGCGTTGACGGCGATAACAAGGATAGGGACAGTTGACACTTCCCAGTGATCCTGGATGATCCAGATACCTGTTATTCGCCACTGTGTTTGTCGCGATAGTGGATCAGCGCCAGCACAATACGAGATTTCGCGAGTGGTGCCATTGGCCTTGGGCGACACAGAGCACCACACAGCTAAACCGGTAGATTATCTACCCTAGATGACAGTCCGTTTGGAAGTCCCGAGCTAAGGAGCCAACATGCATCACGATATCCCCTTCGGGACTTCATCATTGGAATGCAAAAGAGAAGAGAAGCACTGTGGCAGAGCGATACGCGCAACATCGAACTGGGAATGGCGTGATAGTTGCTGCCGTTTGCTAGCATTGCGCACATAAGAGGACTGGCGCTCCTTGCAGTTCGGCGCTCCGATTGGCAGAGTTCCGCCGACGGTGAGCGAGCAAGGTCTGGAGTCAGAGGTATCCAGCAGCCCCTGAAGGAGAGCAATAACAGTTTGAGACGGCAGGGTATGCTGGTGTTGAGGTATAATCCCCTGCAGAGCATCTCAGGCCAGTCCCTAGCGGACGCGGAGGTTGCCATGCGCAGCGGAGACGGCAAGCGGAAGCCGGTGCAGGCGCTGAGATTGGAGTCAAGCAGTGCTAGGATTCTTTTTGGCGACATTTCGAGGCAAAACGTTCAATCGTGCTGAGCACCAGAGTCCGGGGAGATTGCGAGTCCATCAGGATGCGAAGGGCGCGGAAAAGAAGGTTGCGGATAGCGCATCGATCTTGTGCCTCCCCCGGACGTCTTCCAGCCATGCAGTGCGTCGAGGCTGGCCGACCCTGCAGTGCAGGTCGAGAAGCACGGTGTTGGGCAGGGAGCGAGGAGCGGTGCCGTAGAAGGTGCCGCGGCCTGCGGGACTTGAATCCAATCATCCCGCTCACCCCCTTCCACCCCGTGCGCACCGTCCACCGCCGGCCCCCGACGCCGGCCGACAACCCAGGCGCCAGGGCGCATACACCCCGCCCACCATCCACTAACCCGCTGCTCGCCGCTTCCCTCGTCCCCGCCCGCCCCGTGCTCGCTGCTCCGCCCTCTCACCATGTCGTCGATCGAGCGGGATGCGTCCAACAGGCGCTCGAACCGCAATACAAACCGATACTCGGTTAACCACCTGTTCTCTATGCGCGCAGAGCAGGATGTAGAAATTGAAGACGATTTGGCAAGAGGCAAGTAATAAATTACTTACTTTCCTTACTTACTTATTTTACTTTACTTACTGACTCTTGTGCACCCAGCTCAAAAGCGTCTACGAGAGCTCAAGGCGCGTATAAGCGCCCAATCCAAGAAGAATTTCGTCTTCGAGCGCGACGTCCGCTATCTCGACTCCCGCATCGCGCTGCTCATCCAGAACAGAATGGCCCTTGACGAGGTGAGCCCCGTTCTCAGTTGAATTCCGCAGGAAGCCCTGCGTTCGATCCCCCGCCATCCTCCTCGTGCCGCTTTAATTTGTCACCGCACCACTGTTTACGGCCCCGACGCTGTCGACTTGTCGATCAGCTCCTCTCCCGCTCGTGCGCGCCCCCTAGGAACCGGTGGCCATAGAGCACTGCAGCCGTCGCTGTCACTGTTGTTGCCCATTGCTCGCGCGTGCAAGTGGCTGTTTTGCCGCAGCAAGTCCATTGGGACCCGCTCCGAGAACGATCTTGGGCGCACGAGCGGGCGCTGTCTTCCTGCGCTAGACTCTTGCTTCCAACGGCTCTCAACACTGGCCCCGGCGCCGCACAGCAACGGCATCTATATTTGACGCACTGCTCGTTGCTCGCGCCGCCTTGATCAACATGATTGTCAAGGTGGCTGGCCTCCGCGCGGGTTATTTGAATTTGGTAGAGCCCGCGACTCAGGCATTGAGGACTCGACTACTTGTCTATCCTCCGGCACTGTTCGCCCATATGTGCGCCCGCTGCGGTGCTTACCACTCTTGCATTCGCTATCCTACCGCGGCGCTCCTCCTGCAGCTATGCGCACGCGCCAGTCACAACTTGTGCAGGGAGATGACGGGCCCACTCTACCGCACCGTTCGCCCAGTTATTCGGATATAGAAATGTTGGCTACCGTCGTGTCGTGTGCATCTGGCGCGGCGCCGCTGCGGCAGCTGTGCGCACGCGCCCGAGCGCAATCTTCGCACTTCCCCGGCGCTTCCCTTCCTTTCTGTGCTATTCCCTTGCTTCTTACTGCCCCAATTCCCTAATGCTTTTCGCAAATGAGGCTGACGTTCTATACAGCAACAGGAAGTCGAGCGGCACCTAGAAGAAGTCGACCCACATGAAGGCCATTATCCTGACGACAGGAAACTGCAGGTGCGCGCATCCTCGGACCTGGAATCTCTCAAGTCCGTGTCTCTGACAGTTTCTACCGTAGCAATACGGCAACCTGTTCTTCCTGCTGCAAAGCGAGCCACGACACATCGCTGCGCTATGTCGCCTCGTATCGCTCTCGGAAATCGACACGCTGCTCCAAACGGTCATGTTCACGTTGTACGGCAACCAGTACGAAAGCCGCGAGGAGCATCTGCTCCTCACCATGTTCCAGTCCGTGCTGTCTGCGCAGTTCGAGACCGCGACGGAGTTCGGCTCGCTGCTGCGCGCTAACACGCCCGTGTCGCGCATGATGACGACCTACACTCGCCGCGGGCCCGGGCAGAGTTACCTGAAGAGCGTGCTCGCGGACAGGATCAACTCGCTCATTGAGCACAAGGATCTCAATCTCGAGATTAACCCCGTCAAGGTTTGTTTTTGCGTGCTGTTCTGTCAGTCCAGATCTGACCCGCTCTCGATAGGTGTACGAACAGATGGTCAACCAAATCGAGGAAGACACCGGCTCGCTGCCGCCCAACCTGCCGCGCGGCGTGCCGCCCGAAGTCGCCAGCGCCAACCCGGACGTGCAGGCCATCATCGCGCCGCGGCTGACGATGCTCATGGAAATCGCAAACTCGTTCTTGGTCACCATCATAGACAGTCTCGAGAGCGTGCCGTATGGTATTCGGTGGATATGCAAGCAGATTCGTAGTTTAACTAGAGTGCGTTTCTTTTTTGGAGACCTCTATTCATACTGACGGCACGCAGAGAAAATACCCTGACGCGACGGATTATGCGATCTGCTCGCTCATCGGCGGTTTCTTCTTCCTGCGGTTCATCAACCCCGCTATTGTCACGCCGCAGGCGTACATGCTCGTTGACGGTGTTCCCGCCAAGCACCCAAGGCGGACATTGACCTTGGTGAGTTAATCTGCACGCAGTCGCCGCCGCATGCTAACATTGCCTAGATTGCGAAGATGCTGCAGAACCTGGCCAACAAGCCGTCGTACTCGAAGGAGGCGTACATGATCACGCTGAATCCGTTCGTCGAGAACAACAAGGCGCGGATCAACCAGTTCCTCAACAACCTATGCGAGGTCGGCGACTTTTACGAGACGCTCGAGATGGACCAGTACATGGCGCTGTCGAAGCGCGACCTGCAGATCAGCATCACGCTCAACGAGCTGTACAACACGCACGCGCTGCTCGTGCAGCACATCGACGCGCTCTCGCCGCACGAGAAGCAGCACCTGCGCATACTGACGGACGAGCTGGGCGGTGCGCCAGCGCAGGTGCCGCGCAAGGAGAACCGGACGATCGACCTGAACCTTTACAGCCGCTGGGAGACGCCCATCCAGGACTACACGACGTCGCTGATGGACAACGTGACGCAGAGCGACCTGCTGTACATGGAGACCAAGTCGATATTCGTGCAGATCATCCGCTCCATCCCGCACGCGGCGGACAAGCGGCCTATCAACCTGTCGGCGATTGCGGAGCGCGCGGCGACGACGAAGGACGCGACGCTGGTGCGGAAGGGCATCAAGGTCAAGGAGATGCTGCGCGAGCTTGAGGAGCTCAAGGTCGTCGACTCGCGCGACGGGTACCGGCTCATGCAGGAGGAGGTCGCGGCCGAGCTCGCGCACCTCGGCAACCTGCGCGAGAAGGTCATCGCGGAGACGAAGAGCCTCGAGGGCGTGTACAAGACGATCTGCGACCACAACAACTACCTGCGCAGCCAGCTCGAGCAGTACAAGGCGTACCTGCAGAACGTGCGGATGACGGCGAGCAAGGACAAGGGCTCGAGCACCGCCGTGGGCGTCGTGACTGTCGGCGGGAAGGAGAAGAAGCAGCCCAAGGCGACGGTGCTGGGCCCGTACCGCTTCACGCACCAGCAGCTCGAGAAGGAGGGCATCATCGTCGAGAGCAACGTCCCCGACAACCGGCGGCCGAACATCTACTTTAACATCACGTCGCCCACGCCCGGCACATTCATCATCGCGCTGCACTACAAGGGCCGCGAGAAGGCCATCCTGGAGATGGACCTGAAGATCGACGACCTGCTCGAGAAGGTGTGATTTGCGTCGAGATTCCGTCTTGTGACTGACGCGCTGTGCAGCAAAAAGAGAACAAGCATCTGCTCGACCTCGAGTATGTGCAGCTGAACGTGCCCAAGGTGCTGCAGCTGCTCAACAAGGTGTTTGCGAAGCGAAAGGCATAGGCCTTGCTCCCTCCTCCCTCTCACGTCCCTCACGCGTCACGCTCGCACGACTCGTCCCACCCCGCCGCTCATTCCCACCTGCCTGTTTATCTCTGCCCTCTCTCGCTCGCTTTCTCCTGCTGTTGTGACTCTTTATATGGGATGGTGCGGCGCGGCGCGCGCGTGTACTATGGTTATGGTCGCTGGTGTAGGCTCGCCCGTACTCGTTTTCTTACCTCTCCGTCCGTTCGACTTCCAGTCCTTCATTCCTTTTGATTGATTCCCGCTGCCCCGCCCCCAGATTATATATATGTTCACGACTCTGAATCTGACTTGTTGGATGTGTGCGCATATGCGGCATCGATGTGCGAGAAAGTGTTCTGGTATACATGTGGCCTTCGGCTTTCGCTGACCGTCATCAGACTGTTCAACCTGCTCAATATGGGAGCCGATGGCAGACGAATCCGATATAAGCAATCGCTGAGGGACGGTGAATATCAAAAGACGCGACAGCGGAGCTGAATGTGTCGGTATCCGGCAGGTCACTGTGACCCAGGCGCCAAAGAATATGATTCTATAGCTAATGCAAGGTGTCCGAGGAGGACTGCGTGTTTGCACTCCGCACTGGACCTCTTTCCTGTTTCCCACTGGTGACTGAAGAGCCTTCGGGCCAGGGAAAGGACCACCTCGCAGATATGCCTTCTCTTGTGCTACGTGGCTGGGTGTTCGCGTTCAAGGGCCACGGCGGAAGTAGCACAGGTTCCTTGCTGCTTGGAACAGTTCTATGTCCGCGTCGCTGAGCGAGGGGGCGGCCACAACTCTGGCCCCGTAGATACCACCGTCTCTTTCTCCAGGCGTGGTTCCTTGTGAGCACGGCTGTGCAATGGTCCAAGCTCTGGCAGGGACCGGCAATGCTGCAGATGCCTCTTGGAAGTGTAGAAGCTCTCGAGGGATCGTAGTTTGCGTCTATTCTGGTAATTCTACGCTCTCGCGTTATATAAGAGCCATGAAAATGCGTCTCAGCTGTTTGGTAATGGCTCTGGGTATGTCTCTCGGGCTCAAAACTGACTTGTCTTGGACCTGTGCTGCTTGGACGATCGGGGGGTCCAAGCTCTACAACTCCTGCCGATGGGAGCTGCAAGGATCGCGAAGCTTTGTCTCTGTGGTCCGTGTACTCCGTCGCTTGAGGTCTTGCGACAGAGTGATTGGCCTCGACGATGGCCGCGTCCTATAAATTCGAGGCCATGCTGCGAGCACCGTCCCTCGTCTCAGGCGCCGGCGCTCCCTCAACATCGTATCCTCCTCCCGCGACGACTCCTGAGACCACCAAGCAGCCATGCCGGTGAGTGTGCCCGCCTTTATGTCTCAGAACCCTACTGACGGCATGTTTCCGTCGTTGCAGAAAGTGCTAGACATCTCTGAGAAAACTTGCAAGAAGTGCAAAAAAGTATTTGGGCGAAAGGCCGACAAGGACAGACACATGAACGACGTTCACAACTGCATTCGGTACGCATATCAGGCTCCTTCCAAAACGCCGTCTGACTCATATGGTATTGCAGGAAATGGAAATGTACGAAGGATGGTTGCAAATATACCAGCACTCAAGAGGGTAATTGCCGCCGCCACATGAGATCGTGTCATGGACTTGACGAGGACCCAATCGTCCTGCAACTGGTCGAGATCGCCTCGGACGAATCGTCCGCATCCTCCTCGTCCTCGTCGAGAGCGGCGAGCCCTCCAGTGACGCCTGCGACTCCGGACTACGATTACTTTTTGCAGGTCGCAAATGGGAGCCTTCCGCTGCCAAGCGGAAGCGACACGCCTCCTCTCCCGCTGCAGCGCAGCTACTCTACCCCAACTCCCTCCCTCCTTACGGCGAGCCCCATCCGTATCTGTCGCACCAGCCTCTCGGATACCCTCTTCCTCTGGAGCGCCACTCGATGCCAGAGCTGGGTATCGCGCCCAACATCGGCATGAATCTCCCTCGTTCTCACTCGCTGGATTCTGCGGTCCCACCATCTTGGGGGCAGGCTTCGAACCCTGGGGCATTCTTGGGACTTCCCGGACTCTCGCTCCCTGGTATCCCGCCTCCCCCGGAATTTGGTCCAATCAGGCTTTACGAGAACGACGTGGGTCCCGCGTATCTCGAACCTCTGGACCTTCCTCTGCCAGTTCCTCAGCTGCAGCCTCAGCTCGCCGAGGCTGTGTCGATCCAGCGAGCCCCGAGTCCTGTCCTTCCGCTCCCTCCGTCACAGGAGGACGAAGCGCCAGTCGACACCGGCAGGAACCTCTCTGACGCGGAACTGCGGGAGCTGGGCATCCCCGCCACCCCGGATGCCAATGCCTGGGAAAACGAGGAAGACGAGGTGCAGGCCTTCCTGAAATCTTTTGCCCCCAATCATCCCTTCTGAATCTGGGCTCGGACTCGCCAATACTGTATCATTCTTCCTCCTCGCATCTCCTTGTTGGACTCTGAACGGACATGCCGATGACTGGACTTTTGACGACTTGATCCGCCCTTCCCCCGTCTGTTTCTCTAGATGTCTCGCTTATACCCTCATTCACCATACCCTCTCGCTGTACGGCGCACTTGTTCATAGATTATTGCGCACGTATCTATCCTTTATCCTTACCATGTCAATATCTATTCCACTCATTTACTACAACCTGACTGACCGGGCCGAGATCCGATGCTGACCTGCCCCTATCATAGTATTCGTTGAGGACTTGGACTCGAACCGCATCCTACGCCCGAGTACAGAGTGACTGCGTTGTTATTGCTCATGGACATCCTGGAGTCAACGTTACCGCTAACGCGCGAAAGCGTCCAAGAGGCCCACGAGCTGATCAAACCGCACATCCACCTGACGCCCGTCCTGACCAACAGCACGCTGTCCGCTCTTGCGTCCCTCTCTCAATCACCCGACGCGCTCAAAGGGACTGAATGGGAGGGACGCGCGCCCGCAAAGCCCGTGCTAAGGTTCTGGTTCAAGTGCGAGAATTTGCAGCGGATCGGCGCGTTCAAGGTGCGCGGCGCGTTCCACGCACTCGAGCGGCTCCGGCGCGATGTGCCCGACGCGTACGCGAAGCTCAAGGATACGGGGGTTGTCACGCATAGCAGCGGTGGGTAGCGAACTCTCTACTCGCCGCACATGCACCGTCCTCTGAACCTCACTTCTCCCCATACCGCTCTCGCAGGAAACCACGCGCAGGCACTCGCGCTCGCCGCCCGCACGCACGGGATACCCGCGCACATCGTCATGCCCACAATCTCCACGCCGTCCAAGATCGCCGCGACGCAGGGCTACGGCGCGCACGTGCTCTTCTCGGGGCCGACCTCGCAGGAGCGCGAGGCCGTCGTCGCGGACGTGATCGCGCGGACGGGCGCACTGCTCGTCCCGCCGTACGACCACCCGGCCATCATGCTCGGCCAGGGCACGCTGGGCCTCGAGCTGCAGCAGCAGGTGCAAGAGACCGGGCTGGGCAGGTTGGACGCCATCATCGCGCCGTGCGGCGGCGGCGGCATGCTCTCGGGCGTCGCGCTCTCGTGCCTGGGCACGGGCATCCGCGTCTTCGGCGCGGAGCCGTCGTTCGAGGGCGCGGACGACGCGCGGCGCGGGCTGCTCGCCGGCGCGCGCATAACCGCCGTGAAGACGCTGACCATCGCCGACGGGCTGCGCACGCCGCTCGGCGTGCACACCTGGCGCGTCATCTCGGACCCCACGAAGGTTGCGGGTGTCTATGCGGTGACCGAGGAGCAGATCAAGGCTGCAATGCGCCTCGTGCTGGAGCGCATGAAGCTCGTCGTGGAGCCCAGCGCTGTCGTCGGGCTTGCTGTAGCCTTGTTCAACGACGATTTCCGGAGCATGGTGGAGAAGGAGGCGGGCGAGGCGGGATGGGATTTGGGCGTCGTATTCAGTGGAGGGAACACGACGGTGGAGGCAATTGGGAAGCTCTTCAGTTAGCGCAGTCAAAGCAAAAAGGATGCGACCTGTTGTCCCGCCAGCGACAGACATAGTTGAACGTTGATCTCCTGACAATCCGCTCTGGAATTTTTCGAATCGAACTTGCTCCGCGTCTTTCCATGACGAGAGGAAGACGTGTGATTCCAGCACAGAGCGCACGGCGAACCTGGAATGTCGTCGCCCGCGCAAGGCCCCAAAGTTCGCGTGCATGTCTCGCCAATGGCCGCCATCGTCACCGGTGGAGTAACGGCAGTCAGCAGGAAGTACAATTTGCAGCGGTTCTGCATTGCAGATTCGCCGGTGACGGTGCTCGGGCCACCGCGTACATCCGCAGGCCAGCGATGCGCGAGAAGCTCGAGAGCACGATGGACGAGTGGCTGAGGACCGCCAGCGAGGACGAGGGCACGTCGGTCGTCTTCGTGAAGGCGGTGCGTGTCTTGAATGGCCGCATTTCGTCCTGGGTCAATTTAGTTGGGGTCCAGCGTAACTTTGACGCTTGAGCCAGCCGCCAATCTGGGCACTCGTCGCGTTCGTCAACGGCAGCGCGTGGGAGGGCGGCCAGAAGCTGGAGATGATCCTCGAGCTTGGTACGCTCGCCCCGTGTGACTTCCTCCGCTATTCGCTATTCGATTCGTTTGCTGCACGAGCTATGTATTGTACATCCTGCAGAGTTGGTCATTTTATGAACACGGCCGTACGAACAGATGAACGCACTACACCCAAGTCCGTTATTTCCTCCCTCCCATCCCCATCGCTTCCTTCCTCCTCACGCCTCCCTCTTGACAGGCATCCACGTCGCAGGCCGCGACAACCGCCTGCTGGTACAAAGGCGCGGCGTACGACGTCCATGCCTCCACGGCGGCGACAGCAGAGGACTTCCTCGCGCAAATGGATGCCGCCCAGGAGAAGGGTATCGGCCTCGCACAACATAGACGTCGTTCCTCTCAGCGCGGGGAGCAAAGACGAATGCTGCTTCGACTGCCGCGGGCCGTAGCGCAGTCTGGTCGGTAATGCGTTCTGGACCACTCCGATCCCGCTACCGATGCGTTCGCCGGCGCACGTCGAGACGAGCGAAGATACTAATAGTGGGTATGGCAGTTATGGTGCATCTGAGCCTCCACTGATCTGAGTGAATGGCGCGGTGTGGTGGGTGCAGACGCAACGACGCTGACGGAGCAGGCGACGCGCCTGATGTTGGCAAGAGATACCAGAGCCTGCAGGACGCCAAGGCCAAGTACTTATGACCCCGTCGACATCTCCCGCCAGTGGTTCGCCATCTGACCCGAACCTGATCATAAGTTGGGTGGCGGGATGCCTCGGAGTATTGGCATTACTATCCGATTTGTTTCCTGACAACAAAAGCGTCAGCATTTCTTTATATCAGGCATTGGAGCTGTTGTAGCAGTGGTATCAGAAAAAAAAGGCAATATATGGTTTTCCGCAGCATGAGCTCGGCACAGGTCTGAATTTTTTTCATCCCGGAAATGGGGACAGGAACATTGAAACAGAAGGGCTGCTTACCGCGGTATCGAGCGTCGAAAGAAGGACTATCGACGGAAGTTCTGTCCTCTTTGCCGACCTAGACAGGATTCAGCCCGTACAAACGCGTCAGAAACAACCTTGCAACGCACGAATGTGGATGTCAAACTCCATACGACCAAGCGAGACGCCCGCCGTGCTCTCGGCCATGTGCACGACCTGGGCCAGGCCGTCCCAAGCTCGGCCTTCGACCTCGGATTCGAGCGCCCTGTTGCGCAGGTGCTTCGGGCTGGGCATGTGCTGCTCGCGCTGGGCGTCCGAGCGCTGGGGGTCCCAGATGCCCGCGGTGCGGAAGATGTGGGTGTTGCGCATGTCGTAGTACGAGTGCATGAGATGCGAGAGGTTGCGCGTGATCTGGTCGGGCACGCCCCGCGCCTTTGCGGACGCGAGCAGCAGTTTGAGTGTACCGTCGACTGAGCCATATCAGCTGAAATACTTGTAAAAACGGAATTATATGCGCTTACCACGCGTATTCCAAAGCTGTAGCCACGATTCGAGCTCTTGGCGCTCTGCAGGCGGCAGCGTCGAGCTTTGCAGCTTACTGGCGACGACGGCGCCTGCGCGGAACGTTGGCTTGTAGAGCCTGCGCAGCAGATGCACCGAGCGCGACGAGTGCAGCACAGAGGCCGATATGGCCCTCAGCGCGAGCCTGTACACGCTGCGGACGCCGGCAGGGTCCATGGGCGACGCGGCGGGAAGGAAGGAGAGAAAAACGGTTGCAACTCCGCTCGTCGTCGCCAGCTGCCACCGCGTGGATGTCGTTCGCCAAGTACCCGGGCGCGGTGCCGCTGTACCCGCCGGGCAAGGAGCCGCTGCCGTCGTGGGTACCCGAGGACAGCCGGGACGCGTTCCTGCAGCAGCAGAAATTCGAGAAAATCGCCGCGAACGCCCAGGAGAGCTGCCTCTTCAAGTCCGGCATCAGCGGCGCCATGGGCACGTTATATGCGCCCCTACACTACAGTCTCTAATATCAATACTCACGCTCGCCGCAGGCTTCGGCGTCGGCGCGTTCTTCTCGATGATGTCGGCGTCGTTCGCGTACGAGGACCCGGTGCTGCGCGCCCAGCGCGAGTCCGGCATGAACACCGCCCAGAAGACCAGCGCGCTCTTCAAGGAGATGGGCCAGGGCATGTGGCGCTCGGGCAAGAGCTTCGGCCGCATCGGCGGCATATACGCCCTCGTCGAGTGTATCATCGAGTCCTACCGCGCAAAAAACGATATGGTCAACCCCGTCGCAGCGGGCTTTGTCACCGGCGGCATCATCTCCCGCAACAGCGGCCCCCGCTCCGCCTTCATGGGCGGGCTCGCCTTCGCTGCGTTCTCCGGTGCCATTGACCTGTTCATGCGACGAGAAACGCCAGAGTATGTCCTTGCACAACGATCTGATTCCCCGGCCACTTATTCGACGTTTTACAGCGAGGATTGAAACGCATCTTAGACGTAACTTATACACTGTATCCCTGCGTGTGTTATATCCCTTCTTCCCGCATCGGCATGGCTCACCATCTTATCGCAGTCATCTCAGCAAGCATTCACACATCGCGTTATGCATTAGGCCAGCGAGATAGGAAGACACTAATGAACACACCCACCCTCTGGGCCATACAATAGTTCCAAGTCCCAAAAATACTGCAGTCGACGCAATTTTCGCAGCGCAACCGAGACGGCGCCGCCGCCTGTGCAGTCTTTGAGCAATTCCCGATGGTCAAATGCGTAAAACTTGGTCAGTCCGCGCGCTGTGCTCCTGACAGACATGATGTCCGACAACGGGAACTGACAGCACGCCGTCCGACGGTTTTGAAAAGTCATGGCTGGCTGGACTCGACCTGGGCAACACCTCAACGTTTTGTTCACGCGGGCCGCTTTATTCATGCCGGCGTCGTCATACCTGAGGGGTAACAGATGGATCTCAAGAACTTGAGAAGGAACATAGCATCCCATATTCGGACTGGAGCGCCGCCCGGAACACCGCCTGCCACTGTCTTGCCCAGCGTGCCATGCATTTTGGCAGGCATGGAAAGACTGTCGCTGCCAATCCTTCGCCGCCCAGATGAGCGCAGCACTGGATCGCGTATTCTGGGATGCTGCATTTGCTCCGTTCGGGTCTGTACTGCAACACGCAAGGACTAATTCGCCCTGCTGGTCCCGCATTTCCAAATACCACATCGCGGGTTCATCTCGGGCTCCTGAGTACCTTTGGGCTAAATGTGGGGCGGAGCATTGGCCACTTATCACTTGATTTTCTACGACCGCCTTCCCGCCCGTGCCTCTGCGCCCGTCCATGAAACGCGCGAACGACACGACATGGGTGCTACTAGTACATCTGATCTGCTAAATGCTCGCGCTCGCCGTCCCACCGATGATCTGGTTTCATTCGAACTGCACAGGCTGTTGCCACGAGCGGCCTTCGATATCGGTTCTGTTAATCGTGCTCGATCGAGGCAGCAAAGAACGGTACTTGGCCCGCCACGCTTCGATCCCAGAGATTATCACTCGGACAGTCTATTCCAGGCCCCATACTCAACGTCTGCGGGCCCGAAATCAGCACGAAGCGCTGATTCACTTGCCCGAATTACACTGCCTGCTCAGCAAACTACATACGGGGAATGATGCGCCGACCTCTCAGGAGGGCGGATTGAAGTGCATGATTGTCTGTTCGACTCGGGCGGGCTGTTTGCTATTCTTGGAGGTGTTGCCATCACGTCTGCTTCAGCTGCCGTTCGTCGCGTATAAAGGGGGGGTCCATTCCTTACTCCTATTCTTTGCGCTTGCAGCCCTCTTCGTTCTTCTTACACGCCACCTTTCGTCTTTGGGCCGAGCCCTTTTCGACACCAAAACCAACCTCGATCCTTATTTCAGGTAAGAATGTCGTTGGTGGCGTACATGACATGTGTTGCCGTGCTCATCGTGTACCACTATGATTAGGCTTGCCTGTCAACTTCGTTCACGTACAGTCCAGAAGCGCATTCAGAGAATCGCCATGTTCAAGCACTCCGTTCTTTCTGCATCCCTCCTCGCGCTTTCCTCCAGTGTCGTGGGCAAGCCCATCGGTGCGTCCATCCTGATCGAATGCGCTCGTCTGAATCGGGCACTGACATTCTGCCGTTCAGCGCGTCGTGGCGGTATCTCCCTGGGCGACATCACGCCGATCATCTCGATCGACGGCCAGCCGTTCGACGTCTCCGCGGGCTCCGTCAAGGAGTTCAGCCGGACGCACTCGTTCGACAGCTTCGGCGGGCTCGCGTCGCTCAGCGGCTTCGACCAGTTCTTCGGCGAGGGCAACTTCTGCAGCGCATCGACCGTGCAGGTCTTCTCCAAGGAGGAGATCGTGACGTGCCAGTCCGTCGACATCACCGTCATCCAGCAGCAGCTGTCCATCGTCGCGGAGTACGTCAAGCGCGTCGTCCTCACGCAGTCCTGCGAGACCGAGACGCAGGTCATGTGAGTTCTACCTTCCTGCTCTTGACATGCGCCGCGACTGACGCGCATTGCAACTGGCAGTGCGTTCTCGCAGTGGCTGGCGGGCATGGTCTCCTTCGGCGAGGACCTGCGCCGCGTGTCCGAGCGGCACGTCAGCTTCGACTCGTCCATCGCGAGCCACATCTCGTCCGTCGTCGACGCGCACGGCAACATCAACGTCGGCGACTTCGGCTTCTCGGGCTCGGAGATCGGGAGCCACTCCGTCACCATCATCGGCGGCAACTGGAACGACCAGACCTCGCCGGCGTCCGTCGGCCTCGCGTGGGACTCGTGCGTCGCCGCGGCTGGTGTAAGTCACTCAGCACGCTCTCTCATATGTTCACTGTCTCATGCGTGTTAAATTATCAGAGCATCCCCCTCGGCGTGTCCTGCGAAGTCTGCTCCAGCAGCAGCAGCAGCGTCAGCCTACCGCCGGTCATCTCCTCAGGCGGCTGCTCCGGCTCCGACTGCGGCTCGTCCGTATCCCTCCCGCCGCCCGTCATCTCGAGCTGCCCGCCAGGCATCGACTGCACGCTGCCGCCCGTCGAGTCTTCCGGCGGCTGCTCCGGCGCGGACTGCGGCACCGTGAGCCTTCCGCCCCCCGTCATCTCGAGCTGCCCGCCGGGCATCGACTGCACGCTGCCGCCCGTCGAGTCGTCCGGCGGCTGCTCCGGCGCGGACTGCGGCACCGTGAGCCTTCCGCCCGTCTCTGGCTGCCCGTCCGGCGACTGCAGCGTCTCGTCCGGCTGCCCGTCTGGTGAGTGCGGTTCCATGCCGCCCGTCGTTTCGTCCGGCTGCTCGGGATCGGACTGCGGCGCCGGCACTGTCAGCCTCCCGCCCGTCTCTGGATGCCCGTCCGGCGACTGCGGTGCCATGCCGTCTGGCTGCTCGGGAATGGACTGCGGCGTCGGCACTGTCAGTCTCCCGCCGGTCTCTGGCTGCCCGTCCGGCGACTGCGGTAGCGGCCAGGCTTCCGTTCCCCCCGTCGTCTCTGGATGCCCGTCTGGCGACTGCAGCAACGCCCCGGCGCTCCCGCCCGTCGATGGCTCAGTCCCGTCTGAAGGCGCGCCTGCTGCGACTCTTCCTGGCGCGCCCGTTGAGACTCTCCCCGGCACACCGCTTGCGACGCTCCCCGGGGCACCGCTCGAGACTGTTCCTGGCGCACCTCTTGAGACCGTCCCCGGCACGCCGCTCGCGACTGGTGCCCCAGGTGAGGCTTCAGCCGCAGCGGCACCGACGGATGCCATCAGCGTCGCCCTTGCTGATCCCTCTGCCACCGCTGCTGCCAGTGATGCATCTGCTGCGACCCCCCTCCCGACGCTTCCCACGATTCCTGCGGGTGCGTCTTCCGATGTCACCGCCGCTCCCGCTCGTCGTCGTGGGGTCTTCTCTGGCAAGCGTCGTCTCAGCGCATAAAGCTGAACGCGCCGGGAACTGGGATGTGATGTCGTAGACTTTTTGCTTGCTTTGTAGCGATGATGGACTGTTCTCTCCTACTTCATTTACCGTGGCCGAGTAGACCTATTTTAATAGAACGAATAGCCTTGCGTGCTCACTGCTGCCCGGAAAACGAAAACGTAGCTTAGGTCCAGGTCCTTTTGTGAGCTGCCGTTATGGGTGGATGAAGATTCTGTCAGGAGAGCCGCAGCAAAGACCATACTGTACAAGATGCACTATCAACAGGCGGGCAATTCAAAACATGCTCGAATCTGACTGGCAGTCCAACTGATGAGCAAGGCTGGCTTTCGCCATGTGAGAAGGCACGGCATCGGGCGCACGATTCGACGCACATCGACGTGACTATGGGCCTTGCTGATCTTAGCCGGAGCCTACGCAGGTCGGAAAACCTCAAAGTCATCGCAATGGCTGGAGGGAGGTGCGCCCAAGGCAGAAAGAGAAAGATCCTGTGACAAGGGATGGCATGGCATTGTCCTTCGACACTTCTGTACCTCCTATTATTGTTATTGGATTGATATAGAGGGCCGTAGTACATTCGAGCATCAAGTCAGATCCAATTCAAATGTACATAATACTTCTACACTATTGTACTACCTCATGCAAGACATAGATATCGTATCTCACACCAGCATGACCTGTCTCTATGGAACAATCCGGACAAAGTCCAGCGACCGCAAGTAACCCACCTCCTTGGCAACCTCTCCATCGACCAATCTTTGGAGACCGGGTGCGAGGTCCGTCAGTCCGCGCCACGAAAATGCTCCGGAGAATACGACGCGGTCGAGCCGCGCGGCGTCGAACTTGATCGTCCTGCGCAGGGTGCCGGCGAAGGTGACGGCCTCGGAGAGGTTGCCTTCATCTGTGAGCAAGGAGACGTTCTGCAGGCGAGGTACGCGAAGGACTCTTGTCGGCGGGACGGATGTCCAGTCGGTCGTGAGCGCCCGCGTGTTGTCGACCTCGATGCCCGAGCGATGATGCTCCGTCGATATCCGGAGACTCTTAACGGCGCACAAGGCCACGTTGCTGCGACAGAGGCGCTCAAGCATGCAGACCGGCAGCTCGAGCAGCTCCAGCCGATCGAGATGCGAGAGGCACGCGAGCAGCGCGTCCGCGGCGGCGCCGACGTCAATCGCGGCTAGAGAGACCGCGAAGGAGGGCTTGTGTCCCCCACGGGGGCCATGAAGACGCTGGGCCATCCGTTCAGGCGAGCCCCCTTGATGCGCATCATCCACGGCCCCGCGTACAGAGACGTGAAGAGCGCGACGGACGACGCGAGCTCGCACACGCCGAAGAGACTGAGCGACTTGAGGCCACTGTGGCCTGTCCATGGTGCGAGGAAGGATGTGAGGTCCAGTACGCCAGGGCCGCTGTAGATCTCCGTGTCAGTGAGCACGAACTCACGCAATGATGCTGGTGGGCGGGCGCTCGGCAACATCGAGGCGTAGATATGGCCGCATATGTCGAGTCGCTCCAGGTTGGGGCAGTGGTCGAATATCTGCCGGCTGTCTGTTTTCTCCGAGGAAGTGAATTGCAAGGATCGCAGATGCGGCATCGGGTGAAAAATGCCGGGGAAGTTTCCGCTGATATGCAGGGAGCGTACTCGGGGCAGAAGTCTGCTCAGGTCCTTTGGGACGTTGCGCCAGGGCGTCGATCCAGAAAGATGCAGTGTCTCCATGCGCGCCAAAGGGGATTGGGCCGGTGGTAACAATGCGTCCATGAGCCTGGTTGCGTCGCCGAAGCCCGTGACCGCGAGCGACTTTATGCGGTGGGCGTTCTTCCGCAGCTGAGCCATGACTTCCTCGTTTTCCGCAGCCCGTGGAGACATGGTGAGCGACAGCGACGACGCGCCGGATCGCTGCAATAGCGCCTGCACGCGCCCCGTCTGCCGCGGCGAGCCGTCCGCGCACTCAATCGTCGTCCACAGCGCTGGAGTATTAAGCGCGTTCTTCCTCCAAGCCCGAGAAGTGTGCGAAAGCGAGATCTTGTCCCGCAGAGCCAAGTGCCGAAAGCACTCCCCGCGCAGCTCAACGGGGAGCCGCCGCCACACGCGGTCCGTCCGCGCGTTCCACGCCGATGCAATCTCCTCAGCCGCTCGCTGTACAGTGCTCATAAGAGCTCCGATGGCGGCCTCCAGCTCATGCGCGCTGCGAACTCAAGTCAGTGCCCGAGCCCTCAAATCGATCGTGGCGAAGAGTAACACACCTCGTAGCGTTTGCGCTCGTCGGGCGCAGGAACGCCAGCGACGCCTGGTGAACGGCGGAGAGAAGCGGATTGCTCTGCATCGCTGAGAACTGGCGGTTGTGGCAAGTCGAGAGGCGAGAGGGTGGTGGAGCGGAGTTCCAGGCTGCTTCCGGGATCATGAAAGCAGCATGCACAAGCACGGCCAAACAACTTGACGCGGCACGTGACGCATCGTCCGGGGAGTCGATATCCGACCGTCGCGCGCCAGGCCGGCAGTAGAACATGCGGATATGGCGTAGGCTCCTGACGTGGGCGCATAATATGAGCACTGAGCAGTCACCATCCTCCTCGATCCCAGCAGCAAGATCGCGCCGTGTCGACTCGGCTGCGCGGAGTACGACGACAGGCTGCTAATGTAGTGGCAGAGACGCACTGCCCGCCCTTCGTGGGAGGCTAGACGCCCCCCTTCGGTGTCACGCTGAGCAAGTATTTCTCGTCACCCGTGAGGCGGTCGACGTCACGCTGCAATTGAACGCGTGAAGCCTCCGTTACCGTCGGGTACCGTGACGCTCTCGGAGTCGATTGCTGGGGCCCGGCTGCAGGGGTCGATCCAAGCGCTAGCAATGTGAGAAACACGATCGCATTGGAAATCAGCCTGAGAGGTACCACCATGGCCAGTCTCGTCCCGGGCGGCAGTCGTTCTCACCGCTCACCATCAGCATAATGCACGTGCCGGACTCTCGAGGTCCATAGGTACGCAGGACCCACGCCAGCGCCCATTCTCGTAATAAAGCTGGATCCGTGCGAGGGAGAGCCAGTGGGCCCAGCGGCGCTGCGACGAAGCGACAGATTGGCTAAGCGATTGCCATCGCCATCGCCATCGTCGCGGAGGGTGACCTCCCGGGCAGGATGATCTCCGAGTCCGACGAGGCGGACCTTCCTACTTACTCTAGAGCGCGCTAGACGTTGGGCTCAGTCGTCCGAGCGCATCGCACCAGAGTGTTCGTGGCGTGGGATGCATATAGCAATGTCGAAGACGACAATTTGAAGGGTTACGGTGGGTGGGTAGTACAGTACCAGTGTGAGAGATCTAGCTGAAGTGTTCGAATCCGAGTCCAAATCGCCGCGGCACGACCAGCGAGCCTTCTTATAGCCCCTCCCTCTCCTCTGGCGCCCTTCTTCGTCCGGGTTGGGGGTACACAAAGACACAAAGGAATTCACTGCCAGGCAGTAACGTGCCACCTGCATTGAACGGAGGTGGCACGCACCGCAGCGACCTCCTTGTGCTCACGCACTGCTCAGACTCTGGTCCAAAGCCCTCAGTTCTTGAAAGAGATCACACAAGATCAGACAGCACAAAGAGACGAGGAGCAACAGCAAGCCACTGGCAGACAAGCTATATTGCCACTCTTGCAGCCCCGAAAACGCGAACGAAACCGAAACTAAAACCGAAACCGAGAACGAAACCGAGAACAGAAAAGCGCAGTCTTAGAGTCTACCGTTACATACGATACAAATGGAGCAGACGCAGCGGGTCGTGAGCGGTGAGCAATGGGCAGAGCGAGATCGAGATCGAGAGACGAGGGAAGATGAAACGAGACGAGATAGACGAGATAAGATGAGGTGAGAGGGGAAGGACGAAGACTGATAGCACCTCAAGGGCGCAACACCGAGTAGCGAGCGTCACTGAATGCAGATGGCGAGCGCCCTGGCATCCCCGGCGGGCGGGCGAACACTACGTCCACTGCCACGGCGCCGCCTGCACCTGCGCCGGCTGCTTGTCAGCAGAAGCAACAGCAACAGCCTTATCGAAGCTCCACGTCCGGTCGAGCGTGCCGGGCGCGACGCCCGGGAAGCCGTGGCTCCCGAACACGGGCAGCGGCGCGCGCTCGTGCGGCGCGACGCTTTCGTATGCTGCCGATGCTGATGCCGGTGCTGGTGTCGATGTGGGTGCGGTTTGTTGCGAGGTGGGGTTTGGGGCGGAGGTGGTGGTGGGTTGTTGCGAGGTTGAGGTGGGTTGTTGCTGCGTGGGGGCGGAGGTGGGATTGGCGGCGGTGTATGACGATGAGGTGGATGCGGACGCCGGGTTGTACGACGACGAGGCGGCCGCGGGCGCCGTGTACGACGACGACGACGAGGACGAAGTCTGCGCCGCGTACGAGGGCGCTGAGGGGGCTGCGTACGACGACGACGACGACGAAGTCTGTGGCGCGTACGAGGACGAGGCAGTGGCCGACGAGGATGCCGCCGGAGCCGCGCTGTTGCTGTAAGTTGCCGACGATGACGCGCCCGAGTACAGCGCATTGCTATTAGTATACGAAGACGAGGGCGCCGCATACGAGCTCGCGGTGCCATTGTACGTTGTTGCTGCTGCAGAAGGCGGGTTGGCGTACGACGGCGCCGGGCTCGGTGCGGGGGCGCCATTATAGGAGGACGAGGGCCCTGGTGCCGGCGCAGATGCACCGCTATTGCTGTACGTAGATGCAGCGCTGGAAGCATACGACGGCTGTGGTGCGGGCGCGGGTATCTGAGTGTAAGACGTCGACGGCGGGAGCGCGGCGGGCTGCGGGAGCGGCGAGACGCGCTGCTGGGGCGGCGACGGGCGCGGCGTGACGTACGCGTGCTCGGGTCTGCGCTGCTGGAGTTGCGGTGTCTCCGCCTGGTTCTGCGTCTGCGGCGACGGCGTGCGGGCGCCCTGGGTCTGGCTCTGCGGCGGCGACGGCAGCGGCGGGGCGTACGGCTGGGTGGGCGGGTAGTGCGGCTGCTGGGGCGCCGGATAGTACGTCGTCTGGGGGTCGGCGTAGAACTGGTGCTCCGCGTACTGCGGTGGCTCGGGGAGGCTGGTGTCGATCTCGACGGGCGGCGGCGACGCGGGGTAGTCCGCGCCGGCGTACACGGGCGTCGGGTACGGCGCGACGGGCGGGCTCTTCCTGCGGCTGCGGCTGCGCACGGGCCCCGCCTGGCTCGGCACCGCGGTCACGCCCGGCGGCGCGCGCGCGCGGTCCTCCAGCCGGATGTACCGGAACGGGCGCTCGCGCGCGGACACGGGGTACCGCACGTCCTCGGGCGGCGGCGGCGGCGGCGGGTGCATGGGCGGCGCGTACGCCGTCGACGTTGGGGGCAGCGGCTGCGGCTGGGGCATGGACGGGACGGGGTCGGGGTCGGGGTCAGGGTCTGCGAGTGCGGAGTCGGGGTTCGACTCGTCCGCCTGCCCCGCCGCCGCCGGGCGCCGCGGCCGCCGCCCGCCCCCGTCCTGGCGCGCGGGCGCGGGCGGCTGCCGGACGAGCTCATCGCGTACTCGGCCCCGGGCTTGATCGTCCAGTCTGCGCAGCACAAAGGGGTCAGCATCGGGGACGGGGACGGGGAGCACCGGGCCGGGGGGGCCAGCAGCACGCAGTGCGCACGAGGCACAATGAGGGGAGGGAGCACTCACAGCATCCCTTGCCCGGGTCAGTGATGGGCCGCGGCTCCTTGACGAACATGGCGTTCAGCGACAGGTTGTGCCGCACCGAGTTCTGGATAGGGGGTGGCGCGTCAGCCATAATCCCAGTCATAATCCGACCACAACGACGTACGCGGTAAGGCTTGTAGGTCTTGTAGAACGGGAACCGCTCCTCGATCGCCCTGTACATCTCCTCCAGCGTCAGCCGGCCCCGCGCTGACCCCTTGAGCGCGCACAGGATCTGCCAGTCCCGATCAGCCACGACGCAGAGAGCGAGAACAGGATACGCACGAGCGTCGGGTACGGGTACGGCGGCTTCTCATCCGGCGGGCCGTCTTGGAGAGACCAGAGGCTCAGACTGGGCGTCGCGGACGACGACGACGAGGCGGCCGGCTGCTGGTAGCGCTGGTGCGGCTGGTGCACGAACTGGTATTGTTGCTGCCCGGGCTGGGGTTGCGGATCGGGTTGAGGCTGAGGTTGTTGAGGGTAATGCTGCTGCTGCTGCTGTGGGATCGGTGCCCACTGCTGCTGGTGTTGGTAGTCCATAGCAGGAGGCTGAGGCTGGCTATGACCGACGGCTTGGAATCCGACCGTTCCGTCCATCGCAAGTACGTGGGCACAAACAAGACGAAGGCGGACGACGAGCTGCCACTGGTAACACGCAACGATGGGGGAAAACCGCACCCAACACGCCAAAACCACGTCTGCTTTTTCAACCCTCGCCCAACCGTTTGCTTCCGCCCGCCGTGAGTGGTATTGTCGTCTGTGTATTGTTTGTCCCTGCCGATCGGCCCTTCTCACGCTCCACCCATCACCCATCTGTCACTTGCCGTCGCGACGTCGCCGATTGGGTATTTGTAACTCGCTGCTTTTTGTTTTTGACGCTGTTACCTGCCGATGCCTTGCACGACCTGACATGGCGCCCGTCCTGCCGTCTACAATCATTGCCGTTTTGCCGACTTCAAACTTGTGCTCAAGTTCGCCACCGTTATTGTTACAACACTCGGAATCCCGTCGGGCGGTAAAGTGGTCCAGGTCTGGCCGCGCTCATACTGACTGTGCCAACTCCTCTGCTGACAGCGACCCTTTGACCCAGCAGATGCATGCGCAGGCGCGCGCCAAACGATCTACATATCCCAAGCACGCTGATTCATTCAACGAGTTCTCTTTCGTCTCCTCCACGGCGGGCACGCCCCATGCTTACTGTGCAGGGCACTTACATGATGCATCATTGCGCCCGATACTCACGCTGTACTTTCGCCGTGCATTGGACGCGTACGCCCTCTGCGCTGGGATGTGCAGTGAGTGGTCGTAAGTTATGTAGAAACCGTCGCCAGGTGTTCGACGGAGTCGCGCCCCTGTCGAAATAGCCTGTTTTCCTGCAGTCAAAGAGCTCGGAGTCACTGGCAGTCCCAATTCACAATTCTGAGGCTCGGCGAACGATAACGCGTGACGGCCCGCCCGCGCAATTCAGAAGCCACATATCCTCACGCCGCGAACTGGCGCTGTCCGCGCGCCGGTCGGGGCTTGCACGAATGGCAAGCAAGCGTGTCCCGCTATAGCTACCGACGAGCTTCAAGTTGCCCTCCGCTCTGCCCCGCCGGTCGCAATTGCCGCCTCTTGACTCCCCTGTCCGCTATATGTATATCAGAGCATCTTCGACGCGTCCTTCGGCCGACTGACAATTGCAATTAATCGTATGGGTAGACTTCCTCAACGGTCAACCACACTGGCTGCCAGTAGCGGCCTAGTGGAGTCACAGTTCGCGTGCGACTCACAGAGGCTACGGCGTACCCAGACTCGGCAGCGCCAGCCATAGTCGCCCCGCCCCCTTTTCCGCAACCCGTCGCACTCCCACCGTACGCATGCAACGCGGCCCCCCCCAAACTCCTACAGTACTGTATAACAGCGCACCCCCTGCGCGCGTCCGCGTCCGCGTACAACTACTGCGCGACGGTGACACGCACATATATCGTCGGCTTATCGTGCGCACTGGCAGTCTGCGATTTGTGTGCGTGCGTCACGTGCAGCTTACGGAGGGGGTTATTTGGCCGTGCTTGTGGTGCATGCGAAGCTCGGAAGCAGCCTGGAACTCCGCTCCACCACCCTCGCGACTCTCTACCACGACCACCCGCAGGCTCTCATCGTGACGACTTGAATGGCACACCACCCCGCGCTCACGGCCGTCTTTGACGCGTCGCTGGCGTACCTGCAGCCGGCAAGTGCCCAGGCAACGAGGTGCGTTTAATCCAGCTCGCGCGGCATGTGCTGACTCGAGTGCGCAGGGCCAATGAGCTCGAACTGGCTATCAGCAGTCTTTTGGGTACGGTTCAGCGTGCGGCCGCCCAGATTGCGGCGGCGTGGAACGCGCGGACGGACCGCGTATGGCGCCGGCTGCCTGTCGAGCTGCGCGCCGAGTGTTTCCAGCATCTGCCGCTGGGAGATAAACTCGCGCTCTCGCACACGTCTAAGCTTTGGCGTCGGAACGCGCTGGACATCCCGGGTTTATGGACGACTATCCGCTGCACGGACGCCTCGCCGCGGCAGACGGGGCGGGCACAGGAGCTGTTACGGCGATCGGGCGCGTCGTCGCTCGCGCTCACTCTTTCTCCACCAGTTGTGCACGACGAGGACCTCATGGCGCAGCTGCGGACGAACGCCCACCGCGTGCGGTCGTTGGTGGTCACAGGCCCGGGCGACGCAACCACACTGCTGTCCACGCTCCTCCCGCCCGACCCCTTACACCGCCTAGAAATTCTGCACCTCGCCGAAGAGACGCACTGGACCAACATCCCCGCAAACCTCAGCGCTCTCCTCCCGCTCCTGCGCTCGCTGCACCTCCCCGGCACCGGCGCGTTCCCCGGCATATTCCACCCCATGCGGCATCTGCGCTCGCTCCGCTTCACCTCCTCCGAGTCCACAGACAGCCGCCCGCTGTTCGAACACTGCCCGAACCTCGAGCAGCTGGAAATAACGGGCCACATCTACGCCTCGCTGCTCCCGCACGGCCGCCCGCCGCCCTCCCTCCGCACAGTATCGCTCACGGACGAAGTGTACGGCGGCGCGGGCGCGCTGGACCTCAGCGCCTTCCTCGCGCCCAGCCAGTGGCGAAACGGAAACCTCGAAACCCTCAGGCTGGCCGGCGTGCGCGAGCTCGCGTCCGCCGTGGCGCTCTTCAATGCGTCTTCAGTGGGCCCGTGGATGATGCGCGTGCGGGGCTCGCAGCTGGGCGAGGGCTGGCTCAACGTCGTCATGGCCGCCGTCGGGGAACACAGCCCTTATTTCGAGGTCTCGCTCGCAGCGGCGGACATCAGCGCCGCGGTGGACGCTGTGCTCGCGTGCCTCCCGTATCTGGACAATTTAGATTTGCTCGAGATGCCCGTGTGCATCTTCGAGCGGCTCTCGCGCGCTGATTCGGAGAACGTCGTCGACGTGGTGTTTCCCGCCGTGACGAGTCTGCGGATATCGACGGAGCTGGGCCGCGCGGGCGTCGAGGGCGACAACGCGCGGGCGCTCATGAGCATCCGCACGACCGTCCCGCCGACGAGGTCGATTCGCGCGCCGCGTCTGCAGAGCGTCACGCTGCTCGCGGACGAAGACGGCCTCGCCGACGCCATCGCCTTCGCCGGCACCCTGCGCCACGGTCGGACGCTCCAGTTCGACGCCGCGCGGCTCGACCGCGTCGTCTTCTCTGGCGCTTTCTCGCGATACGAGCTGATGGATCTCGCGCCCTGTCTACAGAGATTGGTTGACGGCGAGGTTGCGAAGGAGGTGGGATATTTGAGGTCGTTGGACTTTGTGAGGATTGTTCCATAGGAAGATATGAAGTGAGATATTATATCCAATGTACTGTTGGTCATACGAGAGAGAGGTGCAATAGTGTAAAAGCATCACAGCCGTTGGTCCTCATAAGGAAGTCTTTGTCGACGTTCGAAAGAAGGAATACTCTTTCGAACGTCGACATAGTCCGCGGGATATACAGTATTCTGGATAGCCGTTCCGAAGCGACTTTGTATCCTAGGAAACGATGAGGGAACGCGAGAACTCAGAGGCAATTCGACGTCAACGCGGATCCCAAGGACAAAGGAAGCCAGGAATCAATGAGTTCGCGTTGAACTTGTCTCTTATTGTCCGTTGAGGAAAAATCAGGGCTCCCGGGTAAATTTGCGAGCGCGAGTCAGGCAGTCCGCATTTATTAGCATTGTAACGAGCGGACAAAAGGACAGGAAGTACTGTAGAAGTGATGGGGTGACCGGGTGATGCGCCGAATATCGCTAGGAATCAAGAAAGGCCAAGCCAGCAGAGAGTTATGCGTCGGGGGCAGTGGTAGCAGTCATACGAAGGTCAACGGGCCAACAAGCCAGTCCTCCTGTATCCTGTGCAAGCTGTGCAATACCGAGCACGAGGTCGCCGGTGAGGAACAAGTTGCCGTACTCGCACAAGACAACGTAGGCCCGGGCGGAGCTGCCGTTCGGATTCGTCGAGTACGCGCTCAACGCACCAGTGCGCGGCTCGACGACCCAGACGCTCGTCGAGAGGTAGGATGTGCTCCGGACGGCGGGCGTGCCGGGCGGGCCCCCGGATTCGGCGGAGTCGAGGAAGGTGAGCCAGTTGGAGTCGCCCGGGCCTATCGTCGGCTCTTTGTCCATGAAGGCGGCGAGGAAGTGCTCGACGCCGAGCCAGTCGCCGCCCGGCTGCTCGTACGGCCCCGGCGCAGGGAAGCGCACCTCGCGCGGCGTCGTCCAGCCCTCGGCGGTGCTCGCCCGCGCGACTTCGTAGACTCCAGGTGTGTCTTCGCTGAGGGTGTCGCGGTTCAGGTAACCGGTCTGGAGGCCCGTCACGCCGTCCAGGACGGTGATTGTGACCCATTCTGTCGCCGAAGGGCTCGACGAGGGTAGTTGGCGTGGTGCGCTGCCTGTGCGCGTGCCCTTGCCGTAGAGATGGCGCGGTCGTAGGGGCGGCAGCCCTGCCGCCAGACGTTGCGCGTTTGTCTCGCGCCGGCCGATAGCTGGTACCGCCGCAGTAGACAGGCCAAGGAGCGCGCTGAGAAGAACGAGCGACGCGAGCATTGGACGGGGGATAAGGGAAAGGCGCGACGTGCTATCACCTAAAGACCATTTTCAACTACTGGGAAATTTGTCGCGGTCGAGGTGTAGGTTTGGACCGAGCGCGATACTCGAATTGGCCAGGCGAAATTCTAGCTTCGTCTTGTGTATGATGGAGCGACCAACTTGCAACGCCGAAAGAGGTGGGTAACGGCATATGGGCGATAAGATCTTGACCATTGAACAGGTCAGAGAACAGGACAAGTCCGCGGTATTCGGTTCAAGCCGGTAGTTCGTTGTTCTTTCTCTTGCTCGATATCGTCTGAAAAAAGAAAGGCAGGACAGGATAAATGATCCATATGTTTTCTTACTTGGCATAATTAATTGACCGCCTACCCGGTATCTTCACGTATAAATTTTCACGGAGATTAAAGTCCGTGCACATGGTGCGGCAGCAGGACTAAATTCTTGCTAAATTCAAGTCCGCAAACCCCCCTTCTCCTCGAACCACCAGCATCTTCGGTCATGACGAGGCATCCTGCGCTCGCCTCCATTTTTGAAGCATCCATGTCGTACCTATGGTCGACTAGCGCGGACACAACCAGGTGCGCGGTCTGCAACTGTTGCTACTGTACCATTCCGTAGAACTCAAGTATCGTCGCTGGTAGCGCGCAAGAGCTTGAAGCCGCCATCTGCATCCTGATGAACGTCTTTCACCGTGTAGTGACCGAGACTGCGCTCAAATGGAACGCGAAAACGGACCGTGTATGGCGCATGCTCCCGGCCGAGTTGCGCGCCGAATGCTTTCAGGATCTGGACATCAGAAGCAAGCTGGCGCTCTCGCACACCTCGCATCTGTGGCGCCAGAATGCGCTCGCCGATACGACGCTCTGGTCTACGATTTTATGCACTGATATCCGGCTGCGAAACGAGATTCGGGTGCAGACGCTCTTGGAACGCTCGGGCTCGTCCCCTCTGTCGCTCACTTTGCATCCACGGGTCGCCGACAACAAGGAGATTCTCGAGCCGCTCGCGCGCAATATTACCCGCGTAAAATCGCTGGCTGTCGTCGGCTTTTGCGATCCAGCTCCACTCATGAACGCGCTTCTACCCCAAGACCTATCGCCACTACCTCATATAGAGACTTTTCTCTTATCTGAGGCCAATCCGTCATTTTGGCGTGAGGTTCCCAAGGGCTTAAGCGGCATGCTTCCCGGGCTCCGCTCGCTACATATTTCGACGAGCTTTCCGGGGATATTTCATCCCATGCCGCATCTCCGAGAACTCCGCTGCGTCTACTGGCGGGAAACGGACGGACGGCAGATATTCGAATTGTGTCCAAAGCTCAACACGCTGACCATATCCGGCCGGATCGGAAGTGTCGCAGTGCTGCCTCAGGGTCGTCCACCAGTGTCCCTTCGGTCGTTTGAGCTCGTCGACACAATCCAGTGGCAGACTCCGGATGTGCTGGATATGGGCCATCTCTTGGGCCCGTGGATAGGGCACACAGGACTCGAGACTGTCAAGCTGACCGGCATAAGAGATCTTTCTATGCCTACCGCGCTGTTCACATCAATCTGCGCCGGCCCATGGAAGATGAGCCTGAGTTGCATTGACAACTGGGAATGGATGCATGTCACCTTGGACGGCCCGATTCCAGCTGGCAACAAGACTCAACGTTTCCAGGTTTACCTTCCCATGAGGCATATCTCCATCGCGGATGTGGTCCTCAAATGCGTCTCGCATTTTGCGGACTTGGACACGCTCGAAATTCCCATACTGGTGCTGGAGTACCTCGTCCGAGAAGCAGTATCTCTTCCTGCGGTCACCGATATCAGGATATTGACATCGCCTCCACCACTTTATCATGGCGACGGCAGATCCCATGTTCGCATTACCGATTTGGCGACAGGCCCGGAGGCGAGGCGTCTGTGCGCCCCGCGGCTGCGATTAGTTTCATTCTCCAGCAATGGGCATCCTGCCCATGACGACATCTTGCTTGCAAAAACTCTACACAACGTTATCGAGTTCGAAGCGGCCGACCTCGACCGTGTTGTATTCTCTCAACTCCCTAACGACTGTGTTTCACAGTTTATGCCATTACTCAGGGAAGTGCGTGCCACAGAGGTCGGACATGTGAACGCGAGGACTGGGGTGTTCGAAAAAATAGTCTTTCAGGATATCGGTCAGTAGTAGTGCCCCAGAAACGCCACCGATGTATACTATCTCTCTCCCAGCGTGCTATGTAAAATTGTAGTGGTTCGCATCGCGAGTCTCGTGGTCTCAAGACTCAAGAGGTCGCTTCTAACGTATACACGGCCGCTCTCATTGACGGTCTCTGAAGGATCTCATGCGCCCAGCACAGCTGCACGGTAGCCCACATCCGCTCTGAAAAGTCTCCCCTCGTGATCTCGCCCCGTTGGGGGCGCCTCCCGCCCAGGAGCGCCGCGGCCACCTGAATGGCGCCGGGATAGCGTTCCACCATGGGCTCGGCGTCGCAGTACGCGGCAAACGCAAGCATCCCGAACGAATAGACGTCGCACGAGGCGAACATCCGCGCGCCCAGGTGCGTCTCCGGCGCGCGATGCAGCGCCTTCTCGCGTGCGAAAGCAGGGCGCATCGATGTGGTGCCGTCGTCCGGGATGAGCTCGTTGAGCCCGAAGTCTGAGAGCAGTGCTTTGCCTGATTTTGTGATGAGTACGTTGCGCTGCGAGATGAGCACGCGTGAGTGACGAGCGAGTATCTTGTGCGTGAACAAAGAGGCTCACCGAGTGAAGATTCCCGTGCACAATGCCTGCATCGTGGAGATGGGCGAGGCCGGAAGCGATCTGGGACAGCTGTTTCCCGTCTCAATCACCCATGATCTTCAAGCGTCGGAAAGAGACATACAATTTCCTGCATATCACAGTCTTGATGGGTTTGAAGGTATTGCTTGAGATCGCCGCCGTCCACAAACGGCGAGACGATGCACACGCTACCCTCGAACATGCAAACGCCAAGATATTCAAGGACGTTCTCATGTTGAACGCTAGCCAGGCGGCGACAGGCAATCCGGACGGTGTCATCCTGTCGTTCGTTTGTTCTCAGTAAATGCAAGCAGTGGAGTCTCGATGATGCATCGCACGCACCCAGTTCGTTACTTCGTCGTCTTGAAAGCGAATGCGTCGCACTACGACAGTCCCGAAATACTTATGCTCTTGTTTGTAGAGGTCCGAGCACGGGCTGATAGTGAACGGACGAGCGCGTCGGAATGTGATCAGGTGCGTGATATCGAGAGCGTCGCCTTCTCCAGGGCCGGGAAGAATGCGCAGCCATTTGAAGACGGCGGACAATGGAGAACCTAGACGGTGATCAAGTCAGACCGGCTGATGGATGAACGAACAGCCAGTGTCTTCCAGACCTGGAAAGTAGTTGCGAAGCAAGCCCAGGACCGAGGCCCCGCAAGTCAAGCTGGTGGTATCATCGGTCTCGGCGTCCTGATACCTCGTGTCAGTCGGAAGGGATATGCTGCTGCAAGTACTGCAGCTCACGAATTCCTCGTCCACAAAATGCTTCTCAGCATCAGCGAGGAGAGGTTTGCGTTCGATGTCCATTGGATGTGATGCTTCGAAGGTACTGAGTATTGTCCTGCGGGGCGGGGTCCTTAAGTAGCTGCGAACAATATTAATGTTTCCCGCAGCCTTAGAGTTTAGATAACGGGCTGTAAACGCGAGCAGTCAAAGGCAAACCTCATTTCAGTTGAGGTCGAGTCTCAGCCAAAGAACAAAGGAAGCTCAGGGAAGCTGGGAATGAATTCGCGTCGCGCTTATCTTCAGCTGGACATTTTCCGTGGGCGCTACACCAGGGTGGCGGCGTAATTTCCGGGCGCGAGTGAGGCAGTCCGGCATCGATTGGCGGCAAAATGAAACGATAGAAGGATAGGGAACTAGTTGAAGATGCATAGGTTGCCTTGAGATGATCGGGTGGTGCGCCAAAAACAATATAAATAAGAAGCGACGTGAAGCGCAAGTCGGCCAGGGTTAACCAAGTAAGGACAAGCCAAATGGGAGTTACGAGTCGGAGGCGGCAATAGCAGTCGTACTAAGGTCAACGGGCCACAAGGCAGTCCTCCTGTATCTTCCGCAGACTGTGGAATACCAAGCAGGAGGCCGCCGGTGAGGAACAGGCTGTCGTACTCGCACCGCGCGTGACGTACACCCGGGCAGAGCTGCCGTCGTACGCGCGCAACGCGCCGCTGCTGGGCTCGACGACCCAGACGCTCGTCTCGGTGAACGCGGTGCTCGAGATGGCCGGCGTGCCGACTCGCTGGTGCCCCAGAAGGTGAGTCAGTTGGCGTCGCCCGGGCCGATCGTCGCGTCGGCGCCCCCGAAGGCCACTTGGAAATGCTCGATGCCGAGCCCCACGCGCCGTCAGTCGGAATCCGCACCTCGCGCGGCGTCGTCCAGCCGTCTGCGGTGGATTGCGTCGTGGTTCATGTAACCGACTTGCAGGTCGGTCATGCCGTCCAGGATCGCGAATGTGCCCCATTCTGTGAATGGAGGGCTCGAAAACGGGAGTTGACGCGGCGCCGTGCTAGTGCGCGTGCCATTGCCACACAGGTGGCGTGGTCATAAGGGCGGGAGCCCCGCCGCCAGACGTTGCGCATTTATCTCGCGCCGGCCAGTTGGCGGTACCGCCGCAGCAGAAAGGCTAAGGAGCGCACTGAGGGGAACGAGCGACACGAGCATATGACGATGCATAGGGCTGGTGCGAGCATGCGAAGAGCATTTTTAACTACTGCGAAATTTGTCGTGGGCGAGGTGTAGGTTTAAGCCGAGCGCGATACACGAATATGCCTCGTGAAAGTGTACCTTCGTCTTTGGCGATGGTATCGATGATGAAGTGAGCAGTCCATGGCATTTCGGCGATGAGATCATGGTCATGAAGCAGGTCAGAGAGCAGGCCAAATCCGCGGAATCCGGTCTGTGCCGGGAGTTCGTTATTCTTTTCTCTTGCTCGATATCGTGCTGACCTCCTCTGCAAGAAAAGAGAATGCATAACAGAGAGGAACAAAAAAACCAGTTTCACTTGATTTGGCATCTTCACTGACTACTCGAGAAGTTGACATTTAACGTTTCTCACGAGTATTGGAGCCACATCGCCGCTGTCCTCTCGATCGAAAACACACTGGTATCGTTGAAACAGATGTTCGATACACGGAGGACCTGCTCGAGTAGCTTCCAATTCGCGCCTAGGGCCCGGGCTTTATGGGGTTAAGTCCGTCAAATGCTACGACTCGCACCAAACTCGCACTGCCAAGTAATCCTATGCCTACGCGGAATGTAAGACCTCTTCAAAGCGTCCTCGTCTAACAAAAATGTGAGGCTTCCGAACTCCTGAGGTGGCGCGGTCGCGCTCGAGCTGATGGTCGATCACCGCTCACTGCGCTCAGCGCTCACACGTCGACGAGATCTTGGATTATGGATACCCTTTGCGCTGCACCGACGGCGTTTCAGCTCAACTCCGTGCCGTGTTGCCATATTTCAGCCAGCGTCAAGCAGCAGGCCAAGAGTAGGACGTCATTTTGATGGAAATGCTGAGATTAATTATACTGAGATATTCAGTCTCGCTGGCGTGCTCACTGCCTCCAGACAGCATTGAAAGCGCAATACAGGCTTGTTCTGCATGTGAGACAGCGCAGTCTGCTGCGGGAGCGCGTGCGGGATCGGTAGCAGTTCGAGTCCCGATTGGGCAGTGCCGGATAGTGGGGAAACGGACGTCTTCCTGGCCAACCCATGACTGCGCCCGTCCACTGTCGTAACTGTTTGCTCGCACGCTGGTCCTGAATCCGACGCTCGTTCCTTCGCTTCTTCCACCGCCGCCATGGCCGCCTCCTGGGCTCTCGTCCTGGCGCTGGTCGTCGCCGCCGACGGCGCCCTCCACGCAGGCAGGACGCCGGCCTTCCCTTACTCGCACGCCCCACGCTCGCTCAGCCTGCGCAGCGGCTCGAGCGCAGCCCTGCGGCGACGCGGCCTCGCGAGTATCCAAGAGCTGCAATTCGGCCAGCAGTGCGTGAAATCCCTGTTGTTCTTCCATTGGAATTTACAACGATTATTCCAGGTCGTATAATCTCATCGTCAAAGTCGGCGAGGTCAACCTGCGACTGGCCATAGACACCGGTAGCTCAGATACCTGGGTCGTGGCCTCCTCAAGCAAGGAGGCTCAGGCGGCCAAGCTGCCGACTTATCCGCTGGACCTGCATAGCTCGTCATTCGTCCCAGTGGCAGGTAATGCCACCGAGTTCTCGTTCAGCTTTGCAGACAGTACAGGTACGTTACACAATCCAGGATAACTTGTGAACACTTCCAGCTGATACGCTTCTACAGGCGGAAAGGGATTCATCGCTCGAGAAACATTCCAACTCGAAAACTTCACCGTCCCAGAGCAAGCATTCGGCCTCATAGAAAGCACCGACCTAGAACTCGGCAAGGGGCAGGACGGCGTGAGCGGGATCCTGGGCTTTGGGTTCCCACGACTATCCACGATCGCACAGGCGACGGGGGACGAACGTGCGCACCCATTCGGTTGCGCCTGTCACACGAGCTGACATGCTTCACTCGCGCAGCGGCCCCTCCGATAATGGAGCGCCTTGCACAGGAAGGACAGCTTGAATATCCCCTGTTTGGGCTCAGTGTCACGGCCGATGGAGGCACATTATCGCTAGGTACGTAGCGTACCTTGCAATTATGGTATTGGGCCACCAAGACCATCTGCGACCGCGCCAGTCATTCAGACTGGTCATGGATCGGCTCGAATGGCAATGCACCAAAACCCCAAAACCTGCTTGTGCCGCTTAGCACTGCTCACACGTTTCCAGGCGCTATTGACATAGGTGTGGTGGATGATGCGTCTGCGCTGGAGTGGCACGACGTAGTACCGTTTGCGCCGTTTGCGAAGGAAGCTACGGATGCGTCGATATATTTGCACTGGACTGTGCATCTTGCGAGCGTTCAGGTAATCTATCTCTACTCTCGATTACGCCTCTAGCTCACAGTTTCGATAAGATTGACGAGAAGACAGTGGACATCGTGCCCACTTATGCCAAAATTGTTGGACGCCAACCATTAGCGCTCATTGATGTGTAGGTTCCATACCTTCTGGTTTTGCGACATTGCTCAGATGCAGCGCAGAGGAACCAGTGGCATTTTCGGACCATATCCCGCTGTTGCGCAGATTTTCGATGGCATAGAGACGAGCCGGATGGTGTCGGACGGCGTCTGGGCCATCCCATGCGAGACAGAGGCCTTGATGCACTTCAACTTCGGGTGCGTCGCATACTTCAGCGTCATCTTCGATATTTGACACCCGTTGCAGCGGAAAGCGATTCACGCTCGAGCCGAAGGATTATATCATCGGCGAGGCGACTGGCAACCCCGGGACATGTCTGTCGTGGCCCGTTGCGCTGCCTCCCAGCTCGGACGGCATAGACTGGCAGTTCGGCGCGCCGTTCCTGCGCACGGTGTACACGGTGTTCAGCTACGGCATCGACGCGCACGAGCCGCCGCTCATCGGCCTCTTCTCCCTGGCAGACGCCGCCGCGCGCGCCGTTGCACTGGGCACGACGAGCTCGACGACGACCACATCTTCGTCCACGCCGGCCGTCGCGCGGCTGTCCGACAACGACGAGCCGACGACGTCGACGGGCGCGTTCCCCAGCATCGCGACGACGCTCCCGAACTCGCTGCTCGACACGCCCACGCTCACCACTGCGCCGTACATCTTCGCGACGACGGCGCCGCAGCCGACGCCCGGCGGCAGCTCGGGCTTCGGCACGAGCACGTATGCGCCGGTGCTCCGCCCGCTCAATCTGACCGGCATACCGTCCATCCATCTGCCCGTCAGCACGATCACCACGACCAACACCGAGGGTCAGACGTTCACCACCACCGTGCCCATCCCATTGCCCAGCCTCGTCCTCGGGCGCCCGGGCGGCGCTGCTGCGCGACATCCGCTGTCTGTGTGGTTGTTGGCTGTGGGGTTGCTGTTGTCGTGCGCGCTGAGATAGCCTGGTGACTTGGAGCGCTTTCTTGCCTGTTTGCTTTGCGGAGACCTGCTGGATTGGGTGGGGACTTCACTGGACATTTACTTTTCTTCCGTTCCTTCCATTCTTTCGTTCACGTAGTATCTGCTTGGCCTGCTGCTATCCACATCCCGTTTTACTGTCTCTGCGTGCTTGCATTCTCGGTAGGACTGGAGAGCATGCTATAGTATCTATGTATTATTGACCCTTTGCCCTCTCCTCTGGCGTCCCGCTCCTTCGCATATACACAAGTGGCGATACAACCTGCTTACTTGCTTGTCATTACGACCTAAGTAGCGCGGCGTTGCACGTGCTCCTCTCTCTCGGCCGTACGATGCTGCAGTTGCGTTGCGTGATGACCGTCCAAGCTCTGGCTTTGTGGACCTATATCGCGAGCACGCTGCATTTGGTGATCGTCCTGCAGTCCTGGGAACTCCCCGACGAGGCGGGTTGGCTCCTCGTCGCGCGCATCCCGAGCGATAGCGGCAGTAACACCATCTGCGCGGCTTGAGTCTGCGTCCCGACGGCCTGCCCGGCCGCCTGGGGGAGCTGCACCATCTCCATCTCGTCCTTGAGGATCGGCGCGCCGGGGACCGGGAAGAACACGTCGTAGTCGTGCGAGGTGTACTCGGTCCGCGCGGTGTCCTGCCACTGCATCGCGGCGATGACGAGCCCCGCAGCGCGCGCGATGAGGTTCGGGAAGAGCTCCTCCGGGGAGAAGTTGCCCGGCGGGAGGAGGGTGCGCAGGAGATCTGCCAGGAGGGCGAAGAACTGCGTCGTCATGTGCGCCGCGAGCGCCTCGTTGTTGCGGTCTGAGGCGGCCGCTTTGTAGGTGATCGCGCGCCAGCGCGCGGCCTTCTCTTGCGATTCTGTGGCATTGGAAGCAGGTGAGAAAACCGTCCTGGAGGAAGGAATAAAGGTGCTGATGCGTACCTTGCGAGTAGATCCTGTCTTTCAGGTTGTAGAAGAACTCGTTCTGCGCGCCGACGAGGCCTGGGAAGAACGGCCAGAAGATGAACTCGGCGAGAAAGGAGTGCACGATGCATTGGCAGAGCGGGACTATGACATCTTGGATTGCCACGCCCGCTGCGGCGCTGCGCGTGAGCATCGTCCGCAGGAAGACGTGTGCCTTGACGTTGCGTCGGAGAAAGGTCTCCACGCTCGCTGGGTGCAGCTGAACTGTGAGGTCTTCTGGATGAAGGCCGCGGGCAACCTGAAGAGCGAGTTCATGGACTCCAGCGTTGAGACTCTGAAAGGCAATGATGAGACCTTTATAAATGCATGAGACGCGCGACCCTTTATATGCACAGGAAACAAAGCACATACGTCCACTGTCTGGTTCGGAATCCGAGGTGGAGAAGGCTCTCAACGCTTGAATCCCATCGAGTTCAGCACGGAGGCGGCCTCTATCCTCGGAGACCTCATTAAACTCCTTTTCCTTCTTGATTGCCACCCGATGCTCAATCTCTAGCGCCTCCTGGGTCTCAGCGAGCGTCGTCTCGAGCTCCCCGACGCGGCGCCGCAAGTGTGCCGCAGTTTCGAATGTGGGAGACAATGGACTGTGCCTTTCCGGGAACGAATTGCGGTACCGCGGAGATGTCTGAAGATGTGCCGGGCGATGCTGCTTGAACTTGTGGTCCCCGAAATCCTTTGAAGTTTGCCTCGGAGGACCACGCGCTTCGCCATGTTCGGCTAGCGATCGCGAGCGACGATGGGAACTCCCAGAGGAATCTTGTCTGAGATGATCGTCTGTGGCACCTAATGCATTTCTATTAGAAAGTGAGTACTAATGCATCGTCAAAGGACATACCGAGTGCGAGAGTTTGCCCGCTGTCGACAGACAATGGACGTGTCAACTTGGGGCCCGTTTCATCTATCATTGTGTGCGTATAAGAGCAGGGGTGTGCTGAAGTGTTGCAGATGATCTGACTCTATATACGCTTCTGAGCTGTTGCATTATCTGCCTTTGATCTGCCTACCGGCTGTTCGGCGCCTCATGGCCGATCTGGAGCCTTCACCCTCCGGCAAAGTCCGCCGCCTCGTCGTCCAAACACCATCCCAGGTACTGCCCGCCATGGAGGAGGGCGGTTCAGATGCCTTGCCAAAGTCTCCTTGCCTCTGGAAGGACTGTGAGGCGAGATTCGCTACGAAAGAAGAGCTATACTTGCACCTTTGCACGCGCCACGCTGGACAGGACGCCGCCAGCGGCGACAAACAAGCGCGACTGACATGCTGTTGGGAGGGCTGCAATGACGAGCTGACGTGCTCGGGAGGCATCACATGCCCAATCGTGGAGCATTTCATCGGTGCGTGAAGCTAGGACTCGGTGTGGCTCTCGTCTTGTCATTGACGCCCATGCGCGCGCTTAGGGCATTCCAAGCTCTTCCCATTCGTCTGCGGCGTCTTTAGCTGCAGGCTCTCGTTCAAGTCGCACTCTGCGATCATGGATCACATGAACGTGGCCCACGGCGTACAACTCGCCGTCGTACACAGGCCGCAGGTTACACCGGGAGCCGCACAGCGCGGGGTAGTCGAGATGCGATGGGGCGTGCCCCTCTCAGGTAGACCTACAAGTGAGAAACTCGTTTGCAGGTGGACATCTTGCGGGCGAGCATTCAATACTGCATCAGAGCTGCAACTGCACTTTGACACTCACCACCGCCCGCCGCGCCTACCTGAGGTGGTTGCCACCCGCACTTTACGTGTCCCGGAAATTCCACAAGTCATCGAAATGCATGGGAATCACCTGAAATGCCCGGTTAGTAATAATATCCTATCGAGACCGCGAGGCGACCCTCACCGAGCATCACGATAGTTCTGCGCCAAAAAGTATTGCCAACGTTTTTTCGCTGGGCACATGAAAAAACAACACGGCTACACAGTAACATTACCCAGTGCCTGTAATAGCCGTAAGCCCGTACCAAAACGCAAGCTCGGCACTCCGGAAAGGCAAGACCGAGAGAAACTTCGTGCGGCCAAGAAGCCACGGCGCGAGGAACTACCCGGCGAAAAAGGTAACCATTTCCTCGCGCATTCAAAGACGGATCACAGTCATGAGAGTTCCCGCAGAAATATCTTCAGATTCAGATACACCTCTGATCAGGAGAAAAGGAGCGCGCAAGCAATTCGAGCCCGACGTGGCAGCCAAACGTAAAGGTAGCCATTTTCTCCTTGGCGGATAGCACTGACTGATTTGCGCGCAGAAGGGGATTCGGATTCCGAGGAGGTCCTTGACCCAGAGCTGTTCGCATCGTGCGCGGGGATGCTGCCAGAGGCTCGCGTTGCGGCGACCCCCGAAACAGACGACGTGGGTGACTGCCTCGACCCCAAATTATTCGAGGATTCAAGCGCGAGCATGCAGGTCAGCTGTTCCCAGTCGTTGAGAATCTGCATCCCTGACGATGTGAGGAGAAGGTGAATTCACGAGACGTGACGGTCGACTCTGTCCATGATTTGCGACCGGATAACGGAGAACCGGAAGAGGATTGGTCGCTGAGATAATTATCTGCGTGTGAATGACAAAGTAGTACTGTGTAAGCAATAGATCCATGACGAGATGGGCAAATGGTCTTGATACAAAGGGTGCCTAGGCATCTTCAAGCCAGGCGCAGCTGGTGTCTAGGGCGTAAGGGCGACAATGCAGGCTCGGACACGTCGTCGCCACAGTCGTCAGAAGAGTTCCCGTCGCTGGAATCGTCCTCCTCGGCATGAGGGTCAAAGTCACCATCGTCCTCATCACTGTCACCTTCAGACGGCAGCCAGCCCAGCTCAGGTACGAGTTCACGCAAAGCCGCTGCGTGTTTCGGTACCAACTTCTCGCACCAGATGAGGTCCAAGGCGCGCAGCGCGCACACCTGCACATCAGCTAGTCGGGCTCGGAGCATCTGCTCAACGCCCCCCGAAGAAATCCGGGGTTCAGAGCGTAGATCCAGACGACGCAATCGGGGTAACGCTGACAGCGCGAGCACTTGCGCGTCGGTCATGTGCGTGCCTTCCAGCGAGAGGGTCTCGAGCTCCGGAAACGCAACCCAGTCGAGGGGCGGAGTAGGATCCGCTGAAGTGCTCTTCCGCTTGCGCCTTTTGGGGCACATACGACGTATGGGGCGGCGGGCGGTTTAGTCAAACAGAGCCTGAGGTGAGTTATAGTCGTGGACTGCGGCAGAGCGGCCAGAACGAGCAGCAGGCCGTCATGTTCCCCATTCAGATGGAGGTCTAGCTCGCGCAACGAAGGCATAAGGAGCGAGCCCAATACGCGCCGCGCTGCTTCCGTGGTCATCTTGTGCAACGTGACCGCACGCAGATGTCGAAGCTCCACTGGGACGGGCTGGGGCCCGGACAGTCTGGGGCCAGAACAGTCGAGCACCAACTCACGTAAGTTGGGTGAAAGCGTGAGGAAGTCGACAAGCTGGAAGAGGCCGGGTGTCAAGTCCGGGTCGCGCCAGTGCATGGGGCAGGCGTCTTCCGATTGGCCGCACTGCTGCGACGGCGCCAGGCTATGGAGCTCGAGACGCTCGAGCGCGGGCGTGAAGTATTCGCGCTCCCAGGCCGGCACCGCGTCCAAGAACAGCGATCTAGTGGAGAACGGCGCGCACCGCAGCTGCCGATAGTTCGGTTGTGAGTCGCGGAATTCGTGTGCGAGATTTGCGTTCACGCGCAAGGCGACAGAGTCTAGCACCCGCATGGACCCGGGATAGTGCCCGAGCTTCAATAGGAAATGTTGTGCACATATATCCGTCACGTGCATGAGCGCCTCGGTGAGCAGCGTGTCAGTTGTGAATCTGGCCCAGCGGGCCGAATGTGCGAATGCGACGTCCAGGAACCGATCGACGACCCGGTTCAATAGCAAGATAGAGTCGGTTCCAACACCCCGATGTATCACGCGTACGTCCAGGGGTAGATGCCCAGAGCGAGCAGCGTACTCGCGCGCGCCATCCGCCCCCATTCGAGAATCCAGCACGGTCCAGAGGCCAGGAGTGATCAACGCCAGCCGGCGCCATCGTCTGTCAACATGCGACATAGATCTGGCATCGCGCGCGTCCGCCCCCGCGGCGTTTTCGAGGACGAGGAGAAGCAGTTCCTGCGGCAGGTGACGCGGAAGAGACATTGAGGCGGAGTCTGAAGCGTGTCCGGATTGTCAATCTACCTCATTCCGGCCATGAAACCCGCGTCTTCGCCGCCTTTCGGCAAGAAAGCCAGGGCAACTTGATAGTTTGACGTGGCAGAGACATTGTATGTCAGTATGCAAATGGGTATGCTGATCTCCTTCTCTAATCCTTGACAACCGGAGTGCACTGACAGCCTTGCGCAGGCCCCGGGGATCTGACTGCCCTGAAGATCCGGGGAATGAGTGCAGAGATCTCTCGCCACGACCCTGAGGCCAGGACATGGGTAGTGACCGACACCCTGACATGCATTTGCTGCATTGTTTACGCCGCCTGTCGCGCCTAAAGGGTATAATGCAATCTCAGATGACAAGATACCTCCTTTCATTGGATTCCATTGCTAGTCTAAAGGGCTCTGCCTCTCTATGCTAGAAGAAAAAGTACAAGCCTGATGCAAATATTCTAAGTAGAGTGATACAAGTCTAGCGGGTCGTCGCGCAGGAAATATAGCGTAATAAAAACTCAAAGGCGAGACCCAATACCCGTTTATAAGAAATACCCCTGGGTTGAGAGAGAGGCAGCAGGGCAGGGCCCGCCGAATCACGGCTGCCAGCCCTTGGGCATGAAGTTCCACGTGGCGGTGCTGGACGGAGCGAAGGTGTCAGCGGGTGCCCGTGAGCGAGAAGGGAAGGAAGAGACGTACAAGACACCCTTGTCAATGGTAGCGAACTTCTTGAAGGCTGCCTCGCTGAGGTCGATAGCGTCTACAGCGCATCCCATGCACTCGTCGCGCGTGAGAGCGTAGGCAGTCTTGCCGTTAGCGGTGATCTTCATCCACTGGAGTAAAGGTCAGCAAACATGGGGCGGACATGAGACAACTCGGGTACGTAAGCCGAACGTACCTGGTCGCAGTTATTGCCGCCACTCCAGCGGAGGTGGCTGATGGCCACGATCATGTCGCTGCCGGTATTGTGCTTGCCGCAAGCACCAAGGCCGGCTTGAAACCATGTGGCCTGTAGACAAGAGTCAGTAATGACAGAAAACGACGGGAATGGAACGTACGCGGCCCGTATGGGTGATACGCTTGTCGAGCTCGACGGACGCGTCGTGCGTCGAGTTCGAGAGCGTTTCGGGGAGGACCAACGCGGTAGCTGAGACGAACAGCGCAAAGAGAGTGACAAAGAGTGTGTAGGGCGACATGGCTGGCAATGAGTGAGCGTTTGCTAGCAGCGGTGGCGGCGCGGTGGTGTCGACGGGTGTCGGGATTCTCCAGTCAAGTGGACGAGGCTTTTATAGCCCTCTGGGGAACCGTGGAAACGCGGCATGCGGTCTGTCGGAGGCGTCACGTCAAGGGTGCTGAGAAAATTTCTAGTGGCCGCCCTGTGGGAACACGGAAGGCAAACGCGCTTTGCACAGCCGCTCCGGACACGCGACTACCGCTAATTAGCGCGTTTCGTACACAACCAACAACAATGTACTCATGAAGTTAATCCGGACCAACAACAGGTCAGCCGGTCGCGAACTGAATGTTCTGCGCGCACGTCGGGCAAGGAGACGGCGCGTCTCACTTGCTGAGAGCATGAAGCCGCCCCGACCCTCGCCGATGGGTCCTGGCCGCCCTGGCCGCCACCCAATGACGTCGCTGCTCGCGTCGCCATCGCATCCCTCGGAGCCTGGGATAAACATATGCAAGATCGATCGGTTGCACCGGCGTTGCGGGCGCTCGTCAGCAGCAGGAAATGTGCTTAGAAAGAGGCCAAATTTCAGTGCGCAAGAGCTTGACGACGGCCGCATGTCGCCCACGCGTTCACCAACCATTGTCCCCCCACCCGCTACCAATAATGCAAGATGAAAAGAAATCGTGTTGCAGCTGTTCCTGTATGAGTCAGATCGATGGAAAAAAAAGTGTAAATCCACGCTGCCGTGATGCACGCGGCTGAGCTTCGGGCATCCCACCTTCGTGCTTCCGTCGGAGAGATGTTGAACGTGAACTCGTTCCCATTGGTTCCCGTCGCTGCTGCGGAGAACGAGGCTCCAATGTGTTGCACACGCTGCAAATCTAATCCACGACGGAGACGCCCTGCTCCGGCGTACAACGCGTGCTGTTTACCTGCTTTGTTGGTGCGAAAAAAATCACGCCCGGCGGGCGTGTATGAACATAGGGTAATCGTTTGCCGCGCGTCGGGGCGCGAGTAATGACTGGGACGAAGCCGGCATTCGGACGGGTCAAGACACGCGTTGACGCGTGGCAATATTATTCGCGCGTCGCCGTGTTGCCGGGTCGACGTTCGGATCCGATGCGCCGAACGTGTGAACGCCGGTGCATGCGCAAGTACCTACCTGTCTGTCTCTCACTCGTCCGGAACATCATGCATCATGGTGTTGCTTCACCAGCGCCCGCGCAGACGTACGATTTATGCGCGTCCAAACCGCTGTCACTGTTGCCCCCATTTGGTAGTGTGGATGCTTGGTGGGCTTCATGTTCAGCTTGTCAAAGCAACGCCACGTTGCGTCTATCGAGGATCATAGTAACGAGTTAGTGCCGCTATGTTACACCACAGTCGCTTTGCCCTGACCGAGCGGGTTACATGGGCTTAGGGCTACCTATGAGTGACGGAATAGCTGCGCTCTAGCGCATTTGCATCGTTCTGCGCATTCTGTCTCCCTCACAATCACTGCAATACACCTCGGTCATATAGTACTGGCAGCTGGTGAGCTGAAGGTTCAGGGATCACCAAGTCTCCGGCATTCTCGATGAGGCTGTAAACTCTGAGCGGTCGCCGGTAAGAATGGAGTTCAACTCGCAACCAAGGTATGATACTCGGAGTGTGACGGCGCCGAAGTACGAAGCAGAAGTGAGAAAAATCTCCGGAGCATATACGGCTTCTCTTTGCCGTGTTCATGTGCTCGTTGGGGTTTCTAAGGATCTCGGCCCCTCGGCCCCTGGAAGAACAGCATCATTGAAGCTCCGACCTCAACTTGAGCTTGCACCGCACCTAACTGGTCCGGCATGTTTTTCATCCAGCGGTTCCCGGACGAGCTCCTGTTTCTGACCTTTGAGTCGTTGTCCCGCGATGCGCCGGATGCGCTTGCGATCTCCCACGTCGACAGGCGCTGGCGCGAGTTGTCGTTGAAGATACCTGGTCTTTGGACATCGCTCGATTTGCGCCTAGGCTCAGGATCCGTACATGCTTTCGCGCGTCGTTCTAGGGATTTGCAGCTGCATATTCAAGTGTTCCACCGAAGCACAGACTATGTTGGGGCGGAAGCCAGCGCCATTCACGCATTCATGGATGCGGCTACGGCGTATTTCGCGCGCTGGACAACGTTGACGATTGACGCGATCTCCGCGCATGTTGTGGAAATGGTCCTTGATCGTTGTAGAGGCATTCCCGAGGTCTCTGCTTGCCGCGAGAATCAACTGCCCTTGCCCCTCATGACTCAAGTCGTTCTCCGTGTGCACAGGGAATTCGCGGCGGACGGGGATGGCTATCCTCGTGGACGCGTAGCGCCTTTTCACCCGCGAGACCTCGTGCTCGACGGCGTAGCAGCCTGGGAAATGGGATTCTGTTCGCATGTACTTGAACGTTTAGAGCTGCACAACCTCTCGTGGGACACTGGGGATATACGGACCGCGACTCCACGGCTAGATTTCCTGACCGAAGTGCTACGGGCGTGCCCCAACCTGCAGGAGTTGG
The DNA here is from genome assembly GCA_002287115.1 of Auricularia heimuer. NCBI lineage: Eukaryota > Fungi > Basidiomycota > Agaricomycetes > Auriculariales > Auriculariaceae > Auricularia > Auricularia heimuer. The sequence continues at coordinate 157,135 of NEKD01000032.1, read as the reverse complement.
TACTCGATGATGCGGGTCCGATTTCGCCGCTTGGGAACCCGCAGGCGGCAGAGCTGCTGCACCTCCAAGCGCTGACGATCCGTAAGGTGCTCCCCGAAATGGCCTCAAAGCTTCTGGCGCTTCTGAGCGTGCCCAACCTGCAATCGCTCCAGATCCACATCGCAGGTACCGGACCTTGACAGATTTGTCCCGATGTCTAGCTACCTTTCAAGACAAGACTACGATTAGGCATATACATCTCGCCTACGTCGCCCATCGAACCTCCCCCGCTCAGGTGGGAACAGCCCCTCGCGACGACGACTTGACTGGTACCGGTCTGTTGGACGCTTCCGATTCACCTCTGGCTTGGGATAATTTCCCAGAGCTCAGCAAGCTGGTCCTGGAAGGCACAGGCATCGGAGAGCATGCGGTGGCGGCCCTCTCAGCACTTACTAAACTGCAACACCTCGCTCTTCGCTACGAAAATTCGGTATCGGTTGCAGCGATCGAGTCCCTCCTCCTCGCACGGCTCAGAGACGAAAGTGCTTCCGCTCTACACAAGCTCGACATTTACCTGTGCAAGTTTTTTTCGACGGAAGCTGCGGCTAAACTCTGCTCTCTCGTCGCGGAATTGGGATTTGTGGCTGATGGCCAGGGCGACTGTGACAGTGATCAGGACGAGGATTATGAACCCAGTGAAGTTAGCGGCGACAGTGACTCTGTATTCACTTACAGTGACTGGTAGAAACAAGCAATCTTCGAATACATCTCGTGCGTGAGCTATCAGCCAGGGGCGGTCCCGGGCGTTTGCGTAGATGGTTACATAGACACATGTGTTAGAGCTATACAATAGAGCGAGCCTGAGTGCGTATTGATGGAGAGTGCAGTGAGAAGAGCGCTTCATCATGATATATGTCAAAGCCGGAAGTATATTTATCGGGCAATTGGCACAGTGGTAGCGCGCTTGCTTCGCAGTCGTGTGTTCTTCACATGATGAAGCTGCATGAGGTCTTGGGTTCAATCCCCAAATTGTCCATTTTTTGGCCTACATTCGAAACTGAGGTGCTCGATCCCATTATGTTTGCGGCTGGTGCCGGCAGTCGCTATACTGGCACAAAATAGCACGTGGAGATAACCACTGGGAGCAAGGCCGAGGATCCCTTGAGTATATATTGAGTATCCCGACTTGACATTCAGATGAATGTCACGAGTTTCCCAAGAGTATCATATCCTGAACTACTCCAAAGATACTCAAATGCATACGGTAATAGATTGGATGAGTATCCCTTGAGACCCAGATATTCTCATGAGATACTCTTCCAATATACTACCTTGTGCATTGAGTATCTCTCGAGTAGTTCAGGATATGATACTCTTGGGAAACCCCTGACATTCATCTGAATGTCAAGCTGGGATACTCAATAGATACTCAAGGGATCCTCGGCCTTGCTCCCAGTGAACCCCGATTCGATCGAGAACAGTGCAAAACACAAAAGACCATAGAGTATATGGTTAAATCGTCCCGATTCTCTGGAACAGGCCAAAAGATGGACAATTTGGGGATTGAACCCAAGACCTCATGCAGCTTCATCATGTGAAGAACACACGACTGCGAAGCAAGCGCGCTACCACTGTGCCAATTGCCCGATAAATATACTTCCGGCTTTGACATATATCATGATGAAGCGCTCTTCTCACTGCACTCTCCATCAATACGCACTCAGGCTCGCTCTATTGTATAGCTCTAACACATGTGTCTATGTAACCATCTACGCGAACGCCCGGGACCGCCCCTGGTTGCGGCCCCCGCCGCCGCCACCGCCACGCCCAGGCTGATCGCCGCGCCCAGGCAGCTCGTGCACGAGGTTGAGGCCAGGCTGCATAAGCAAGCCAAGTCAGCGCGCTGTCTGGCGAGAGACCAAGTGGAACTTACCACTCCGCGCAATCCCATCTTGCCAGCCGTCGACTTCTTGACGGGCGGAGGGGTCTCCTCGGGCCAGCGCAAGACATCGCGCGCGTAGCCGTTCGCCATTTGCTACCAAATCGTCAGTTGTCAGCCCGTCGTTGGTAAAGCTAGGGGGAAAAAGGCGACATACGACGACCGCGGTGCTCGAGAGCTTCGAGAATCTGTTGCCCGACGCGTACAAGCCGAGCATGGCGGCGTACGCCTTGGACCGGACGGATTCGTCGACGTTGGCGGCCATCGCGTCGTCGACGATGCTGCGCAGCTTGCGCGCAGCGTTGACGACCTGGTCTTGGTCTGGCAGCGGCTTGAGCGGCATCTTGTCCATGCCCTTGACGCGCAGGAAGCCTTCGTCGAAGGGGGCGAGGACGAGGATGCCGTAGCCGCTGGCACCCGCGCGAGCCGTGCGACCCAGACGATGACTGTAATGCTGTCAGAGCGGCCAGTAATCCTAATTGCGATAAAACGTACACATAGTCATCGCCGGTGGCAGGAGGGCCCATCTGGATGACCTAGTTCCGTGGTTGAGAAGACGTGGAGGTTGAGTGTGTAATTACTCACAAGCGTCACGTTGGGGAAGTCCATGCCGCGTCCGCTGACATCGCTTGTGGCCATGATACCACTCTCCGCGACTTTGAAGCCGTCGGCCGACTTCATGCGAGCGCTCTGCGATAGCCTCGAGTGTTGCTCGAAGACCTTCAGAGGCGCGCCGAACGCCGAGGCGTGATTCAGGCCATTGAGCAGGTCGGACGCAATCTCCGCGCCGCGCGCGGTGGGGTAGAACGCCATGATCTTGCTCTTGCTCCCGTGCTTCTTGATGTCCTCGCGGATGAAGTGCAGGAGCAGCGGGAAGTGCGCGTCGAGCGGCGCGGTGATGAAGTGCTGCTCGACGTGCAGGTGCGCATTGGCCTCCTCAGGGTCGATCGTTGAGACGTGCGCGTGGTTCGGGAGCAGCACCATCTCCTTGATCTTCACGACGTTCTCAGGCATCGTCGCGGAGTACAGCATGCACTGCCGCGGGTTGTCGACGCGTTCGGGCAGGTACGAGATGATGGTGCGGATGTCGGGCGAGAAGCCCATGTCGAGCAGACGGTCGGCCTCGTCCAGGACGAAGGCCTGGATGTAGATAAGGCGTTGGCCCAGCCGCATGTTTTGAAGATGGTCTTTGACACGCCCGGGCGTGCCTACCAGGATATCGCATCCGGCTTCAAGGTTTTTGAGGTCGGTGTTGATGCTGAGGTGTGCGTTAGTAGTGCTGGACTTCGTCCTTCTCCACGGGGCACTCACTTTGTCCCACCAACGAGGGTCCGAACGATAAGCTTGCTACCCTTGACAAGAGGGAGGGCCTCCTTTGCTATCTATTGCGGCGTCAGACAAGGGTCAGACGGTGAATGGAAATTCATACCTGTATGGCCAGTTCCCTAGTCGGGGACAGGATGAGAGCTCCAACCGAACCATGTGGAACGGGCTTTTGCAGCAGCTTTTGCACAATCGGGAGCAAGAAAGCAACCGTTTTGCCAGTGCCTTTTCACGACTTTGTGAGCTGCGCACTACGAACAAAGGTCGATCGCTTCATACCAGTTTTCGCCTGGCCGAGGATGTCCTGCCCTTGCAGACCAATCTAGAAATACATCTGAAATGAGAGTCAGCCCCAGAGTCCGTACCATATGTACGTACGTCCACGGTCTTGGCCTGAATTTCCGACATGAATTCCCAAGGAATATTTTTCTTCAGAAGAGGGTGCAGCTCGACGTCGGCGAAACGACGGGTCGACTGGTACCCTTGTGCAAGCCCGCTCGTCGTCGAGAAATTTTGAGCCCTTGCGAGACCAGACGAGAGCGCGTCCGGGATACGCTCGGTGGCGGCCACGACGAGTCCATTGTTCGGTGCGCTGCCGCCGCGCCCGCGACCACGGCCTGGTCGCGACCGCCCGCGACGCTGGGCACCAGACTGAGGCTGGCGGGCAGGTGGTGGGAGTTCAGAAGACATTACAGGGGCAAGTAGGCCGGCGGGGCCGGAAGACGCGAAAATTCCGCGTAAAGGCGCAAGGCTAGGTAGTCGCGACAGACGACTTGTCAATGCCAACATACAAGTCCGCTGGGTACGCGTTAGACGGTCAGGTTGTACGTTGTCGCCGGCTCTCACCTGGCGAATGTCCTTGCTGGTACGGACCAAGTGAAAATGCGGAAACCGCCGTTGGCAACCTTGGACGTTGACAATTTTCTTACTTTGCTTCGACAGTGAAATTTCAAGAACGCAGGAAATTGGACTCTATTCAATCCCCAAAACAATTGAGAGAGGGCAGGGAAACTGCCAAACCGATAGAGTTTTTCCAGGCACGCCTCCGGCCAGGGCCAACCGGGCCAAGAATTAGTCTAGTCTCACTTGCACCCGGTTTGATGGAGGTCCCGGTTCGCGGAAAGGTCCGGTGAACCTTATATCTCGACCCACTCGAAGGTACGCTCCTCCAGACATACCTACTGATTTGTACGTGGGAAATGTCAAGAAAGATTACATGTGCCTCGATATCCTGGAAATTGTGCTGAAATGGCTGTGTGAAGTGTCTCCGGCAAGTCGGCTCATCCGTTAAGTCCGGAGCGGGCCAGCAATCTCTACCCACCTCCAATTGCTCTCGACACTGGACCCAATCAAATTTTTATATAAACTCTGTATAAAGGAATCAAAAAATATTGTCCTATTCAGAATCAGCTGATCCCAGCTCCCAAGGCTGCAAAGCTTTCCGGGTAGAAATAAGGTTCAGCGGTAATGGCCGAACCGGGACCTCCAGTCTGGCGCTCGCAAGTCGGAGCAGACTCTACATCACGGATCGAGTTTCATCCGTCCTAGAGTCTGCAACGGAGACTAGCCAAGAATGCGCGCTGCACGGTGATAGACGGCGATGCATCTTGTCCTCATAACCCTCACTGCTGCTCTTGCAGGCTGGCCATGCGCTCTAGCAGGTGCGTCTTAACGCGTGGTGCTCGCTGTTTGGTGCGCGCCTGATAACAGCAACTCGACAAGACCTTCTCGTCGATCCCGAGAGCTTCGCGGGCGCAATTTATGACTTTGTTGTGGTCGGTGGAGGCACGGCTGGCTTAGCATTGGCATCCCGGCACGTATCTCTGGAAATACCACCGCTTGGTGAGAGCTCACTGGCGGACAGGCTTGCAGAACAAACCGAGTTCACTGTGGGCGTTCTCGAGGCAGGAGAGTACAGACCGAACGACACCATCATTGACGTACCCAGTGAGCACTCTCGTGCTTGTCACAGGGGGCCATATTGATGACTGGCACAGAAAACTTTGGAGTTGCTGCAGGGAACGCAAACTACGACTGGATTTATGCGACAGGTAGTTATCGAGGACCTCTCTGAATCTCTCTCATCCCCAGAAGCTAACCCACAGCTTAAGTTCCCCAAGAACATGTCCAAGGGCGTTCAATCCGCCATCCACGGTTCGTCTTGTCGTCTTTCATTCCTTCCACACTAAACGAGCAAGCAGAGGGAAAGTCCTAGGAGGCTCGTCCGCAATCAATTTCGAGATGTTTAATCGACCAGCAAGCCGCGAGTTTACTGCATGGTCATCGCTGAATCATGGGCGTGGCCAGTGGGACTGGGACGGCCTCCTCCCGTATTTCAAAAAGTCAGAGACGTACAAGCCTCCGCGACCCGAAGACGTGTTCCCAGCGGCCAACCTCAGTGCGTTACGCAGACAGGACGCGTTCCATGGCTTCAGCGGACCTGTCAAAGCCTCGCATAACGAGTGGTACTCTGACGTCGCCGTGCCTTTCATCCAAACGATCAACTCGTTGGGAGTAGCCACCAACCGGGAACCCGTGCGTTTCTCATTGCTTTACCTTCCCCGCGTTATCGTTGCTGACTTGCTCTCAGGACTCTGGGAACAATATCGGCATCTACAACTGTCCCAGCTCAGTTGACCGCGCCGCGGGCGTTCGTTCCTACGCAGCCCCAGCCTACTTCGCTCCGAACGCCAACAAACCCAACTTCGCCATTATAACCGGCGCATACGCAACGAAAGTCAACTTCGCCACCGCCACCAAGCGCGGCGAGAAAGCGGTAGCGACATCCGTCACATTTTCCCACGGCGGGACATCCGCGTTGTACACCGTCCGCGCGCTGAAGGAGATCGTCCTCTCAGGTGGCGTGTTCAACACGCCCCAGCTGCTTGAGCTGTCTGGAATCGGGAACAGCTCGCGACTTGCCGCGCTGGGAATTCCGACTGTCATGGACCTTCCGGGCGTGGGCGAAAATTTGCAGGATCACGTTATGGTGCCCATGTCGTTTACTCTCTCTGAAGGGCACCACACCTGGGGTATGCCGCAGTCCGAATGTCATACGCGCAGTAATTGTTGACTTGTTCTCAGATGAGCTCCGGAATAACGCGACGTTCGCAGCTGCCGCAGCAGCCCAGTAGTGCGTACCACAGGAGAAGAGCTTAGATGCGACTGATCTCTCCAAAGCGCTGCGACGAAAGACGGGATCCTCGCATCGACGATTGGCGCGCTTGCCTTCTTCCCGTTGCAGACGATCCTGAACGCCTCCGCCATCGAGTCTCTGACCACACAGCTGAGCTCTCCCACTACGCAGCATGGTTCCAAACTCGAAGCGAAGCAACACGCTATCCAGCTATCCTGGCTCCAGGATACGCGAATCCCCCAGATCGAGATCGTCATGATTCCCGGCTTCCTGCCTACGGGCAATGTAGTCGCGCCTGCGCCCGGCGTGAGCTATCTCACCGTTTCGCCGGTGTTGCAGCATCCGTTTAGTCGTGGATCGGTGGTAAGCTGAGTCGATCTGAATACCGATTTGTCTCAAATTGATACACTTACTACAGCACATAACCTCGACGGACCCTACAGTGAAGCCAGCGATAGATCCTCAATACCTCTCAGTAAACTTCGGTGTGCCTCTACCCCCTCCCCATAATCCGCGCCTCCATAATCTTACTGACACCTAGCCAGACAAACAGGTCCTCCTCGAGGGAATGAACTTCGTACACAACCTCGCCTCAACCTCGCCCCTCGCCGCGCACATCGCAGCCTTCAACGACCCACCCACCCTTGAGACGCTCTTCAAGGGGCTCGAGTCGCTCAAGCATCCCGTGGGGACGGCCGCGATGGCCCCGCGCGCCCTCGGCGGCGTCGTGTCTGAGACACTCGTCGTTCACGGCACGGCGAACCTGCGCGTCGTCGACGCGAGCGTGTTCCCGCTGCATGTGTCGGCGCATGCACAGAGCACTACTTATGCGATTGCTGAGAAGGTTCGCGTTCAACAGTTCTCGTAGTCTCGTAGTCTTCCACTTCTGTAAAATTCCTAGTGTTCATGAACAGAGGGTTTGTTTTCGCTTGCGCATGCGTTTCCGCGCTCACAGACTGCTCACGAGCAGTCCAGGGATGTTCATGAACGCGAGAACAAATGAACATATGAGTGATCAGTTGTATTCTGGCTCATTGTTTCACGATGTTCTTCTGTTCCTTACAGCACGGTCATGGTTTGGTAGTTGAGCTGGGTTACGAGCTTGCGCCGGCTGTGCGGCGTGCGCTCGCATTCATTTCGGTCGATTGGAAAGTAACAAATAACAGTCGAAACTCGCGATAACAACTGTGTGCAAATATTCTGCTAGAGAAGTGATCTGTACATCGGTTTATCATGATAATTGTTCAACCAGAAGTCCCCATCCCATTCCTCCAGAACATTGTCGGATGTCAAGTGACGAGGCATTCTCTTGACATTGCGTGGCAGTCGTGGGACCAGTTGGCAGCTCCGCCGAATGTCGAGAGCTGAAATGACGGCAATATCGCGTTCGCGGGTTGCGCCAGCACCAGGAACAAAGCGCATGTCTCGTCTAACTTTGAACATGCCGGTGTCTGTGTCACGATTCCGAAGTTTCGAGAACCACTGGACGAATGCCAGCTTGCCGGGATCGTCGAGACCTATCTTCTCCAGGCGCGTAATAACCGAGGATGGTAGCTCGAATATCACGCGCAGATGAGCAGCGCGGACACCTGTGAATACAAATCAGTTTCAGACCGATGCCCACATGACTGCACGTACCACTAGTTCCACCCGTGCCCGCGACCTCGTCTTTCTTAACAAGAATCGGCGAAAAGCGCGCCTCAAGAACGTCGTCGGGGTCCTCGGCATTCCTGTGCTTCCGCGCTGGTCGAGCATAGGCAACATCGCGCGTGGCAGCAGCGCTGACGGTCTGGATATCCGGCGTATAGAACTTCATGCTCTCCCAGACAGGGAACTTCATGTTGAGGTTGAGCGTGGGGAAGTCAGGCGGGTCGCGGTTCGGGTAACGGTCCTGCCATTGTTCCAGGCAGTCCTGTTCAAAGAACTCCTCCAGTTCGGCAAAAATTCCCGAAGCGTGATGCGTCCTCGAAAGCTCAGCGAGCGTAAGATAACCGCCGGTGGGCTTGTCCGCGAATTCAATCGCATCGTGGTCGCGGCTGTCAGGAGCACGCTTTCTTGCATCGTAGACAGTGCCGTTCCGGTGCGCATGCCATTCGTTGGCAGTGCGCATGAGCTCGCCGCAGTGGACCCAGCCACACATCTGCTGTAAGAATAGATCCTTTTTCTTGTTCGTGGCAGCAAACGCGTCCTTAGAGAAATCGATGTGCAAGCGCTCGCCGATCTCGGTGTTGTACTGGTTTGCTTCGCCGAACAGCTTGATTGGGCCGATGTAGTGCTGTAAACTATGGATCTTGGGCAGGTTCAGAGCTAAACACAGTCAGACCGAGGCTTGAAAGTCGACCGTTGAACTCACAATCACAGATTTTCAGGTCGGTAAAGATGTGCATGTTGTCGAGGAACATGTCAATCGCGCTGCGAAGGTCAATGTCGAGCGAGTCATCGGACTGGCAGGTGAACTGCGAGACATAAAGGATATCGAGTAGACCGCGCGTCGCCCGAATGATGCTCTTGTTCTCTGTGACAGAAGCAATGGTCGCGAGAAGCTGCGCTGCGATGGCCTTGTGCTCTTTTCCGGACACGCGCTGCAAGCACGATATGCCTTTGTCGAAATGTCGAAGGCCAAAGCACCGCATCAGACGTGAAAACCGGGCATCGATTTCCTTGGCACCGAGGTGCTTCGTAAGCCATGCAACGACGTGTTTGAGGACACCCTGGAGCAGCTGGTGGAGAACGTCTGGAGCAATCGATTCATGGATGTTGACATGCGCCCATCCTTGCCAATAAGGCCGAGGACACCAGTTCAGGCCATAAGGCTTCAGGAATTCCTGCTTCGCAGCAAGCCCTTCCAGCTCTGCGGCAATCGCGAGTAGACGCAGTGTTTCCTCCTGGTCGCGTGGATCGCAGGGCTGGTTCGCGCTGAAGTCGGCCTTCGCGGTGTTGCCCTTTGGACAAGCAGTGCCACTGCGCGTGAGTGTGTGCTGGCACTGTTCCGGGTAGTCAAGCGCGCTGATAGCCAGGACGGGAAAGCAATTGCGGACAGCGCCGTCAGCGCTCGTGAGCTCCATGCCGGTGTGCGACGCCTGGCGCAAAGACGCAAACATGACGCCCATGCCTTCATGAAAGATCTGGAGGCGAAGACTACGTGCAATGTTGTCTGCGAGATCGCAGTCATCGAAGGTCAGCACCGGCAGATAGCCAACAAGGATGTGAGCGCCGCTGGATGTGTTGCGCCTGATCTCAGGATCGATATTTGCGAGCGTCATGTACACGGGGTAAGCCTTGGCGTCGCCTACAATGTTGCACAGCTGTGTCTTGTCCACAAAGATGATGACAGACGCAACCGTTCCGCCGACGGGAATCTCCATCTGACGCATTATGAGACAACGACAAGGTCCAAGCACAATGAGAAACAGAACGCACCTGGCAACGCCACATGTGATTTGCTGTATAGTATGCGCTGTATTTGCGCGTTGTCTCTGACGCGTCCGTAAAGTGCTGCTCAGGCGCAAATTTGATTTTGCCCAGTAACCCGAGCCGGCCCCAGAGAATGCGTAGGCAAGCAGCGGCATCGCGGTGAAGGACATAGGCAGCCTGGGACAGTCCAAGCACGTTGAGCTTCGTTTTCTTGAACGGAGCCTGGCTTGGTATGGTCTCCAGCGTCTGCTGGAGCTGGCGCGCGTTCTTGAAGGACAAGCCGAGTCTATCGCTGATCTGGAGCCCGTCAGCTGGGAGCAGATGCTGATAAAACCAGCTCACCTCCTCAATAGCAAGAAGACGATCCAACGCTGCCTTCGAGAGGGACTCAGACATGACCCATTGGGCAAACTTGTAGTCGTGAGCCGATTTGAACGGCCAATTGTCGAGCCCCGATGCCTTGGCGGCGTTGTCGAATACAGTGTGGGGAGGAGGGTCTTGTCGTATGACCTTAGCTGCTCCTTCGAAGACTCTGATAAAAGCTTCGCCGTCGAGTTCATCAGCTCGCTGTGCGCGCGCATCGTCCCCGCCCAGTTCTTCAGCAACCTCGTCTGCTGTCCAATCACCGAGACCCATGTCGTCGAACTGCTCGGAAAGCGTAGGAATACTCGCAGGTTGCTCGTGATGGGGCTCTGCAACAGCTGCTGCTGCGTCGGCCGGCGTCGCTTCGACATGGTCGCGAGTCATCATTTTGTGGCGCCGCAGATTAGCTTCAGTGGTGAAGCTACTGGTACACTGGTCGCAGTCGAAGACCCTTTCGTCTTTGGCTCGCTTCCGGGCAGCAGGAGTCTTTTTCTGAGTCTTCTTGGCCTTGGGCATGGTAGCAAGAGAACAAGTTTCGAGGTGCCCACACCACGCGCACCACCGGCTCCTTGAAACCACAACATTTCAACCCCGAAACTCACAGCTCTCGCTCATGTCGCACCTACTCGGCATCTTCAAAACCGGATTCTGCATGCCCGCTCTTCGCCTGGTACCTGACGATGACGGTATCATGCAAGAGCGACCACAGCTGAATCTTCGCCGCGTCTTTCATCTTGTTGACGCGAAACGGCCCGAGCACGACCTCGTCATCCATGTCGTTCAGAAGCCTGCATATCAAGCACTGACCGACGGAACGGTGACCGACGAGGAGATAATTCTAGAATGCAGCGAGCTGGTTGACGACTGCGAGGTGCGCATGCTCCCCGCCGCAAACCGCAGTACTGACCGACTGCAGGGAGAAATCATGTCAGAAATACGACTCCTGCTCCCCAAGCGCCATTGCAGTCATCCAGTAGTCAGCCAGGCATTCCAGATTCAGAGTCGACAAGCTCGAGCAGATGATCGACCATTTCGATGCAAGACAAAGCGCTATGTGATTATAACCCTCGAAGAACTCGAGGACATGCTTTTGGCAGACAAAGGACTGGTCAGTGGCCTGCAAGTTGCAGTAGACCCATGCTGATGCACAGCAGATGGCGGACGAAATGCTGGACTGGATCTGGGAGCGTCGTTCACCAGGGACTGCATGCAGCTATACGGCACGCGTTGATAGACGGATTATGAAGAGAACGTATGACATGGATAATATCCTGTATTGAAAGGCGTCGAACGAAATAGCATCATCCGGGTGCAGGAGTTCGCGTGCGCAGCTCGAACCTGGGCATAGAGTGCCTGTATTGCGAGCATCTTGAGCATCAGAGAGCTAGACAGACCCAGGTCACATTGGAGAGGCCATTGACAGCAGCAGAAGTGAGAAAGGCGTAAAAAGTCGACGCGCAGTGACGCGCGGAGTAAAAGTCCAGGTCTGGACTTTCACTCCGACTTGGACTTTCACTCCGCCCTTCGTAGACCGCGGCGTCGTAGCATATTGCTTGTTCGTCCACGCGCCATAAATCTTACACTAGCATTGCTGTGTGACTGCAATGGGCGTGGATGGCAGCTCGCTCGTGCAAGTGGACGCCGCGTGCCCGCAGCGCAGACAGCTGCTCGAGCACTTCGATGTGCGCAGCGTCGACATCGGTGCAGCGGTACACAAGATCCCGGAGCTGCACCGCACTCTGTCTCTCGCCGCCCGCCTCGCCCCAGATTACCAAGTGAGGCCATGTGCGTACTCTGCGCCGGCTCATAGAGCTGCGTGCTGAAAGCGCCTGCGCCAGGTCATCTGCATCCTCTCCGCTTCCCACGCAATGATGCCCACCGTCCTCGCAGGTGTGGCCACCCAAGCACCCGTCCAATAAGGCCGTGTGCAGCATTCTGGACCAGTCGGGCGACGTCCAGATCAAGGACGCAGCAGTGCGGTGAGTTTTGTATCTTGCATCTCGTCTTATTCTCAATCGTGCTGACCTTCATCGACCCCGCCCAGCCGCCCAAGCTATCCTCGCGGCTCAGCATGACACGGCGCGCATGGAGTGTGGCATTGTCTCGTCAAGATCAGCTACAACATGCCCAGCACGAGCCCTGCGAAGGCCGCAGCAATCCCGCCCGCGACGACGTTCCCTGTAGCCGCTCCCCCCGCTGGCCTGAAATTTATTGGGGCCACAGCTGGGCAAGCTAAATCAAGTTCGTACGGTTGCACCCCGCAGTGCACGCTGTGACTGACGCTTATTATATCCACAGCGAGGAAATCAGTGAAGACGTCCAGGCGCGCAACGTCGAGTAATCGCAACGCCAGGAGCGACAGCGTTTCACGTTCGTCTGCAAGCGCTGCTCGCAATCACGCGGACAGCGCGGGCACAGCGAACAGCGCTAAGCGTATCTTGGTGGCAGGCTGGGTGGCGAGCGCCGTGGGCTCCGTCGCGAGCATCGGGTGCAGCGGCTCCGTGCGCACGCTCTCCAACCGCTCGCCGTCCGCGCGCAACGCGCCGCTCCCGCCAGTCTCAAAGCCTGCGCACGCTCTCCAACTGCTCGCCGTCCGCGCGCAACGCGCCGCTCCCGCCAGTCTCAACAGTCTCAAAGCCCAAGAAGAGCTACGTTGCACAGCTGGACTTGGTGCACAGGATCTATGCTGCGTGGTACGTACTTTGTACCACGCATCGCACAAGACGGGCGGAGTTTTTGTCGTGTGGTTCCTCACATCCTTTCCTCGTTCCACCATGACTGCTTCACGGTCGAAGAAACAGGTAGAGGACCGAGCAGAGCCGTCGTCCAAACGGCATCAGAAGGACAAGGCATCGACCAGGTTGGCTGGCAAGCAAAAAAAAAGGAGTGAGTGATGTGATTCAGGTTTACTTGTTGCTCATGATGGCTAGCGTCAACCACCCTGACCGACGCCCAAATCCTCGCGCGCGTCAAAGGCAATGCCGATATCCTGAAGCGGTGGGCCCAGGAGGCAGAGGAGCAGGAGGCTAGGCGGACGCGCGGGAAAAACGGACGGCCTCGTGCATCTACGCCAACTGTCGAGGCCGAGCAAGATGATGACGAGGACGAAGAGGAGGACGAGGAAGAAGACGAAGATCATCGCCGCGCTCCTGCTAGTGAAGACGAGTACCAACGTTTGTCCGAGGATGAGGACGGCGACGGTGATGGCAGCGACACCGACAGCGGGTTGGAGGTCGCCGCAAAGAAGCGACGTGGAAAACGGGCGCGCAGAGGTAAGCTTTGTGTTCTCTGACTGTCTGGACATGCTCATGTTTCTTTGTAGATAGTCAGTCGGAGGCCGAGACGCCAGCGCCAAAGAAACGCAAGCGTACGGGTGCCAACGTCCCGATGGTAAGCATTGTGCTCTATCTTGCATATGCTAATGTTATCGTAGGTCACCGTCGCTGAAAGCACTCCGCTGTCGCGCGCTCTACCCAAACCTCGTGGTACCGACGCTCACCAAGCTGTCCAAGCCTCGGCGTCCAATCAGCCCTCTACTCCAACGCGCCCAGCAACGTCCCCAACGCAGCAGGCAGCCACGACACAGCAGGCAACTTCCACGCAAGGTACAGCCGCATCCAGCGGCAATACAGAGCAGCCTGTGTGCACGCCCTACACACGTCGCCCAAATCCAAGTCGCAAGCACGAAACACTTGAGTCGCTCCTCTCGCCAGCGACCAAGTCCATCTTTGAGAAGCTCAAGCCTAAGTTCTTGGTCTTTATTCTAACGCAGAACGGGTTTGCCACGTTGCCGACACCATCGCGTTCATCAAGCCCGAGATAGAGGCGGCTTCAAAGGACGGCGTGGCAAGGGACAAGAAGCGATTCCTCCGCGTGAACGACGACACATTCGTCCGCGACATTGCAAAACTTGTACGTAGCTGTGCTTTATCCACGTTGCCCAAACTGATTTCTTTGCGAGGCTTTCAACCGCGCTTCGGCGCTGCGGAACCACCTGCTGGAAGTTGCAAAGCGGGTCGTCGACGAGCATTACAAAGTGAAGGCCTGCGAAACTGCAAAGGCTCGTCGCACCCTGGTGAAGAATCTTCTTCGGAAGCACGCTTTTATTTACGAGAACCCAAAGAAAGTTCGTACAAGTTGCGCTTTTTATTTGCATGGCTAAAAACAGACAGCTCTCGTCCGGCATATTTGAACATCGTGCCTTGCAAGACCTTATCGTGCAGGGTATCTTCTTGTCATCGAAGCCTGCTTACAACCTCGGGCGCGACCAGTCTCAGACATCGAACTTCGATCCCTTTCCGATGCGCCTCCTTGCGCTTTCCGCCGTGACGGTGAGTCCTCAAGTGCTTCCTGGACATTGCTGATGTTCCGAAAGTTGCAGTGCGTGCTCGAGCAATGGAAGACCGGCAAAGAGACGACCATCGCATTCAGCGCCGATGCGTACCGAGACAAGTACAACAAGTTGTTCGAAAAGTTATCCGAATTCCTCGGGGACGACGAAGAGGTAATATCAAGCTTTGCCGAAGACCGCGCGCAGTGGTACAGGGCAGCCATGTGAGTAACTATATTCATTACGCCTCCTTCTGACCAGCGGACAGGGAGTCCTGCGGCGCGTACGATTCGGACGAGACTGAACAAAGCGACGATGAAGATGATGAGGAGCTGATGCTGCAGAACCAGGCCGCTTTCAAAGCAGCCAAGCGGGCGCAGGCAGCAGAAAAGGCCGCAGCTACGGCCGCGCGTGCGGCGGCCGCAGCCGCGGCCGCAGCAACTGCTGGCGGCATCGGCGGGGCCAATGCAGGGTAGCAGCAATCGGTAGCAGACCATGGTGTGCGCGTGTATCGAATTACAGCCTGAATCGAATTTCTTTTATTTCATTGTATGCATGCGTGTTCAGTGTGAGTGCGAGAACGTGAGAGCCAATGCAAACTGGGCCAAACTGAGCTGTTCACCAGGCGTTCCTGCGCGCTCTGTGTGCACAATAGGGTGCTCGTGAACACTCCGTGAACAGTATGAACAAACGGGCATGTTCACCCGTGTTCATCATCAGGGGGAGTTGTATTCCCGTTCACGCGCTCGTGAATACTGTGAGCGCTCACGAGCACCCAGGAATTTTACAGAAGCATGCGTCTTCTCGGTGCTGACTTCGCGTTCCACCTCTTTCAGGCTGCTGATTTTATAAAATCGCAATATACACAGTAGACAGCTACTTCTGTAAAATTCCTAGTGTTCATGAACAGAGGGTTTGTTTTCGCTTGCGCATGCGTTTCCGCGCTCACAGACTGCTCACGAGCAGTCCAGGGATGTTCATGAACGCGAGAACAAATGAACATATGAGTGATCAGTTGTATTCTGGCTCATTGTTTCACGATGTTCTTCTGTTCCTTACAGCACGGTCATGGTTTGGTAGTTGAGCTGGGTTACGAGCTTGCGCCGGCTGTGCGGCGTGCGCTCGCATTCATTTCGGTCGATTGGAAAGTAACAAATAACAGTCGAAACTCGCGATAACAACTGTGTGCAAATATTCTGCTAGAGAAGTGATCTGTACATCGGTTTATCATGATAATTGTTCAACCAGAAGTCCCCATCCCATTCCTCCAGAACATTGTCGGATGTCAAGTGACGAGGCATTCTCTTGACATTGCGTGGCAGTCGTGGGACCAGTTGGCAGCTCCGCCGAATGTCGAGAGCTGAAATGACGGCAATATCGCGTTCGCGGGTTGCGCCAGCACCAGGAACAAAGCGCATGTCTCGTCTAACTTTGAACATGCCGGTGTCTGTGTCACGATTCCGAAGTTTCGAGAACCACTGGACGAATGCCAGCTTGCCGGGATCGTCGAGACCTATCTTCTCCAGGCGCGTAATAACCGAGGATGGTAGCTCGAATATCACGCGCAGATGAGCAGCGCGGACACCTGTGAATACAAATCAGTTTCAGACCGATGCCCACATGACTGCACGTACCACTAGTTCCACCCGTGCCCGCGACCTCGTCTTTCTTAACAAGAATCGGCGAAAAGCGCGCCTCAAGAACGTCGTCGGGGTCCTCGGCATTCCTGTGCTTCCGCGCTGGTCGAGCATAGGCAACATCGCGCGTGGCAGCAGCGCTGACGGTCTGGATATCCGGCGTATAGAACTTCATGCTCTCCCAGACAGGGAACTTCATGTTGAGGTTGAGCGTGGGGAAGTCAGGCGGGTCGCGGTTCGGGTAACGGTCCTGCCATTGTTCCAGGCAGTCCTGTTCAAAGAACTCCTCCAGTTCGGCAAAAATTCCCGAAGCGTGATGCGTCCTCGAAAGCTCAGCGAGCGTAAGATAACCGCCGGTGGGCTTGTCCGCGAATTCAATCGCATCGTGGTCGCGGCTGTCAGGAGCACGCTTTCTTGCATCGTAGACAGTGCCGTTCCGGTGCGCATGCCATTCGTTGGCAGTGCGCATGAGCTCGCCGCAGTGGACCCAGCCACACATCTGCTGTAAGAATAGATCCTTTTTCTTGTTCGTGGCAGCAAACGCGTCCTTAGAGAAATCGATGTGCAAGCGCTCGCCGATCTCGGTGTTGTACTGGTTTGCTTCGCCGAACAGCTTGATTGGGCCGATGTAGTGCTGTAAACTATGGATCTTGGGCAGGTTCAGAGCTAAACACAGTCAGACCGAGGCTTGAAAGTCGACCGTTGAACTCACAATCACAGATTTTCAGGTCGGTAAAGATGTGCATGTTGTCGAGGAACATGTCAATCGCGCTGCGAAGGTCAATGTCGAGCGAGTCATCGGACTGGCAGGTGAACTGCGAGACATAAAGGATATCGAGTAGACCGCGCGTCGCCCGAATGATGCTCTTGTTCTCTGTGACAGAAGCAATGGTCGCGAGAAGCTGCGCTGCGATGGCCTTGTGCTCTTTTCCGGACACGCGCTGCAAGCACGATATGCCTTTGTCGAAATGTCGAAGGCCAAAGCACCGCATCAGACGTGAAAACCGGGCATCGATTTCCTTGGCACCGAGGTGCTTCGTAAGCCATGCAACGACGTGTTTGAGGACACCCTGGAGCAGCTGGTGGAGAACGTCTGGAGCAATCGATTCATGGATGTTGACATGCGCCCATCCTTGCCAATAAGGCCGAGGACACCAGTTCAGGCCATAAGGCTTCAGGAATTCCTGCTTCGCAGCAAGCCCTTCCAGCTCTGCGGCAATCGCGAGTAGACGCAGTGTTTCCTCCTGGTCGCGTGGATCGCAGGGCTGGTTCGCGCTGAAGTCGGCCTTCGCGGTGTTGCCCTTTGGACAAGCAGTGCCACTGCGCGTGAGTGTGTGCTGGCACTGTTCCGGGTAGTCAAGCGCGCTGATAGCCAGGACGGGAAAGCAATTGCGGACAGCGCCGTCAGCGCTCGTGAGCTCCATGCCGGTGTGCGACGCCTGGCGCAAAGACGCAAACATGACGCCCATGCCTTCATGAAAGATCTGGAGGCGAAGACTACGTGCAATGTTGTCTGCGAGATCGCAGTCATCGAAGGTCAGCACCGGCAGATAGCCAACAAGGATGTGAGCGCCGCTGGATGTGTTGCGCCTGATCTCAGGATCGATATTTGCGAGCGTCATGTACACGGGGTAAGCCTTGGCGTCGCCTACAATGTTGCACAGCTGTGTCTTGTCCACAAAGATGATGACAGACGCAACCGTTCCGCCGACGGGAATCTCCATCTGACGCATTATGAGACAACGACAAGGTCCAAGCACAATGAGAAACAGAACGCACCTGGCAACGCCACATGTGATTTGCTGTATAGTATGCGCTGTATTTGCGCGTTGTCTCTGACGCGTCCGTAAAGTGCTGCTCAGGCGCAAATTTGATTTTGCCCAGTAACCCGAGCCGGCCCCAGAGAATGCGTAGGCAAGCAGCGGCATCGCGGTGAAGGACATAGGCAGCCTGGGACAGTCCAAGCACGTTGAGCTTCGTTTTCTTGAACGGAGCCTGGCTTGGTATGGTCTCCAGCGTCTGCTGGAGCTGGCGCGCGTTCTTGAAGGACAAGCCGAGTCTATCGCTGATCTGGAGCCCGTCAGCTGGGAGCAGATGCTGATAAAACCAGCTCACCTCCTCAATAGCAAGAAGACGATCCAACGCTGCCTTCGAGAGGGACTCAGACATGACCCATTGGGCAAACTTGTAGTCGTGAGCCGATTTGAACGGCCAATTGTCGAGCCCCGATGCCTTGGCGGCGTTGTCGAATACAGTGTGGGGAGGAGGGTCTTGTCGTATGACCTTAGCTGCTCCTTCGAAGACTCTGATAAAAGCTTCGCCGTCGAGTTCATCAGCTCGCTGTGCGCGCGCATCGTCCCCGCCCAGTTCTTCAGCAACCTCGTCTGCTGTCCAATCACCGAGACCCATGTCGTCGAACTGCTCGGAAAGCGTAGGAATACTCGCAGGTTGCTCGTGATGGGGCTCTGCAACAGCTGCTGCTGCGTCGGCCGGCGTCGCTTCGACATGGTCGCGAGTCATCATTTTGTGGCGCCGCAGATTAGCTTCAGTGGTGAAGCTACTGGTACACTGGTCGCAGTCGAAGACCCTTTCGTCTTTGGCTCGCTTCCGGGCAGCAGGAGTCTTTTTCTGAGTCTTCTTGGCCTTGGGCATGGTAGCAAGAGAACAAGTTTCGAGGTGCCCACACCACGCGCACCACCGGCTCCTTGAAACCACAACATTTCAACCCCGAAACTCACAGCTCTCGCTCATGTCGCACCTACTCGGCATCTTCAAAACCGGATTCTGCATGCCCGCTCTTCGCCTGGTACCTGACGATGACGGTATCATGCAAGAGCGACCACAGCTGAATCTTCGCCGCGTCTTTCATCTTGTTGACGCGAAACGGCCCGAGCACGACCTCGTCATCCATGTCGTTCAGAAGCCTGCATATCAAGCACTGACCGACGGAACGGTGACCGACGAGGAGATAATTCTAGAATGCAGCGAGCTGGTTGACGACTGCGAGGTGCGCATGCTCCCCGCCGCAAACCGCAGTACTGACCGACTGCAGGGAGAAATCATGTCAGAAATACGACTCCTGCTCCCCAAGCGCCATTGCAGTCATCCAGTAGTCAGCCAGGCATTCCAGATTCAGAGTCGACAAGCTCGAGCAGATGATCGACCATTTCGATGCAAGACAAAGCGCTATGTGATTATAACCCTCGAAGAACTCGAGGACATGCTTTTGGCAGACAAAGGACTGGTCAGTGGCCTGCAAGTTGCAGTAGACCCATGCTGATGCACAGCAGATGGCGGACGAAATGCTGGACTGGATCTGGGAGCGTCGTTCACCAGGGACTGCATGCAGCTATACGGCACGCGTTGATAGACGGATTATGAAGAGAACGTATGACATGGATAATATCCTGTATTGAAAGGCGTCGAACGAAATAGCATCATCCGGGTGCAGGAGTTCGCGTGCGCAGCTCGAACCTGGGCATAGAGTGCCTGTATTGCGAGCATCTTGAGCATCAGAGAGCTAGACAGACCCAGGTCACATTGGAGAGGCCATTGACAGCAGCAGAAGTGAGAAAGGCGTAAAAAGTCGACGCGCAGTGACGCGCGGAGTAAAAGTCCAGGTCTGGACTTTCACTCCGACTTGGACTTTCACTCCGCCCTTCGTAGACCGCGGCGTCGTAGCATATTGCTTGTTCGTCCACGCGCCATAAATCTTACACTAGCATTGCTGTGTGACTGCAATGGGCGTGGATGGCAGCTCGCTCGTGCAAGTGGACGCCGCGTGCCCGCAGCGCAGACAGCTGCTCGAGCACTTCGATGTGCGCAGCGTCGACATCGGTGCAGCGGTACACAAGATCCCGGAGCTGCACCGCACTCTGTCTCTCGCCGCCCGCCTCGCCCCAGATTACCAAGTGAGGCCATGTGCGTACTCTGCGCCGGCTCATAGAGCTGCGTGCTGAAAGCGCCTGCGCCAGGTCATCTGCATCCTCTCCGCTTCCCACGCAATGATGCCCACCGTCCTCGCAGGTGTGGCCACCCAAGCACCCGTCCAATAAGGCCGTGTGCAGCATTCTGGACCAGTCGGGCGACGTCCAGATCAAGGACGCAGCAGTGCGGTGAGTTTTGTATCTTGCATCTCGTCTTATTCTCAATCGTGCTGACCTTCATCGACCCCGCCCAGCCGCCCAAGCTATCCTCGCGGCTCAGCATGACACGGCGCGCATGGAGTGTGGCATTGTCTCGTCAAGATCAGCTACAACATGCCCAGCACGAGCCCTGCGAAGGCCGCAGCAATCCCGCCCGCGACGACGTTCCCTGTAGCCGCTCCCCCGCTGGCCTGAAATTTATTGGGGCCACAGCTGGGCAAGCTAAATCAAGTTCGTACGGTTGCACCCCGCAGTGCACGCTGTGACTGACGCTTATTATATCCACAGCGAGGAAATCAGTGAAGACGTCCAGGCGCGCAACGTCGAGTAATCGCAACGCCAGGAGCGACAGCGTTTCACGTTCGTCTGCAAGCGCTGCTCGCAATCACGCGGACAGCGCGGGCACAGCGAACAGCGCTAAGCGTATCTTGGTGGCAGGCTGGGTGGCGAGCGCCGTGGGCTCCGTCGCGAGCATCGGGTGCAGCGGCTCCGTGCGCACGCTCTCCAACCGCTCGCCGTCCGCGCGCAACGCGCCGCTCCCGCCAGTCTCAAAGCCTGCGCACGCTCTCCAACTGCTCGCCGTCCGCGCGCAACGCGCCGCTCCCGCCAGTCTCAACAGTCTCAAAGCCCAAGAAGAGCTACGTTGCACAGCTGGACTTGGTGCACAGGATCTATGCTGCGTGGTACGTACTTTGTACCACGCATCGCACAAGACGGGCGGAGTTTTTGTCGTGTGGTTCCTCACATCCTTTCCTCGTTCCACCATGACTGCTTCACGGTCGAAGAAACAGGTAGAGGACCGAGCAGAGCCGTCGTCCAAACGGCATCAGAAGGACAAGGCATCGACCAGGTTGGCTGGCAAGCAAAAAAAAAGGAGTGAGTGATGTGATTCAGGTTTACTTGTTGCTCATGATGGCTAGCGTCAACCACCCTGACCGACGCCCAAATCCTCGCGCGCGTCAAAGGCAATGCCGATATCCTGAAGCGGTGGGCCCAGGAGGCAGAGGAGCAGGAGGCTAGGCGGACGCGCGGGAAAAACGGACGGCCTCGTGCATCTACGCCAACTGTCGAGGCCGAGCAAGATGATGACGAGGACGAAGAGGAGGACGAGGAAGAAGACGAAGATCATCGCCGCGCTCCTGCTAGTGAAGACGAGTACCAACGTTTGTCCGAGGATGAGGACGGCGACGGTGATGGCAGCGACACCGACAGCGGGTTGGAGGTCGCCGCAAAGAAGCGACGTGGAAAACGGGCGCGCAGAGGTAAGCTTTGTGTTCTCTGACTGTCTGGACATGCTCATGTTTCTTTGTAGATAGTCAGTCGGAGGCCGAGACGCCAGCGCCAAAGAAACGCAAGCGTACGGGTGCCAACGTCCCGATGGTAAGCATTGTGCTCTATCTTGCATATGCTAATGTTATCGTAGGTCACCGTCGCTGAAAGCACTCCGCTGTCGCGCGCTCTACCCAAACCTCGTGGTACCGACGCTCACCAAGCTGTCCAAGCCTCGGCGTCCAATCAGCCCTCTACTCCAACGCGCCCAGCAACGTCCCCAACGCAGCAGGCAGCCACGACACAGCAGGCAACTTCCACGCAAGGTACAGCCGCATCCAGCGGCAATACAGAGCAGCCTGTGTGCACGCCCTACACACGTCGCCCAAATCCAAGTCGCAAGCACGAAACACTTGAGTCGCTCCTCTCGCCAGCGACCAAGTCCATCTTTGAGAAGCTCAAGCCTAAGTTCTTGGTCTTTATTCTAACGCAGAACGGGTTTGCCACGCTTGCCGACACCATCGCGTTCATCAAGCCCGAGATAGAGGCGGCTTCAAAGGACGGCGTGGCAAGGGACAAGAAGCGATTCCTCCGCGTGAACGACGACACATTCGTCCGCGACATTGCAAAACTTGTACGTAGCTGTGCTTTATCCACGTTGCCCAAACTGATTTCTTTGCGAGGCTTTCAACCGCGCTTCGGCGCTGCGGAACCACCTGCTGGAAGTTGCAAAGCGGGTCGTCGACGAGCATTACAAAGTGAAGGCCTGCGAAACTGCAAAGGCTCGTCGCACCCTGGTGAAGAATCTTCTTCGGAAGCACGCTTTTATTTACGAGAACCCAAAGAAAGTTCGTACAAGTTGCGCTTTTTATTTGCATGGCTAAAAACAGACAGCTCTCGTCCGGCATATTTGAACATCGTGCCTTGCAAGACCTTATCGTGCAGGGTATCTTCTTGTCATCGAAGCCTGCTTACAACCTCGGGCGCGACCAGTCTCAGACATCGAACTTCGATCCCTTTCCGATGCGCCTCCTTGCGCTTTCCGCCGTGACGGTGAGTCCTCAAGTGCTTCCTGGACATTGCTGATGTTCCGAAAGTTGCAGTGCGTGCTCGAGCAATGGAAGACCGGCAAAGAGACGACCATCGCATTCAGCGCCGATGCGTACCGAGACAAGTACAACAAGTTGTTCGAAAAGTTATCCGAATTCCTCGGGGACGACGAAGAGGTAATATCAAGCTTTGCCGAAGACCGCGCGCAGTGGTACAGGGCAGCCATGTGAGTAACTATATTCATTACGCCTCCTTCTGACCAGCGGACAGGGAGTCCTGCGGCGCGTACGATTCGGACGAGACTGAACAAAGCGACGATGAAGATGATGAGGAGCTGATGCTGCAGAACCAGGCCGCTTTCAAAGCAGCCAAGCGGGCGCAGGCAGCAGAAAAGGCCGCAGCTACGGCCGCGCGTGCGGCGGCCGCAGCCGCGGCCGCAGCAACTGCTGGCGGCATCGGCGGGGCCAATGCAGGGTAGCAGCAATCGGTAGCAGACCATGGTGTGCGCGTGTATCGAATTACAGCCTGAATCGAATTTCTTTTATTTCATTGTATGCATGCGTGTTCAGTGTGAGTGCGAGAACGTGAGAGCCAATGCAAACTGGGCCAAACTGAGCTGTTCACCAGGCGTTCCTGCGCGCTCTGTGTGCACAATAGGGTGCTCGTGAACACTCCGTGAACAGTATGAACAAACGGGCATGTTCACCCGTGTTCATCATCAGGGGGAGTTGTATTCCCGTTCACGCGCTCGTGAATACTGTGAGCGCTCACGAGCACCCAGGAATTTTACAGAAGTATCAGTGACGGTGGGTGAATGGGTCGAGCCGGGGAGTATATATGCGAGGTTATAATACAATTGGGTTTTTGAGCAAAGCGGCTGCGTGTCGGTAGCGCGTTTAATATGAGGTATTCGGCGTTCAGTGATGCTCGATGCCTTTGGCAGCAGCGTCAATTCCCTCGAGATACTTGAGCTTGATAGTTTCGAGTTTAGCGTGCTGCCAGTCTTGCGCTCCAATCAATTCTTCGATGCGAGCAATGACCGAGTCCATTTCCTCTGGATGTGGTCAGATTCACTCTCTGGAGTCAAGATGGCTCCTAGCTAACCTTTATTTTCTGCTGCAACATCAGCACGAGCGTCGTCTGTCTCGCATTCTTCCAGCCGTTCCCTCATATCCATGACCTTCATGACGAGTTCCGGATCATCGAGCGAGTCATGCTCCTCCATACTCTGTCCATGCTGCGCCAGAATATATTCTGCCCGTTGTCTCGGGCTGGCGAGGGCATTGTACGCCTTGTTGACCAATGCCGAGTGTTCACTGGCAATAGCTTGTGCAACAGGTCCCTGCGCGCCCCAAGAGTCCGGATGGCACACCTGCTGTGCGCGCAGAAAGGCGTTACGCAGAGCTTTGGGGTCTATTCGAAATGGATTGGCAGATATTGGCTGGTCGAGGAGCTCGTGCCAGGACGTTTCCGGTGGGATTGGAGTGATGTGACGACAGGCTGGGCAGGCCGGAAGAGCCGTGGGCAGCGGCGCGCCGCAATTCGGGCACGGCCTTGAGCGCGTGGATAGCCATCTGCGCGCAGTTGTCGCTGGACGAGATGGTGTCGGTAGACGAAGATGGTGGATGCGGCGCAACATTTGAACGCGTGCGCGGCAGGTGCCGCGGCAGAATCCGCAGCTTCGACCCGAACTACAACATGGATCAGGAAAGCGGCCTCACCAGTGAGACTATGCCTCTGGTAAGTCCGAACTTGAACTCGAAATACAACATGGAAGGCACCGACAAGCATAAACTCAGCCTTTTTGTAAGCAAACTGCGTGCTTATATATTATATCTGATTTATTCTCAGGAATGGCCCTCAAATCTGCACGCATGGAGGCTCTATCCAGTTGCTGAAACGCGTGAAACTGAATACAATTGCCACTTCTGGCTCTCGATGTCCCCCTCGTTTGCTTCGCAAGGGGTCGAGCTATACAAGCCCGACTTTACTGTTCCCGTACCTTTTGCTCGTTCACCACCGAATCCGGGTTACCGTGGGCTACCTCGCGGGGCACACGAAACTGAACCGGGAACCTATTGGGGGCGGCGCAGAATGCAGCAACAGGTCAGCATGTTCCTGTAAACCTCATATCCTAAATAATTCGTCAGTCTGCATCGGTATACCCCGCAATACTATCGGACGGGAGCGATGTCATCGTACGGGTCGTTTCCCAAGGTTCTCCGCCGTCCTCGCAGCTTCGGATTCTCCGATACCTTTCTCAAGAGATGCAACGCTCGAATCAACGTAATCACACAATTCCGATTCTCCAAGAACTGGTTTTCAACGATTGGGTCTTCATTGCAATGCCGAGGTTCAGTCAGACGCCTGCCATCGGTATTGATCACGGAGTTTGGTTCAACACAGTATCGGAGATTCTCGAGTTCGTAATCCAGATCTTGGAGGTCAGCTCGCCAGCAACCCCATAACGCGTGACTGACGCTGCGATCCAGGCTTTTGCGTTTCTCCATGAGAACTTGATCGCGCACCAGGTTTGTCCCGTTAACTTTTCCCTCGCATTGTCTCGTCTGAGGCAGTCAGGATGTTGCGGCGTCAAACATTGTGGTGGACCACGTCGGCGATGTAACACGTGGTTATCTGAGCCGCTTTCCTTGCCGATACTATCTCATTGACTTCGAGCTCGCCGTCCAATTCGCGCCAAACTCGGATCCCGCCAATCGCGTCGTCGTTGGACCACCTATAGAAGATTTTAATCCGGCCCGGCGCGCCCCAGAGATAGGGGCAGATGCGCACTGTCCCTTTCGCGCAGACGTGTGGCAGCTTGGAATGCTTTTGTTCGAGGCATTTCAGGTGCGTTTCTCCGCTCTAAGCGCGTCATGCCTGAACCAACATTCCTATAGACCCAGGTCGAGCCGGTTGCGAATCTTGCCAGGGCGATGCTCACCAGGCATCCGGAAGCGCGGCCTTCCATGCGTGACGGTCATGACACGATATACGACGCTCGTAAGACGATGTCGGGCGAGGCGCTATCTTCGACGGTTGAACGCAACGATTTCCTTGATTCGGTGGAAAAGGAGGACTTCCCGCGGTATCTAGACGCGTTTCTCAGAGGAGAAGCCATCAGGTTCGAAAACTACGATTGACTACGCCAAGGGCCTTAGCATATGTGCGGTGGCATGGACTGGTAAGACCAGTGCGCCGACGATCTCGGGCGAGCTTGACTGCTGGAGACGGCAAACGCATCTGGTGGCCAAGGCCACAGTGACACTGCATGCGTGTTGCGTCGTTCAGGATGTTGCAGCACACTAACATCAGGGATATCATATACACGCGCAAGCGCGCACCGAGCACAATAATAAGATACACCGACACAAGCACGCACGATTACCGGTCGAATTCCGAGTAGGATGGAGGCGCGGGACCGCTCGTGCCGTGACCTACGTATGTGCTACTGAACTCTTGCGACGAAACACGTCGAGCGTGTGCGCGCGAGAACATATCGGTGCCCTTGCGAGTCGGCCTGTTCATCTCCACGGCACTCGGCAAATTTGACTCTGCCTGGAAGTACGAGTTGCCCGCCGGTGCGTAGACGGAGACGGGGGTGATGCGTTCCTCCATGGGGAGCTCTCGAGGCTTCAGCGCCAACACGGCGCGTCGTCGTATGAAGATGATCGAGCAAGTGGCAAGGAGCAGAACGCCCAGCACTACGGGGAGCGCAATGACGAGCGCATTGTTATGGGACGACGTTCCTGTCGCCGCCGAACCGCTGGAAGGTGAGGGTCCGATCGCTGAACCTAATGATGCACCTTGTGACGATGTCGATGGTTCCTTGGAAGCTACACGTGCATCGTCAGAGGGCTTGTACTAGCACTGTCGGAAAAGAGTAATTACCAGACTGTGCAGGTGTGGCGGAAGAGTCTGTAGCGCAGTGCAGTTGAGTTAGAGACCGTTCAATGATGAATGCGGTGGGGATGTACGCACTAGAACTCGAAGCGAGGTCAAAGTTGATGCGGAAATACTGTCCTATCTCCTTCGTCCTACGCGTGTTGGCGCGTACAGTGCACATGCCCTGCTTTGCGTCCCCAACGCAGAATAACTCGTACTCGCCGCTGTTGCAGGGGTTGATATCATCATCGACGAGCTCGCCAAGATGACAGGGCCCGTTGTCGGCACTGCAACAAAGTACGACCGAATCATCGAGGCCCAGCCGAGGCCAATTGGCGGTCACGATATCATCGAGGTCAAAATTCAGCCCGTCAGAGCCGACAGGAGAGACGCCGTACGGCCCTGCAGTGCCCTTGTACGCGGCGCAGGGCGCGCCACTGCTGACGGTGTCCGTAATCCCGCAGGCGGCAGAGCCAGCGGCTGAGATGCACGACGCGAAGTCGGGAAAGGTTCCCACGCAGTCGTCATCGCTCAAGACGCAGTTCGCGCGCGAGATTTGGCAGCATGGGTAGTTGAGCCCCGAAAGACTGCTCGTAATCGTGTCAAGAGCCGCGTGCACGGAGTCGGCGCAAGTCGTCGCAGCGTAGGTCGAGGTGGTAAGGTAGATGAGAGTAACGACAGTGAGTGCTGCGCTTCTGCTTTGGGATAGCGACATGGCGCTCGAGAGCTGTTTCAAAGTTCAGGACTTAGGATTGCTCGGAAAAATGCTTTTGAAGTGCGTACCGTGCAGTTAGAGTGCAAGAAACCGATTTTCGTCCAAGTAAACGTCAGAAGCGGCGTCTTCCAGAGCACAAAGCTCAGAATGGACCGCAGGACGAAACAGAAGGCGGTTGAGACGCAATCCTGCCGATGATTCACCCGTGGCACATGTGTGCTAATTTCCAAATTGGATGCACCCGTTGACAACCGGATGATCCGGACGTTATTTCCGTCGATCGAATCTTTGAATCAAAGCCATAACCCTCCAATTTTGAGGTTTCAGGCACACCGTGATAAGTAGTACTGTTGAGAAAACAAGAGCCTGTATATGATTAGGGTATCGGGCGAAGATATACTAAAACAAACAGAGGTCATTGTACTGACAGTGACTTGTCAAAGAATAAATGCCTTGGATGGTGAAGGAGTTTCCCTACTTCGAACTTCAAAGTCTGCGAAGGAGACTAGAGTTTCCCCAATTGACTGTTGAGAATCACCGAAGCTCATCAGGGAAGATGACCTCTGACCTCTGAATAAAATCCCACTGTTTTGACAGCTGCTCCCGACGTCCCGTCGATCGTGACGACGTTCACAGTCCGCCCATCGGCGTTGAAGTTGTTGACTCGAACCATGGCGGTCCCACCAGTCCTCCTCACCATTGCACGCATTCCAGCTCTAGCCGTCGGCCTCCCTATCATTGGCGGCTGGCTCAGCGGTGCGCGCACGCACAACGTCGTCCGCGGACAGTGGCACCAGGTTAGTACTTCCACTTTGACCTAATTCCCTCAACTGAAAAAGCGTTTAGAACCTCATCTTGCCTGCTTTTTACCCCCCTCGCCAGGTCTTCCCATTCGTCTGGGCTGGCCTGTATGTCGGTATGGGCTGGGCGTCGTATATCGCTGGCCGCGCCGTGGACGCTGGAAGGTTGGTCTTTTTCACCTCGCTTTTTTCAGTGACAATATGCTACGTCACTTAGACCTGGAGCCGACCTTGGATTGGCCCTCTACTACGTTCAACTCGGACTAAACCTCGCCTGGACGCCGCTTTTCTTCGGTCAGAAGAAGGTGAGATACCCACTGTTCGCGGTTTTTCCGCTTCTCAACATTGTTCGCTTGAAGGTTGGAACAGCTTTGATTGACCTGTTGGCCTTGACGGGAACGACATTCTACATGACCGTGAGAGATCTCCTTCTTGACTTGAGAACCGCCCAGCCAAAACCTCACATAGAGCGTGCTTCACAAGGCGACGGACGGTTTGACTAGCTACGCGCTCGTACCGTACTGCGCATGGCTCAGCTTTGCAACCTACCTCAACGGGAGCATTTGGTGGTACAACCGCGGCAGGCGCATCCCGAAGTACGATTGAGATTGTTGCTTTAGTGTGCATGCAATCACAGTCGTTTCAGCTCTCGAATGGATGAGCTATTGTGAAAGCCATTGATCTCAGCATTGGCTGACTGAGACAACGAGTTCGCAGGCTGTTTAACCGGTTTGTCTGTCGAAGATTGATCAACAAGCGCATCGTCCAACTTGCTATTTGATCATCATGATCAACCAAGGACGCTTAACAACACGGTATTATGAGACCAACGCTAGTAATTATAATGGTCTCTCGTGCTCGCTAGATGAACACTTGTTTGCAGAGTGCATTGAATGAGGCGACGGACGAGAGTTTCTTACTGATGTTTGTGCTGCACGAGCTGTCTCGACTGTAGCATCTCGAGGAACAACCGTACCAGATTCCGAAGGACGACTGAGGCTCAATCATAGCGGCTCAGACTCCCGAGCGTGTTGATTTATGCAGCACGTGCGGCCCTCCTAATGAGGTCCACGGCCGCAGGAGAGCGAGGCGTGAAGTGCGGTCGCACTGGCTCAGGGTAACTGGGAACATCATGTTAATGGGAGCTTTCGCCATGCAGAATCATAGGCAATCCCACCTGACTGCGTCCGATCCTGACCATGTAATCTCCAACTGGACTTCTTTCCCATTCTCGTCCACCGGTGGGGAAACCCAGAATTAGTCTAGATGCTATTACAATTGCTTAATGCGGGTCGAAAATTCGGCATCAGCCGTGATGCACGTGACCTCGTCGCGTCCTACATTTGTGGTTGGCACGCGTTCTGGCTTCAAAAAACCACTGAGACATACATTAATCTCCTATTCTCAACCCATTTCTGTCGTTGTCGACGCCGAGTCCTTCACCAGCAGGGCATTTCAGCCGTTGTGCGCTGGCTTTGTGTGGCAGTGCCCGTTAGGCGCCGGATAAGTCTGTCCATTCGACAGACGTTCCCATGCGCGGTAGCGTACACCTGAGCTGCTGAAAATTTAGTCAAAATCAATATAAACTTATTCCAATGCCAAATCCCAGCCCTCAGATTCGTCAAATAAGCTTAAAGTATTTTACAGAATATCTGTGGTTTGCCCGGTGATCACCGCGATCACGGTTTGAGCCGAATTTGCGACCCGCATTTGGCAGGTCGCGTTATGATGCAGACTTTACATTGGAACGATTATCTTCCATCGTAAAGTCTGCAAAGGAGACTAACCCAGAATGTTGCCAGGAGTTGCGTTATCATCAGGAAGACCATGTCTTCGGCGACCGATAGTCCAGGGCATACTCTGCGAAATTTTCAGTCCCGCAAGCTGGGTTATGGACCTCAGATACTCACCGTCTCCCAAATCCGAAAACGTACTGCGAAGGATTCAGCGGGCGCGGTGACGCATCCGGCAAGAATCGCTCGGGTAAAAAGATCTCTGGATCATTCAGCGGGCTGCCGTCTTCAGCATGAAGACTCAGGTTCCTGCGGCACTTCAGTGTGCTAGCACAAAGGGCTAATGATGTCACTCACCAGGCGTTGAAGATGACCGTTGCATCTTTGGGAATGAAGTAGCCTGCGTCGTATGGTGAGGCGCACAACTGACTACGAGCGGCGACAGCTCTGTACCTTTGTAGACGTCGTCCTTTGTCATGCGATGCGGGATGCCAGTAGCCACGCCGACATGCCACCGCATCGTCTCCATTATCAGCGCGTTTACGTACGGGAGATGTTGCCGATCGGCAATGGTAGGATATGGTGTCCAAACTGTGCATTTAATCCGGTGCCCCCGTCGGCTTATTTTTGTGCCCGTGGTAATACGCCGGGCTCCCGCCGATCCCGTCGTAAAATTGTGCCCCCTCCATGTATCAAATTCCTTCCACATAATAAAATTTCCTTCCACGTAATAAAAATTCCTTCCACGTAACTCAAACTCCTTCCACGTAAGTTTGGCCTTCTGTAAATGTGACTCCCGCCGTAAATGTGCCTCCCGTTGTAACTTCCCGGCGTAACTCCCGGCGTAACTTGCTCCCTGCGTAACTTCCCTCCGAAAACTGGACTCCCGGCGTAACTTCGTCCCGTTGTAACTTCCTCCCATTGTAACTTGCTCCCGCCGTAAACCTGAGTCCCGGCGTAACTTGCTCCCGGCGTAACTTCCTCCTTGCGTAACTCCCTGTGTAACTCCCTGCACAAGTTCCGCCCGTCGTAACTTGTACGTTTGTAGGCTCCCATTGTGATATGCCAAGGCAGAGTCAGGGACTCAAATTCTCTATAATTAAGTGAGATAATGCACACAAAGGATAGCAGATTAGGTGAAACAGATGCATGTTGAGCAGGTCAGAAGTGCGAGGAAGCTGGCAAATCAAAGCAGATGGACATCAGTGATGGATACTGAGCATAGTGAATGCGATTGTGATTAAATTGGAGACGAACAGAGATGTGTACAGCGAGTGGCAAATGGATAACAGATCGAAATGATGGATTGGGCAAGACAACGCATGAGAGCTGAGGTTGTGTACATCTCAGTGTTGCTGCTCATTATGATGCTGCTGAGGTGAGTGGGCTCTGAGCAGATCAAAGGAGAAGACAGGGGAGAGGCTGGGATTTACCGATTGATTCAGACTGTGTCACCAGCTTGAGGTTTCGCCACAAGAACATATTACACAGCTCAGATTCCCCCCTGTGTCATCTAATAGCTCCAAACAAACTTTCAATATACATTTTCAGCTCAGTTTACATCACAATACTCGATTCCGGCAATTTCCGAAACTTGCGCACGCGCGCTTAATTTTGTGCGCAACTTTCGGAATTTGCCGGTGTAAGCGGCATTGGCAATTCCTGACTGAATCAGACGACGTTGAGAAATAGAACTTACATAACCGAGTCTAAGAGCTAAATATGTTCTGCAATCTGTGTCCATGGCCTGCATAATGCCCATGTGAGGCTGAATTGAAACCACAACGAATCTTTGCCCCGTATCTCGACAACCAGTGCTCAAATACTGTGAATGAGGGCCTCTTTCTGCTTCCCCCAGTGTCCCTAATGTGTGTGCTCCATTGCAAGTAATCAAAAGTTTGTATGCTGAGAGACAGGAACTGCTATTGCTGTCACGGTGACTGCTACATCACTCTCCGAGACGACGCTCGAGGGGAAGGGATGAGTGGGGAGAGGGAGGCGCGGATAAGCGGTATGATAGACCAGACCAAACCTAAGGTACAAGAGGGGGCTCCGGCCCAGGTATATATATACTATGGAAGCAAGGCCGAGGGGGCCCACGGACCAATTGTGCCACCGACCGGGTGTCACGCGGGCGCCACAGATCAGGCCGAGAGAGACCGCCGGGGTGTCCTCAGCGAGACAGGAAACCCGGGATAAATAGAGCCCAACCAAACCAGAAACATCCCGTCGTATTACCCTTCTCCTGGGAAGAGACCGAGATGCTCGCCGAGCAGAGAGACCGCTAGGACGCGCCGACGGAAGGGCCGCGGGGCCGGGCGCAAGGAGTTTGGGGCGCCCGAATGAAGTGCGAGGACCATGGGACGGCGAAATGAAACAGCAGGGGAGGAGGGACCCGACGAAGACTGCAACAATTGCTCAATATTCACACACTCAGCTGCTGTATAACAAGTTCGCACTCGATGATAGACACCTCCTGATGATGAAAAGTCTGAAATGCGAGAATACTGGGGCTCACTAGCCACTCGTGGATCTGATTCCTGGAGGATATATGTCCATTCTCTGGCTCTCCTGCACCTTTTATATACACAATCAGCTCCTGTTAAGCGCGTGACCGAACCGACTAGGACGCCTCGGATCGACCGATAGACCGATGTCTAAGACGGGGAGCCAGGCGCGGATGGGGAACCTTGACGGGTGGCCCGACAGATGACCTATGGCCCCGGAGCCCATAGTAGGCTAACGGGGGCGCTCGAGAGGTAATCGAGGTACTCGAGCGTCGATAGAAGGAAGAGTGAGCCGAAAGTGCCGATAGAAAGCGAGGCGAGCGAGGAGAGCGGCCGGATTGAGTGGCGCGGCTCTAGTGAGGTGGGACGAAGCTAGGCTGTTGCTATTTCGGTTTTCGAACTAGAGTACATCAAAGCGAGGCAAGGATACAAATAGGAAAGCACAGAATCACATGGGAGACACTCGGGTAACTGCTAGACCGGTCGGATCAGCAATAGAAGTGCGAAACACAGGAATGCGCAGTGATCGCAGTCAGAGTGATCCGATATCGAGCGGAGTGAGTCAGGATGATGACAGAGTGCTTAGGAAGCGAAAGGGAGTGACGGAAGATGATTAGAAAGATACTAGAATGTGTTAGAAGGTGATCCGGGTCGAGCGGAGCGATGCAAAAGCGAGGCGAGACCGATAGGATCAAAGGGGAGCGAGGCAAAGGGAAAGGGAAGCGAATGGAAGCGAAGAGAATCGAGTGAAGAATAGATATACTCGAACCGAAGGAAGGGCGAGGCGAGAGGACCGAAGGGTAGAGAAGGGTCGGACGAGCATGGGTCGTAACAGCTCCGAATGAAGTCATTATGAGTCACTGAGGTATCCTAGCTATTGAGAGTCCAGTTCTGTACATGAGTAAGGTCTGGAGACTGTATGTGGCACCAGCGATAGCAACAGAGCTAGCATTGGCTCCATGCACTCTGGGTTGCTTCGCCAGCACAGATATAGTGCTAGGACACAAATAGAACATCTTGGACTTGCTTGACACATGTGTGATTCATCATACCTAATGTGCAGTCTTTGAAGGTAGGCAATGATCCCGTTTGCACTGCTTGGGAGGCTTTGGCATTAGGCACATGAGCGCAACCACATGGGATCTTTCACTGAGGCAACCATGCAGGTATCATCTCGGCTTTGCCTGCTTCTTCCACCCTTTTGTTTGAAGTGTGCTTACCTGCTCGCAGTGTCACACAGCACCAGGTGCCATCAGTCATAGCCACAGTTCGATTATTTAGCTACAGAATGGCCAATTTTGCCCATACCGGCAAATTCCGAAAGTTGCGCACAAAATTAAGCGCGCGTGCGCAAGTTTCGGAAATTGCCGGAATCGAGTATTGTGATGTAAACTGAGCTGAAAATGTATATTGAAAGTTTGTTTGGAGCTATTAGATGACACAGGGGGGAATCTGAGCTGTGTAATATGTTCTTGTGGCGAAACCTCAAGCTGGTGACACAGTCTGAATCAATCGGTAAATCACAGCCTCTCCCCTGTCTTCTCCTTTGATCTGCTCAGAGCCCACTCACCTCAGCAGCATCATGATGAGCAGCAACACTGAGATGTACACAACCTCAGCTCTCATGCGTTGTCTTGCCCAATCCATCATTGTGATCTGTTATCCATTTGCCACTCGCTGTACACATCTCTGTTCGTCTCCAATTTAATCACAATCGCATTCACTATGCTCAGTATCCATCACTGATGTCCATCTGCTTTGATTTGCCAGCTTCCTCGCACTTCTGACCTGCTCAACATGCATCTGTTTCACCTAATCTGCTATCCTTTGTGTGCATTATCTCACTTAATTATAGAGAATTTGAGTCCCTGACTCTGCCTTGGCATATCACAATGGGAGCCTACAAACGTACAAGTTACGACGGGCGGAACTTGTGCAGGGAGTTACACAGGGAGTTACGCAAGGAGGAAGTTACGCCGGGAGCAAGTTACGCCGGGACTCAGGTTTACGGCGGGAGCAAGTTACAATGGGAGGAAGTTACAACGGGACGAGGTTACGCCGGGAGTCCAGTTTTCGGAGGGAAGTTACGCAGGGAGCAAGTTACGACGGGAGTTACGCCGGGAAGTTACGACGGGAGGCACATTTACGGCGGGAGTCACATTTACAAAAGGCCAAACTTACGTGGAAGGAGTTTGAGTTACGTGGAAGGAAAATTTATTACGTGGAAGGAATTTGATACATGGAGGGGGCACAATTTTACGACGGGATCGGCGGGAGCCCGGCGTATTACCACGGGCACAAAAATAAGCCGACGGGGGGCGCCGGATTAAATGCACAGTTCGGACACCATAGTAGGAAGACGTTCCGACCCGACGATACGACCAATCTCTTCCTGGGCTTTCCGCTGCACCTCCGGATACAGTTGCATAGCCGTCAGAAACTTGCAAACAGTTTGGTCGGCCTGACCAAAGTCTCAGTGTACTGCTGCTGATGGCAGAACACCTGTGACGCACTGTATGGATCCCCGCTGCAGACTGAGAGTAGGTATGAAGACTACCGATAGAACAACACATGACGCACCTAGGTACATCGTCGCTGCTGCCCATTTAAGGGCGTCTTCTTCAGCTGCTTGAGATCCCAATGACGACTTGACGTCTCCCGCTCCGAGAGCCTCCAAACAGTTCGAGACAAAGGATGGCGGGGCAGAGCCCGCAGCCTGCAGATTGTCAGCATATGCCATAGAACTGAGAGTAGAAAACTGATTCACCAATTCCTTCTTGACCAATTCGTAGTACACCGCTGCGTGGCGCTCCAAGATATCGCGCACTTCGATGACATGGCGCTTGAAGCCTGCCCCAGGAAACCACGACGGAACGTAGCGCACTGCGGATTTACATTTAGCACGCGCAGACGGATCGGTAATCATGACCGCACGGATTGGGAGCAGCTCGACGAAATATCGCCCGGGAACTAGTGACTCCAGAAAGGAGCTGAGAAGAATATTGCTCATGCGTATGTACTGTCCACGATTATGTAAAAATGAGCCAACATTAACAAATTGGAACTGGCACGCGCACCTCTTCCAAGTGAGTTCGGGGTGAGGAACGAACCCCGAACGAGGTCTAGTTTTAGGCGTCGCGGCGCGGAGCGGAGTTCGACACCTTGTGCTCGAACCCGCTCGCTCGCCGCATTCACGCTTTTTGTCATATCCTGCCTCGCACTCGCCTGTACGCGTACTCGGCTTTTCTACAATGGTCTTCGGCATTAGCGGTAGAAGTGGCCCGATAACGCCTGCACGGTCTCGTAGTCATACGCAAGACGACGTGGACGCAGCCACCCCAGGGACTCTGCGCACTTGGTTCGGCACGGCACAGGACGAGCTTGACGCCGCTGCCGCACGCGTGCGAGATCTGGAGAAGTCGGTGGACACACTGCAGGCGCAGGTGGACCAAGCCGACATCGTGCTGACGGCCACCGAGCGCAATGCCCGGCGCAAGATCAGGCGCGAGCAGGGCGAGGCGCTCGTCTCGGAGGACGAGGAGGATGGCGGCGTCGCACTGATCAACGCACTGGCCTCAACAGTTGCGCTGTCCGCGGCGGGCCAGGCTGCGGCTTCGACGCATCAGCAGCGCAAGGTCCGCAGCGCCGACCTCGTCACCCGCGATCACTTCTCGAACTCGACTGCCATCCCGCGCCTCATCATGGAGCTCTGGGAGAATAACCTGCATATTCCGCTTACGGCGCTCACGGCCGCCAGTCTTCGCCGAGTCATCCGCAATCAAGACATTCGTTTCACGCAGTGCTGCCCGCGCAAGGGCGAGAGGAAAACTGTTCGAGTGCTGGACTCGGCAATCTTTGGAGTGGAGACGGAGATCGACGTCGCCACCTTCATGGAGGGCTGGGGCGGTTTCAAGAAGCTTCTAGTCGAGGTCGCCGACACGACCGTGCAGAAGTCCTTCGACAAGTACTACGACGCGCTCACCTCCAGGCCCGAGTTCGGCACACACTTCAGAGGCTGCCTGCGCTTCGACATTGAGAACCGCACCGAATGGGCTGAGCAGCCGTTCACCGTCGACCATACAATATTTCAAAAGTTGTCGCTTCACCTTTCGTCTCCCTCGTCCTCGCTCCCCCTGCTGCACCGGCTCCCGCACCTGTTTTTGTCCCACTGGACCCGCTTCTTCCTCCGTTTGCACAGTCCTACTCCCAGCCACCGCCTGTCTCACAGCCGCCGACCTTCTCGCAGCCACCGACGTATCAGGCAGCCACCCGCCAGCCCTCCTGGGGAGCTCAGCCACAGCATCGCTTTGCCCCTTACCCTTCCCAATCCAGCTACGGAGCTTCCTCGTCGTCGGCACCGCAGGCCGGCCCATCTTCAGGCGCAGCATTTCGGTTTCGCCCCAACGCCTTTCGAGGGAGATGCTTGCTCTGTAACGAGGAGGGACACCGTGCAGAGGCTTGCTGTGCACGCTCCGTCAAAGGCGGCCGCTCCTTGCACGCTGTATCGCGCGGCGGGTCCGTTGTCAGGCTCACAGACGAGCGCATTCGGATCTGCACCGCGTTCAATACCAGCCGCGGGTGCGGGCACATCCACGTCCCCGGTCACGCAGTCCACGAGTGCAGCCTTTGCGGCGCTCACGATCACGCAGCTTACACAGCAGCGTGCTGCCGAGGTGCGCAGTAGGGTTGTCACGCCGTACGACCCTGCTGCTTGGGAGGAATTTCTTGTGCGCTACGACCTGAAGACAAAGTATCCGAATCTCGCAAACGACCTGCGCAACGGCTTCCGTGCCGGCTATCCTGACGAATTTACTGCCTCTTTCACGCCTCCGAATATGGCGTCTGCTCTTGCTCATCCAGAAGTTCTTGATGCTTATATCATAGAAGAGATCCAAGCCGACCGTGTCTCTGGCCCCTTCACCCAGGAGCAGGTGGAGGAGATTCTTGGGCCTTTCCGCTCCTGCCCCCTGGGTCTGGTACCGAAGGCTGGCGACGCACTGCAATGGCGCATTGTTCGTAACTTATCAGCTCGTGATGACGACGGAGTATCCGTCAACGATTTGCTCGACCCGGACTTGCTTCCCACGACTTGGGGTACCGCGGCCATGGTGGCCGAAATTGTGAGTAGCATGCTTATATACGGGCTCGCGTGGATGCGGGTCGCGTCCTTTTTGTTACGGGCTTGCGCGGGTGCGGAGTCGCGTCGTTACGGGCTTGCGCAGAGGCGGAGCCGCGGCAGTTTCACGGGCTCGCGCAGAAGCGGAGTCGCGTCAGCACGGGCTCGCGCAGAGGCGGAGTCGCGTCGTTACGGGCTCGCGCAGAGGCGGAGCCGGGCAGTTTCACGGGCTCGCGCAGAGGCGGAGTCGCGTCAGCACGGGCTCGCGCAGAGGCGGAGTCGCGTCAAGCGCACGCGCTCGCACAGAGGCGGAGTCGCGCCGCCCAGCACGCACCGGGATCCTGTCGCACATCATCACACCCCTCCTCCATTCAATTGCCACATTGCTCACCTGATTCAGATCGCGCAAGCCCCAGAGGGGACTGAAGCTGCCACAAGCGACATCGCAAAAGCATATCGCACGATCCCTGTTCACCCGACCACAAGCGGCTGGTTGTCTTTCAGCACCGCGGCCGTTTCTTCATCGATCACTGTGTTCCATTCGGGCTATCGCCTGCGGCTGGCATGCAGGGTGCCGTGGCGGATGCGGCGGTTGACATTCTTACAGTGAACAATGTGCTGTCGCTCAAGTGGGTCGACGACTTGATACACTTCCGTTACTCGCTTCGCCGTGGCTCAGCTGGCGAGTGGGTCTACGATTTCGACCTGCGCACCATGCGCGAATTCCTCGCCCCGCTGCGGATCCCATGGCACCCGGAGAAGGGCACGGACTTTGGGCCAGTTGTGCAGTATGTCGGCTTTCGCTGGGACCTGCTGCAGAAGCGGGTGTCTTTACCCGAGGAGAAGCGGACAAAATACGCGGCAAAGCTGCAGGAGTTTGTCACAGCGGGCGCGGTCTCCCTTGAGCAGGTCAACAGTCTCGTCGGGACCCTGTCGCATGTCGCGTTCGTTGTTCGCGACGGCCGAGCGTACCTCCCTGGGCTATCTGCCTTCGCCGCCTCGTTTGACATCGCACGGCGGTTCCAGACACGCCACCCACCAGCGGGTGTCAAATCCGATCTTAGATGGTGGAGCGATGTGCTCGCACAGGCCGATTTCTATCGCTCGCTGGTCCCACGCGGTCTGCCGGTGGACCTGGGCATCTGGGTCGACGCCTCA
Source organism: Auricularia heimuer (assembly GCA_002287115.1). NCBI lineage: Eukaryota > Fungi > Basidiomycota > Agaricomycetes > Auriculariales > Auriculariaceae > Auricularia > Auricularia heimuer. The sequence continues at coordinate 118,636 of NEKD01000032.1, read as the reverse complement.
TCGGAATGGGGAATTGGCCTCGTGTTCGGCGACACCTGGGACGCCTGGCGCTTGTGTGACGGCTGGAAGCAGGGCGGTCGTGACATCGGCTGGGCAGAGGCGGTAGCGCTCGAGCTGGCACTGCTCGCGTTGCGCGCACGAGGCGTACATGACGCGGATGTCGTTGTCCGTGGTGACAACACCGGCGTTATTGGCGCGCATGCCAAGGGCCGGGGTCGCAACGCTCACACAAATGCCGTCCTCCGCAGGCTGCACTTCGTCAGCCGAGAGTTGAATGTGGTAGTGCGCCCATTTTACGTCCGCTCAGAGGCCAACCAAGCTGATCCTTACTCCCGCGGCCGTTTTGAGGGCGTGCTGGCACGTTCCAAGGTGGCTTTCTCTCTCCCGCCAGACCTGGTACCATTCCTTGAACGTGCTCCCAGTTCCCCAGACTGTATTCTCTGACTGTAAGCTTTGCCGCTGTTTCCCTGCCGCTTTCTGCTAGTGTGCTGCTCTGCTGCCAGGCTGTCTCGCCGTCCACTGCTATCATCGTTGTAACCCCTGTCCCCTATGAGAGTATAGCTTATATGAATTCCGTACTATGACACGAGCTTAGCGTGCACTTTCGGAGTTTGGCTCCTCTTCCAGTTTCCCTCACCATGCCCCGCTCACCCGTTGCTGCAGTGGCTGCTGCCTTGCAACAATACTGCACCGACATGGCAGCGTCTCAACAGGCGCCCACAGCCAACGGCCAGGACTCTGGATCACAGCAGCCACCTGCGCAGGCGCTTACACCCTCCGACAGTGCAACCGGGCAGTCAACACCGGCTGCCGTGGCAAACAGGCGGCCAGCACGTGCGCTGCCAAAGACCTCGAGCTTGCGCCCCTCCCCTTTCAGACCTCATGTCCACGCTGCGGACCGCTTCCGATCCTGGTCGTCGTCATACAGCGTGCTCCGCAATGCCAGAAACGCCCGAGTGCTACCCCAAGCAGCCCGTAACGCCCGCATGGACGCTGTTATCGCCTCCGTCGAACCCAAAACGCTGGCCACATACAGCGCTGGGCTGCTCCGTTTCCATGAGTTCTGCGACGAGCAGGGGGTCGCTGAGTCCGCCCGGATGCCGGCTTCAGACTTCCTCCTCTCCTCCTTCGTCGCGCACCATGTGGGCAAAGTCAGCAGGTCCTGCGTCGAGAACTGGCTTGCCGGTCTGCAGCTCTGGCACAACCTTCACGACGCGCCATGGCAAGGTGCCCGCGCACTTGGAGCCGTCTCGCGGGCAGTTGCGAAGAAAGTACCACCCAGTTCAGTTCGCGCGCGCAGAGTTCCAGTGTCAGTTGAGCACATCCGCAGCCTGCGTGCCCGACTAGACCTCTCAAATACCTACGACGCCGCGGTCTACTGCGCCGCGGTGTTTGCGTTCCGCGGCTGTTGCAGACTGGGAGAGGTGGTCATCCCGAGTCTGGCATCCTTCGATCCTGCGCGGCACGTCACTCGCTCAAGTGCCATCACGTTTGGGCGGAATCGAGAAGGTATCGAGTACGCATCGGTCCATTTGCCATGGTCGAAGACTACGGGCGTACGCGGCGCGGACGTGGTGCTCACTGCATCGGCTGATGACATCTGCCCTGTCTTGGCGCTGCGCCAGCAGCTAGCGATCAACCACGACGTCCCGCACGATGCGCCGCTCTTCGCGTGGGCAACAGGCACTGGCTCGTGGCTTCCTTTAACCCGCGAGCACTTGCTGGCACGTTGCTCGGAAATCTGGTCAGCACAGGGCCTCGCCGACGTGCAGGGCCACAGCTTCCGCATTGGCGGCGCCACGGATTTGTTACTGCGAGGTGTTCCCCCTGCGGTGGTCGCCATGCAAGGGCGCTGGTCGTCGAGGGCATTCCTGCAGTATTGGCGGAATGTCGAGTCCATAATTCCTGGTTTCATTGCTCGTGCTCGCTCAGACGTCAGTTTAGATTCACTAACAGCGGCTGTAAACCGAATGGAAGCTGAGCTCGTCTAATATCACTTTGTGCTGCTTATCATGCGGCCCTGGTCGCAGTTGGGGGGTCGGATCGGGATCCGACGGTGTTGGGCCCGCATATGGGTTGTCGAGATCCCGATCCGCCGCACACTCGAAGGCCCATCCGCTGCCTTGATGCCCGCATCCGCAGGAGCAACTCAGGGGCTCATTCCGACGGCCTCAGAAACATAGGGGCGGTCAAGCAGCGGCGGCCTTCTCCCACCCAACTGCGAGAAAGGTTGTATCACTCCACATTGAGATTTCCGACTCGGTTGGCTCTGCGGAGCACAGCCGTAACAACTAGAGTGAACCTCGGTCGATAGCCCGTATGTTACCGCGAAGATAATTTTACCGATCGCCCTACCGCGGGTTAATATCAGCCGCTGAGGACAGGCCAGGCATGCGTACAATCTCAGTTCGGTACCGCAATCCGACTCGTTCTCAAGCATCTTCTTGAGGAACAGGGCGGTATGTGCCTTGTAGATACCGTGATATTGGCTTGCGACTTGCGGCCCGAATGCGGTGCGTGTCAGCTTGCGCATATACCGGAATCGGGGTGTCTCCTGTGAGGGCGTTATCCACTGCGTTCGTCGTCAGTACTCATAAGAAAAGGATGTGCTGCCAGCAAAACGCAGACCTGATCACTGCCAATCATCTTTATCATCATAACGTTGGGCCGCCCAGACGCCGTTGCCCCGCGTCTGTCGAGCAGCTCCTTGCACGCCTCAAGAGTATTCAGGATGATTACTGGGTTTCCCAGGACGCTGACATAGGTAATTTCTCCTGTGGGTTACGTTCGGAGTCAGAGAGTCGGAAAGGCGGTCGGCAGCGAGGCGTACCATACTTTGCGCCCCATTCGCTGAAGCGAAACCAAGACGAGGAGGTGGGCATGTCCAACAGGTTGCCTATCAGCCACTTTGGGGCAGGCCCCGGCGGGTACGGAAGCCCGTGGCGCCGCCTACGCGACGCGACGAGGAACATGAGCCCAAGACCGGCGAGAATTCCCGCGACTGCTAGATAGGCCATAGTTCTCTGCGTGGTGTAGAGGAGAGGTGGGTTCAACATTTCGTCCAATGGGTGAAGCTAGAGTGGCCGCTTTTGGCCCCCATAAATCTCGGTATCATTTGAGACCGGCTTCGATGTTTAGCACTAGCAGCAACACGGAACGTGTGGGGCGCTCGTTTCTGGATAGTAAAATGATTGCCCACTCGTGACGGAATTTCGAGAAATATTCAGGTTCGCAGACTTCCGTTCGCAGGTGGTCGATGAAAGCAAGGACCGGATAGCACTCGTCGAGATGTTCATCTCACGATGTTGTATGCTAGAGCCGCGCGGGGGTCTGGGGTGATGCTTAGAAATCTCCGGGATGAATGAAAACTTGACAGCACGGGACCGAGAACCCTGGGGGCGAAAGCAGCGCGCGGCGTGCGCGCCACACTTTGCAGCTTCTCGAACCAAACAGCTCCTCGCGGCGCGGCTGTATTGCGGGACATGCAGGCCGAAAACCAAGCGCACGGCCCGCTCGTGTGATGGAAGAAGTCTGGAAGAGGTCTTGGAGTCCAAGTCCGAGTAAACAAATACAAACTGCCCAACAAACCTTTATCTCAGCGCACGGTATTGGTAATAGCATGGTCGATTCATCTTGATGACCTAGCGAGGATGGAGCATCATTCTTAATTTCTTGTCCTTTCTCTCTACGGGGGTACGGTACTGTAGCAAATGATAAAGTTACATTAACAGGACAAAAGAAATGATCATCTTGGTGTCACAACCTAGTTTCGCCTGAGATCGCGCGCGGAGAGCGAGTTACTTTGCATCGGACTCTCGAGTAGAGCCGGCTTCGCATGCGGCCTGAATCAACTCGACAGCCTTCGCCGACCGTGGTTTGAGCACTGGATGGAACGGCTCGGGATAGCTGCCAGCAAAATCCCTTGTCAATGACAACTCGTGCCAACAGATCCTCGCGCGGCAGACCTGAAAGCATTTTCGCCCGTCCACATGAACGTCAGCGGAGCGTCCCCCCTATCCTCGCAGACAGCACTTGAAATCCATGCGGTGGCTAAAATGCTGGATATCGTGAGGAAGAGAATGTTCTCGGCTATGTGGCGGCCCGGGCACATCCTGCTCGAATAAACTGTGTCATTCAAACGCAGCCTCAGGTGTGCAGTGATCAAGGAGGCTCGCTTGCCTTCTTCCGAACCCGAACACGTATTCCCTCGGGTCCGAAGGACGCATCGACGCGTCTGCGCCCGGGAGAAACCTCTCAGGTATGAAGTCGTCTGGACGGTCCAGCGGTTCGCCGTCCTCTGCGAAGAGGCTCAAATTCCTGTATGTGCCGAGACTGGTGATCAACCTCGGCGACGCCGCACTGAGGCTGCACTAGCACGAACCATTGATTGCAGATAATGTTGGTATCTTTGGCAATGAAGTAGCCTGGCTCATTCGTGTTAGCCACTCGTAAAGTATCGACGGGGTTCTGAAACCTTGGTATTCGTCGTCCTTGGTGACCCGATGGGGCAGCCCTACAGCGAGCGCCGGATGCCATCTGTGCGACTCGGTAATGACAGCATTGATGTACGGCAGTGCCGCGCGGTCCTCAATAGATGGGAGACGGTCGGCGCCGACGACACGCGCGATCTCCTCCTGCGCCTTGCGCTGGACTTCGGGGTGTATTTCCATCGCCGCGATGAACTTGACAATCGTATGCACAGTCTAGTGATAGCGTAAGCATCAAAACGCGCTCCGAGTCAACTGAGGGAGGACTCGGAACGCACGGTGTGTATCGCAGCTGTCCGAGGCGACATTTAAAGCCCATGTTCATCAATGGGGGTCCCGGGTCTGACGCACCGCGGTAGATCTCAGACGCGACATACTTCAGTGCAAGCTGCTCGTCGACTTCGGATGCAGACGCCGCGGCGGGGCGCAGCTCGCCGGCCGCCTGTGCCTCGAGGCAGTGCGAGAGGAAGGACGGCGGCGCTGTGCCCGTTGCCTGTTCGCAGTGAATTCTGAGCTCTCCCTTACCTAACATGACCACTGGCAGCGGTGTCGACTCACAATTTCCGCTTTCCCCGCTGCGAGAAACGCCGACGCGTATCCCTCGTAGATCTCGCCCACGCGCTGCGCGTGACGCTTGAACCCCGCGCCGGGGAACCAGGCTGGTATGTAGCGCACTATCATTGGGTTGAGTTACTTCGACGTTGAAACTTTGGACGGGATGGGATGGCTCAGGCGAGACGGATGTACGCACGTATGGGAATGGACTCGGCGAGGTATTTACCGGGGACCTGTGCCCCGAGGAAGGCCGCGCTCACAATATTGTTGAGGCGGATGAACTGGCCCGTGTTGGCTCAGCACATCACAACACGAGCGCACATTGCCACCGAACGCACCTCGTCGAAATGCCCCTGCATAGGCAGGCCGTACGCCACCGAGAATATGCCCTTGCCCAACGCACTACATGTGAATGGAAGCTCCATGAGCACTGTGTGCAGATGGAGGGAGCGTACGGCACTCCGACTCACTCTCTAAGCTCCTCCTCACAATCCGCCTTCCCATCCTCATCTTCAAACATGCGCTTCAAGAAGACCGCCGCATAAAACTTCTGGACGCCGCAGTAGGCGTTGATGGCGTGCGGCCCGAGCGCGGTCTGCATGAGCTTGCGCTGATAGCGCCACATTGGGGTGTCTTGCGCGACCGACATGTCCTGCAGGTCCAACGTCAAGATAGTGTTTGACAATTCGGACTGAGTCGGGGCCTGAGAAAGGACAAGTATAGTACCTGCGACATGCCCATCAAGTCGTGCATAATGCAGAACGGCCGCCCCACGGCACGCGCCATGAGCTTCTTGCCCGCGTCGAGCGTGTTGAGGATGACGACAGGCTGACCCAGGACGGTCGTGTAGGTGATTGCGCCTGCCATCACGCATCCAAATCAAGCGCAGGGCAAGGAAAGAGAAAGAGTAAGAGCGATTGCAAAACGTCGTCCGGTGAGCAAATGACGGTAACACAGCGCGTGAGATAGCGTACGCACCGTAAGTTTTGCCCCACTCGCTGAACCGCAGCCAGGGGAACGATGCGGGGATGTCGAACAGGTTGCCAATAATCCATTTTCCGCGAGGGCCTGGGGGGTTGAGCCTGCGGCGCTCGGAGAGCCGGCTGCTGCTGCTGTGGACGATCTGGATGAAGCCCGCGGCGCCGAGGCACAAGACCACGCCGCTGAGCCAGATGGATTGGTCCATGGTGGGTAACAAGAAGTAGCAAACAGGCTGAGGGAAACACTGAGAGGATCCAGCCAAGTGCCTATGATCGCTGTAATAAAAGGCTGCTGGCAGGCGCGGGTGCATATGACAGTAGCGGGCGGGGCGCTCGCGAACCGCAGAAGCTCGCAAACACCTGGAGGGCATGCCAAAAGCGTATCCGGCCTTTCGTCCAAACGAGCAGTACCCCATAAAGCACGCAGTAACAGTCCAGGTATAGCCAGTGGTGCTTGGTGGCGCTCGCGTCTCCATGCACCAAGCTGAAGCAAGGAAGCCTGGAGCGGCCACACCGACCACCGAAAGGGTGATGATAAGTCGACGTGGTAGATTATAAGTTTGTCACAATACCAATAATTCATACAGCATAGAGCTACACAACCAGTTCAAGGCGCCGGGCGGGCTGTGTGCGGAGGACCTGCCAGCCTGAGGAAAATGGCGAATATTAAGCATCCGTACACACAGATGGACAACAGTATGGGGACGTACCCAGAGGCGCACCGCTGATATGCCGCCTTGTACATTCGGCCTTCAGCAGGACAAGCCGCTCGACGAAGTCGCTGTAGAACAGCACCAAAACGACTTTTTAGCAACCGGAAGTGCACACCTTGAGTCCCTCCCCTCGTCAAGGTCGCCATTCTCTTTCACTTAGAGCACATGCGCATGCTTGAGCTCTGGAACGTCGCATCGGTCGCCTAGCCATCCACTGGCAGTCAGCAAAAACGCAGCGCAATGCAGAATGCACCTTGACGCGCTCGCCAAATCCCGCAGCTTCCCCCGCCGTCATGCACAGGCGAGTCGCCTCATACCGCCCGCCCTCGTCGATCGCGTCCCCAAACAGCGCGCCGGGCGCGCGGCGATGTCGACTCCGCGGCGTTTCTGGCGCCGCCGAACGTTTCAAACCCCGCACATCCCTCTCTCGCCCGTCCACATCCGATGAGCAACTCAGTTGCGACTGCAAGTGCCGCGCCCGCGGCCGGCCACATTCTACCAGCTGCCCCCAATATCGTCCTCGTTTCCGGCGCGCAATTGCGCCCTCCGCTCGCTGATGTGGCACATGGCATAGTCATCGAAAACGACATCATGGAAGCCCACCAGTGGCGTTCTTCTGTATCTCAACATGCCAGTAAGCTTGATGAGCCCGTTTCTTGGACATTGCTCATGGATCGCATAGGCCTTGGGCATATCGTCGATGACTTCAAGGCCGTTGCGCTTGCCGAGACATATGTCACTCAGCTTGAGTGCCTGTATGAAAAGCCCGTCGTCAGCCTTGCAGACGTCATGGCTGCCATCGAAAACCTGACTACCATCGTAACAAACAATGCGTCAAGTGATAAAAACAATCTCGCTAGGCTCACCGACAACGTTGCGAGCCTCATCAACAATGTTGCCAACCTCACCAACAATGTTGCCAACCTCACCAGCAATATTTCCGACCTCACCAACAACGTTGCCAGCATCTCACGAAAAGTCTCGCAATATGGACGCCTTTCGGCGATTGTGCGTTTTGCTTCGGACTTAGCTAGCTGTGCCCACCTCCTCACCGTATGCATGCAGACTTTCAACGCTTCATGCGGCGATGGCGACCTTCGCGAATACGTCGTTGTGCCAAACCTTGCGGGAGAGGACCCCACGGATCGGGTATGTGTATACATATTGCTATTGTCCACGAGTATTCTGATCTCCGATGCCAGCTGCCTCTCCCCAACCTTCCGCACATCAGACATCTATCCGACCTCACAGCGTTGTCTCATGTCCAGTTGATGGCGTACTGCAATTTTTATGGCGTGGATCCAAACGGAACACCGGCCAGCATCTTGCGAGGCATCGCAGCGGCCATCGGTGTTGCGTCCTCAATGCGGGTGTAGGGTTCGCACTCTCGTGTTGTGTTGCTTTCGCTGCTTTGCTCCTGCTGCCACTGGTGTTCTGAATGTCGTGATTTGTTCTACTTAGTGTTGCTGTGTTGAACCGAGCCCTTTGCCTATGCTTTGTCTTGTACCTTTTCTTTCCACCTCTGCCTGCTCCTTAAATCTCGGCTGCATATCGCTGTTGAATCGGCCCCGTATGCAAGTACTTAGTTTAGCAGGCTCGACTCGTAGTAAGTTACAGTGCCCCGCTCCTCAGTCACTTCAAATTCAACCGCACCGACTCGCGAGGGCATGATCAGGACGATATAACAATCGGTACAACATAGCACATACAGCATCAATATTCGCGCACGCTTAGAGCTACACAAGCATTCTGAGAAACAGCACCGGTCAGTCAATAGTCAGCGCTTGCCGCTCACTTTGAGCTTTCCAAAATCCTCCCATTCGTCAGAGTCGGGCGGCGGCAGGAACGCTCCTGCAGCCGCGGCCGCGGCCGCCTTCTTCTGCTTCTTCGGCGTCGGGTCGGGAGGCGGTGGTGGGGGATTGTGCGCGGAGGACCTGGCCGACGCGCGTCGTCAGCGTCCAACGCGGCAAGAAATACTGTATTGTAGGTGTCGGAGGACGTACCCTGCGGTGCGCCGCTCATACGCCCAGCTCGTGCACTCGGCCTTGAGCCGGACGAGGCGCTCCGCGAGGTCGTTGTAGAACTGCACCAACAGCACGTGTCAGCGGCCCAAGAAACCGACGACTAGACGAAGCAATGCGCACCTTGAGCCCCTCGTCGAGGTTGCCGTTCACCTCGACGTAGAGCGCGTGTGCGTTCTCCAGCTCGCGCAGCTTCTGCTCGCGTGCGCGCACCGCGGCGCTGCCCTTGCGCGCGCTCTTGAACGTCTCGTCCGCAGCCTACATCAGTCTCTCAGAAAGAACGCATAGAAAGAACGAAACGAGAAAAAAAGACACGAGACGCACCTTAACGCGCTCGACCAACTCGCGCAGCTCCTCCCGGCCCTCCTCAACACTCGCCAGCATCGCCTCGTATCTTGCGACGCCCTCGTCGATGGCGTCCCCGAACAGCGCGGGCGCGACGCGCTTCCAGCGTTCCATCCCGCGCACCAGGCGCTCCACGCGCCCCGTGATGTCGTCGCTTTCGGCCGTGCTGCGCGCTGTCGACGCGATGTGCGCCACACGCGCGCGCGCGTCGTCCAGCTCGTCGAGCGCAGCGCGGAGAGCGCGTGACTCAGCGCTCGTTGCTGTGGGGCCGGTGCTGGGGGGGACGGCTTTCTCCAAGTCATCCTGCGTGGGGAAGGACGGTGAGTGATCAGATCGAAGGAAAAGCGCGGAGCAGCATTGAGAGTCAACGCACCTCCTCCCACGCAAGGACCTCGACGAGCGTCTCGGCCTGCTCCCACTTGTCGCGCACGAGCGCGTCGCTGGTCCCCGCGGCGTCCAGGTGGCCGAGGTACGCGCGCGCGCGGTCCACGAGCTCGCGCGGCGGGTCGTCCTCCGCGTCCAGGATGTCGAATGCCTTTCCGAAACCCCTCCATTAGCAATGTGGGGTTTCATACTGGAAACCTGCAGACGCACTTCATCTAAAGCAGCGACGTCCGCCCGCCGCACGGCGTCGAGCGCCTCCTGCTTGCGGCGCACGCGCGCCGGGCCGTCCTCGAGCCGCACCTGCTGCGCCTTGCCCAGCAAGCTCGGCGGCAGGCCCACGGGGCGCTCCAGAGCCTCCAGCGCCGCCGGTAGTCCCAGCACGCGCAACGCCCTGTCCTACGTGTTAGCAAGCAATATGACAAAAGAGGGGCAGGGGAATGCGGCGGCAAGGATTGGTGCAGGAATCGACGGGAAATGGTGCGTACGCAGCGACTTCGGCCTCGGCCTCCGCGACGGCGCTCTCCACTTCGCGCACGGCCGTCTCTTTGCGCTCTTTGAAGACATCTGCGATTCGGTGTTGGCGTCAGCACCATCGTAGCTTGAATTGCAAAGGGGAGGGAAAGACGCACCGATGGCCACACGCGCGCCCCACGGCACCAAGCCGGCAAACAAGCCGTCCGCGTCGCCCAGCAGCGCCGCCGGGTCGCGCATCGGCGCCGGCTGTGCGAGTCGCGCGCCGCGCAGGGCAGGCAGCGCGCCGAACGGCGGGACGGTCGCGTGGTAGATGAGGTCGTTGTCGCGTTCGGCGCGTGCGAGCGCCGCGTCCAGTTTGGAGAGCAATGTCTGTCGCGGAGCAGTTGATCAGCGGAAGGATGCGCAAGACAAGGATGGTGAGGAAAAGACAAAGACTCGCCTTGATGTCGTCTAGCACGGCGGGCGCGACGCGTTTTGCGGCCGCGACGCCGCGCTGGGCGTCTGCTTTCGCCTTTGTCAGACGTGCAATTTCCTCGCCGAATCTGAGAACTGGTTGAGTGAACTTGGGTATGGGGCGGTAAGGAGTTTGCACACCTCCGCTTGTCGAGGTCGTCCATGCTGGCGCGGTATTGTGCGGCGGCGGCGAAGTGTAGCGTCTTGGTTTGCACATGCGATGCCCAGGCCTGCCAAACGGTCAGTTTGAGATGAAAATCGTCGATGACCACCGCGGCACAAGTCTCCAATCGTTCTCTCCGCGAGATAAGAAGCTTCTCAGCTCGCGTCGAGGACGGCAACGGAGTGCCAGTGTTCTCACGCGGCAGTCTTTCACCTGCCGCAATGATCTTTCGCGAGCCATAATACCAAATCTATGCTTACCGAAGGCGGAGACGTTGCCGAAGCGTACAGCGCGGAAACCTTTATTCCGAGGTGTTCAGTGAAAGGAAAGTCTAAAAGGACAAGTCGACGTGCATACCTCTTGCGAGATCTTGGCGATCGTCCCATCCGATGTATGGTCTATCTCGCGTTCAGTGCACCCGTCTCCTGCGCACAATCAAACTCACTGAGAATGGCGAGCTGCCACGCGCACTCCTGGGCCTGAGCGAGCAAGACGGCGCGAACGCTGCGCACGATGTCGTCCTCCAAGTCCTCATCGCGCAGCCCGTCGTCGTCCGTAATGCCAAGCAGGTAGTCGAGCACGCCGGCAGCGCTGGCGTACCCTGCGGCGGCCTTGCGGATGCCGTCGACGCTGGACCGGTCCGCACCGCTCGCGAGTTGGACGTACAATGCCGCCGCGTTCCACAGCACCGCGCGCCGCTCGTAGTCCAGGCTGGCGTGCGTCGTCGGTGTCCCACGCGGGTTGAAGGCCGGCGCGTAGGCGACGTCCAGGCCGATCTACAGTGCGCATTGTGCGTCAGGCGGCATACAAACGAGTTGCTCGCGGGCGCCACGCACGTCCGACGGCAGCTTGGTGAGCGCGTACGCCAGCTGGGCATGATATCTACGCATAGCGTACTCAGTATCTCAACAATTTCGTAGCTGCAGGACGCACTGCAGCGCGGCCTCGGGCGATTGCAAGGCGGCGGCGCGCAGCGACTCCCAGCGCGCAATGTCGGGCTTGAACGCGTCCGGGTGGGTGTATGGGTGGTGCTGGCGTATGTGCGCCTTGAGCGCGTTGGACAGGTCCCAGTTCAGTGGCTGCTTCAGCGGCAGCGGGAGCAGGTTGGGCATGTGGCGCGCCGCAAAGGAGATCGAGAGCGGAGATTGCGCGCAGACTCCGACTCTTGTCCTCGGTGATCATCCAGTGATCATCCCAAGTCGGCAAAAATGGAGAAGGGTACAATGTCCAGGTCTCTAGGATGGCTCAGGATGATCTGCTGCCTGGAAACGCGCTCGATCGCTCCAGAATGCCTAAAACCCAGCATGGCGGCCTCGAGTTCCTCATCGCGCAGTCGCCGTGTTCCAGTTCGCTGTTGGCTTCGACGGCGTCACCGTGCTCAGTTCATTTTCTTCTCAGATGCAGGAACAGAAGCCTATATATCCCGCCGTCAAACTCCCTACTAGTAAACATGGGCCCTGTTAACGTTCCGGCTTATCGTTCTCCTCAGCTGCTCTTCGCGTCTGCAGTTCCGCCGTTCTCAAAGAGGTGCACGCCACAAGTGAACCCTCAGCCATACTTGGAGCTTTGAGTCTCTGAATCCGCTGTCTGTGTGGGGTACTTGCTGCTCTTTTTGTCGAAATGCCGCCTTTGGCAACAGCCCTGTTCACAACGATTCTGTCCACTACCTTCTGGGATTCTTGAGCGCCTCGCCCAGTACCCACTGCGAATGCCTTACGCACCCGCACATCCTTAAAAAAAAAAACAATTCCCAGGGAAGCGGACTTCATCCTTGTTGCCTTCAAGCCTCTAAGGACATGGACTGGCAAGCCGCCTGGAGCTCCATGGACAAATCCTCCCAATGGCTGACTGGTGTAGCCTTATGCCTCTCTGCCGCAGCTCTCCTGCATATAGTCCAAATCGCTCTCAGTAACAGCAAAAGTAGCAGAAAGCTGCACCCACCAGGCCCGCGCGGCAAACGGCTCATCGGCAACCTGCTCGAAATTCCCACGTCCTGCCCCTGGTTCCGGTTTAGCGAGTGGGGCAGAACCTATGGTGAATTCAACGCCGTCACATGTCCCCGTTTCGCTTGCAGGACGGACCTGATGGGCATGTCCAAGGTAAGTAAGTCTTACTATATGTAATTTTCCCTCTCTTGTCATTTTACCCGAGACTCAAGTCCTCGATGTCAACGCTGACACGCTGCCTGCGATGCAGGACATGTCTGTCTCACAAGACACCGCGACGTGGCGCTACCAGCGCAAGCTCACGCAGACCGCGCTCGGGCCGCACGCCGTCAAGGCGTAGTGCGGCGTCCAGAAGTTCTATGCGGCGGTCTTCCTGAAGCGCATGTTTGAGGATGAGAAAGCGGATTACGAGGATGAGCTGAGAGAGTGAGCCTCCCCTCCTCCGCGGTCCGCGCGACGTAGTGACGGACCTTTGATCCATAGTGCGTTGGGCAAGAACATCTTCTCAGTGACATACGGCCAGTCGACTCAAGGACATTTCGACGAGGTTCGTCCACGGTCGAACTGAACGGAGAGTCGCGGTGGCAACGCCCATAAGTACTGATGCGTTTGCTTTGGACATTCGCAGTTCATCCGCCTCAACAGCATCGTCAGTGCGGGCTTCCTCTCCGCGCAGGTTCCGGGAAAGGACCTCGTCGAGTCCTTTCCCTTGCGTGAGTACCTCCGCCGTGATTTGATTGCTGCACTTGAAATTCATTAGCAGTCCGCTACATTCCCTCCTGGTTCCCGGGTGCGGGCTTCAAGCGCCAAGCGCAGCGCGTGAGCGCGATCCACGGGGGGTACGCCTCTGCGTTCTTCTCCGCGGCGAAAGCGGAGATCGTGTGTCCATGCCAAGGGGGCGCAGATCTTAAGCGCCCGCCAGGCACTAGGGGGGAGGGTCCTCGGAGAATGACTTTCCGGAAATTTATTTTGTTCCCATAATATGCCCTAATGAGCTTTGGGTAGCCTTGGACATAGAGATTGAGCATCCTTGTGCTCTTTAGGGCTCTCTCAACAATTGTTTCCCCTGAGATAGATGACCAGTAATTAAATAATATGAGACAGCCTGACGGAGGCCTCACTAGTCACTGCCGGGCTCGCAAATTCCGACGGAATCTTTAGCCGACTGTATGTCCCTATTCTGCGGAGACTGCGCCCCGCGCTGCGCTCGTCCACGCCTTCCCTCGCTAGAGTCTAGGAATTGGTGCTGTGTGGCCCATGCATTCCCTCTTAGCCTAGAGAGTGTTGCTCAAGCCATATGACATGGTGCAGCACACTCTCTGCTGAGTCTGCTCTGCCAGTCAGAACCTGGACAGCACCGTGAAGCACTCTTTTGAAGGACTTGCATGATGTACGCTGTGGCGGCAAGCAACGGACGCAGTGACGACGCTGAGGATCTTCTCTTCCTCAACTCGACAGCTGCCGTCTGCAATGACGCTCGGGAGCAATGGACCACATGACGTCATTGGAGGGGGGAGGGCAGTCCTAACATGGCGATCTGGAGAAATGGGAGTCGGTATGGGAATTTTATTTTTGCACCCCCCGTGGTCCATGCGGACGGGCGAGTTGACTATAATTAGGCCAAGGGCACAGCACCGCCGTCCTTCGTCTCCGCCTGCCTCGCAGCGCAGGCAGCCGGCGAGCTGCGCCCCGCCGCCGCCGAAGTAGACGAGCAGCTCGCGCTCAGGCACATTGCGGCTGAGATGTACCGCGGTGCGTTCTATGTGGGCGTCCCCGAGTCTTCGACGCTCAAACGGAATGGCAGCGGCGATCCACACCGTACGTCCGATTCCCGCATCCGACCTCCGACTCAATACTGCAGCTCTCGCCAGACAGCGCACACGGTCGTCAAGCTTGTCGCGGCGATGCAGATGTACCCCGACGTCCAGGGCAAAGCACAAGAGGAGATCGCGCGCGTCGTCGGCGCCGACCGCCTCCCCGCCCCCGAGGACCGCGCGGCGCTGCCCTACGTCAACGCGGTCATCACCGAGTCGCACCGATGGCATTCGGGGCTCGCCATCGGGCTTCCCCACCGCATGACGAAGGACGAGGAGTACAAAGGTAGCACTCCAAAAAGTCACCCTGAGACGTTGACCGCTGATGAATCGATGCATGGCAGGTTATACGAACGTTATCTGCAATCTCTGGTCCGTACGCGCGATTCTCCGAGCCGATCGAGCACTGGCAGATCATTCACGCACGGCTCATCACCCCAGGCACCTCAGCCTTCTCGCAGAGGACGGTAGCCCGCTCGAGCGCCAAGATGAATTCATACCTGAGAGATATCTCCCCGGCGCACCGGCAGCGATGCAAGCCCCAGAGCCGAGGGAATACGTGTTCGGGCTCGGGCGAAGGTTCGCTCCGCTGGTTTCCACAGTTTTGAGTGCTGACTGTGACATCGAATGCTGCAGGATCTGCCCAGGCCGCCACCTCGCGGAGAACATCCTGTTCCTCACGATATCGAGCATCCTCGCGACGGCGTGGGTCTCGAGTCCCAATGGAGACGATGTGCCGTTGACCTTTGAGTGGTCGGACGAAGACACTTTCAGGTCTGCCGCGTTCTGAGGTGTTTGCAATTGTCATTGATGCGTGATTCCATTGGCAGCCATCCCGAGCCGTTCCATCCGGTGCTCAAACCTCAGTCGGCGAAGGCTGTTGAGTTGATCGACGCCGCATTCGAAGCTGGCTCTGCTCGAGGGTTCGAGGCAAAGTGATTTTATGGCTGCACAGTTTCAAGTGCATCCTAAAGCACCAAGCTTGACCGTTTCTCATGTACTGTCGTTTTAGTTTTATCAGTTTTTATCATATCCTCTGAGGAGCCTATTTCCATGATTCTCGAGTTGTACGAACTCGAAAAATGATATTAACTCCTGTCTCAAACCGTCATTTAAAATTATACTTCCGGACAATGCAATTTGCATCTGTTTACTCAAACTTGCCCTCCAGGTCGTCACCGCGAGAGGCCCGAGCGAACTCTTCGCTTGTATCTCCCGCACTGGACCCGCGCGCATGCGCATGAGGAGCCATGCGGTTGCGGAAGTTACAAGCTTCGGTCTGCGCGCCGTTCTTGCCGCCACAGTTCGCGGCCGCGAACCGTCAAGTTTTGATTCAGCCCGCAGATTCCTAAGCTTCGTCACAGACACTTGCGTACGTTTATCTATTCTCTGTTCAGCTCTCGGCCTCTGGCTGACGATGCCATAGAACCGACCAAGAGCTCTGCGGTGCTCGCGTTCAATATAAGTTGGCCTTCTAGCGCGGCGAGGTCATGATCATGAACCAGGAATTTGAAAGCAACTGTTTCCCAAGGTTGTGTCACGAACGAGCAATTATTTCTGTATCCAGTAACGAGCGCTCCGTCCTGCTGTCAGTGTCAATGTCCGAGGCAGATCCTCAAATGACGCCGGAATTTATGGGTGCAAAAAGTAGTCTGTGTGGCCCTCTGCTTCTCGCATGTGACGAAATGTTGATCAGATTTCTCTTCCCCACTACGCAGTGAACCATGAACCATCTAGCAATCGCAGGAGCTGTCGCTGGTCTTGCGCTCACGTTCCTCGTCGCGTCGCGCAGGCGGCGCCATGGTCTTCCGTACCCGCCAGGGCCTGCCCCAAAGTGGCTGATAGGCAACCTATTGGACATGCCCACCTCCTCGTCTTGGCTCCGCTTCAGCGAATGGGGCGCAAATTATGGTACGTATGGTATCACGACCGGTACGCGTCTCTGATTACAACCCACAGGCGAAATTACCTACGTCAGCGTTCTGGGAAACCCGGTCATCATCCTCAACACCCTTGATTCGTGCAAGGAGCTGCTCGACAGACGCGGGGCAACGGCGTCGGGGCGCCCCGACGTAATCATGCTCGAGATGATAGGCAGTGTCAAGGTCAGGGCTTTTTTGTTGGTGCTTCATTTTCTGTGTACACTGACTCCTATGGGTGAAGGGCATCACACCATCCCAGGAGACGTCCAGATGGCGGTATATGCGCAAGCTCACACACAGCGCATTCGGACCACAGATTGCAAGCCAATATCACTCCATCTACGAGTTGCATACCGCCCTTTTCCTGAAAAGGATGCTGGACAGCAAGTCGGATTGCGGGGCCGAGCTGAGACTGTACGCAGCAGCCTACGGTCTCCAATCTCCTGTCCTCAAAGGCTAATATGAATCCGCGGCAGCGCGATCGGTAAAATCATCTTCGCGGTGACATACGGTTTATCGACTGAGGTTCACCTGGAAGAGGTGCGCGTGCCATATCCCGTCCGCTCATGCTCGCTCACTATTAGATGAACGCGGCCAGTATATACGCATGAGCAATATTCTTCTCAGCTCTTTTCTCGAGGCGATAATGCCGGGGATCTATCTCGTCGAGTTTCTCCCATTCTGTAAGCGGATAACTTCAGATCCAGCTACGTGAACTCAAGCTGAGTCCGCAGTGCGCTACGTTCCGTCGTGGTTTCCCGGGGCAGGGTTCAAGCGCTACGCCAATGAAGTGCGCGATATCTCCGAGCGTCACGCTGCGGTTTACTACGAACTCGTCAAGAAGGAACTGGTAAGCTACGGCGGAGACAATGAAGTCTGTGTGCCGTGCTGACGGTGTCCAGGCTGCAGGTGCCGCTCCACCATCCTTTGTAGCAAACTGTCTGGAGGCCCAGGCTTCGGGAGATGTCAAGTCGTCGTTGGGATCTCAAGAAGCTGAAGAAGACGCGCTGAAATGGGCAGCAGCAACGATGTACCTGGGTGTGTCTACCGCTTTATAGGTAATATTCATACTTAATCCCAGTCTGCAGCAGGAATCCATACAGTGCGTCGCAGGTGCTCTCCCATCGCCTGCAGCAGGCTGACTCGAGAACTCCTGTACAGACCGACCAGACTGTGTGCAAGTTTCTTACAGCTATGCAAATTTATCCGGAGGTGCAGCGCAACGCCCAGCAAGAGATTGCTCGTATCGTCGGGTCGGAGCGTCTTCCCTCCATTGCCGATCGGCAACATCTCCCGTACGTAAACGCACTGATAATGGAGACTATGCGGTGGCATCCCAGCGTGGCTACTGGCATCCCGCATCGCATGACGAAGGACGATGCCTACAAAGGTGAGGTCCCGTCGCCGCTTGTAGTCAGTGGTATGTGCCTCACTATACGGCTCAGGCTACTTCATTCCCAAAGATGCGACTATTATCTTCAACGCCTGGCGAGTGGGGTGATCAGCTATCTGTATTAACTGATTTAAAGTGCCATAGGAACATGAGTCTTCACGCTGAAAACGGCAGCCCGCTGAATGACCCAGATGCGTTCATCCCCGAGCGATTCTTACCGGATGCCTCACCGCGTCCCCTGAATCCTTCGGAATATGCCTTCGGATTTGGGAGACGGTAAGTATCCGCGTTTAATATTCCAACTTGCGGGACGTATAAAAATGCAGAGTATGCCCTGGACGATGGGTCGCCGAAGACATGGTCTTTCTCATGATAACTCAACTCCTGGCAACGTTCTGGATATCTCCACCAGTCGACGAGAATGAAGTTC
The DNA here is from genome assembly GCA_002287115.1 of Auricularia heimuer. Taxonomy (NCBI): domain Eukaryota; kingdom Fungi; phylum Basidiomycota; class Agaricomycetes; order Auriculariales; family Auriculariaceae; genus Auricularia; species Auricularia heimuer. Next base: position 100,556 of record NEKD01000032.1, on the reverse strand, counting down.
AGCTGGACATTTCGTGGACGGGATCAGACGCAGTCAGGTGAGATCACTTGTGCGGTTCAGACTACTACTGAGACGATCTATCTAGTTACCCTGAGCCATTGCAACCGCGCTTCACGCCGCGCTCTCCTGCCGTTAAGGATCTCCTTAAAAGGGCGGCAAGTGCTGCTTAAACCAACACGCGCGAAGTTCAGATCCGCTACATCGAGGGAACCTGCTTGTTTCGGTTGTCCCACCATACTAGTATGCTGCAGTTGAGATGGGTCGCAGGCAGGCGGCTGCAGCAACAGGAGAAAACGGGCAAAATTACCATAACCAATGAGCACGAAGCCTACGCCAGCCGCAAGATGCTGTCGGCCGTTCCGTTTGGATCAGCTCCATAGGCGTGACCGAACCCGCGGGCCGTTGCAACTTACCTACCGTGAACCTTATCTAAACGGTACTATTACCGACTGCCACCTGGTCGCTGTATGCCACAGCCTGCTATGCGCGTGCTGTTGAGCCAGCGCGAATAGCTGCCTGCGCGCTCATGAGCAAACTTGCTTATCAGCTGGCTTCAATGAATGCCTGACCCTGTGCGATACCGCTGTCTAGGGCTCTCGGGGCCGACTCTCGACGTCTCGCGTCTTCGGTTGCACTACGCCTATTGCCTATCACTGCAGGTGTGCATCTTTGCATCTTCGACAACCACTGTCATGTTGCGCATGAATCGTCCCACTTGGACTGGCCTCGCGTTGACATGCGTCGGCGCGGTGCTCATCATCATAATTCGCGATCGAAGTCGGCGACGCAAGCTGCCACCCGGTCCGCGTCCACAGTGGCTCATCGGGAACCTATTCGATATCCCGAGGGCTTTTCCGTGGCTTCGCTTCAGCGAATGGGGCAGAACGTATGGTGCGACATTGACTCTTAATTAAATGTGCTGCTATCATCCCGCTCAACGTGAACGTTGGCCTTAAGGTGAGATAAGCTATGCAACGATCCTCGGAAAGCCGCTCGTCGTCCTCAACTCGCTCGCGGCGTGCAAGGAGCTCATGTCGAGCGCGTCCGGGCGGCCGCCGAGCATTATGATCGAGCTACTGGGCATGTCTAAGGTGTGAGGTCCAAAAGCATGCTCCCGTCATGCAGTCGCTGTGAAGACTGATTTTCTGAGTTTCTTTAGGACATGACGAATCAGCAAGAGACGCCCATGTGGCGATACGGAAGACGGCTCACACAGAGCGCGCTCAGCCCTCAGGCCGTGAGAGCATATTCTGGGCTTCAGCAGATGCACGCTGCGACTTTTATAAAGAGGATGTTTGATAATCCCAAGGCCAACTGCATGGAGGAGTTGAGAGAGTTAGTTGTAGTTTGCTGCCAGTGACCTGAACCTTCTCGCTTAAAGCCCTCACAGCGCGTTGGGAAAGGGTATCTTTGCTGTGACATACGGCTTACCGACTAAGGATCTCTTCGACGAGGTGGGTGGCGGACTGGGATACTGGCGCCGTTTACTGTATGATTGATGCACCCCAAAGTTCATGCGCCTCAACAAAATCGTGAGTGAAGCATTCTTCCCGGCAATGGAGCCAGGGAGGTACCTCGTCGAGTCCATTCCCATCCGTGAGTATTCATCTTGGGAGTGATGCCCTCTGATATTGCTCCAGTCCGCTACGTACCATCCTGGTTTCCCGGCGCTGGCTTCAAGCGTTACGCCCAGCACATCAACCGTCACTTCGAGCAGCATGCATCGCTATGCTTCGAAGCTGTTCAAGTGGAAATTGTGAGGTGTAGGGCAGAGAGGCTGGTCTGTGCACCTGAACTCATCCTCGTCTTTCTTCGTTGGATAGGCTGCAGGCACGGCGTCGCCGTCCTTCGTCACGAACTGTCTTGAGGCGCTGGCAACCAATGATTTGAAAGGCTCTCGGCTTCCGTCCCGTTTACACGAGGAAAACGCCGTCAAATATGCGGCCGGGGAAATGTACCGTGGTGCGTTGTTTTGACCGGAACTGCGATACATTCTCATTGAAAGAACTGCAGCCGGGACACACACTGTGAGCGTTCAAAACGCTCAATCATCGGTGAAACAATCACTAACGATATCTTAGACTGTACAGACGGTGGTCAAGTTTATTACGGCGATGCAGCTGTACCCCGCGGTCCAGCGCAAAGCCCAGGAAGAGATTACACGTATCATTGGCCCAAATCGCCTCCCCTCGGTCGAAGACAGGGATTCTCTGCCGTATCTACACGCGCTCATTACTGAGTGCCACAGATGGCATCCTTCGATCGCGCTGGGGATTCCTCATCGCACAACGAAGGACGAAGTTTACCAAGGCATGTGACCAAGTTGAGATGTGTCAATTACCCTTCTGAAGTAGCGTGCCTCAAGGCTATCTGATTCCCAAGGACACATCGTTGTTCTGTAACCAATGGTACGTCGTAGCCCGGTGTTTGCGCGACGTCGACTTGGATAACGAAACATATCGCAGGAGCCTGAGCCTCATCGCCGACGATGGGACACCGCTGGACTCCCCAGACGACTTCATCCCCGAGAGATTCCTTACGGACACGCTCGCACGACCTCTAGACCCGAGAGAATACGTTTTCGGATTCGGGCGAAGGCAAGTGTTCACATGCCCGCATCCAGCATCCTGAGGACTAAGTAACATCAAACTTGAACAGAATCTGTCCGGGCCGCTATCTCGCGGAAAATATCTTGTTTCACACTATCTCAAACATATTGGCGACCACCTGGATATCAAACCCGGTCGACGGGGGCGGAAACGAGATTCCTCTCGCCCTCGAGTGGACGGGCGAGGACCTTATCAGGTCGGTATTCGCGCTGTTTACGATTCATCCTGCGTCACTAACGGACACCCTCAGCTTTCCAAAACCCTTCCAGCCATTGCTCAAACCTCGTTCATCTATGGCTGTCGAGTTGATACACGCAGCATCTGAAGCTGGCTCTGCTCACGAAGCTGAAAGAAGGTAGCTTCGCGTTGTTTCCCGTACTTGAAATATGCCACCACCTTCGTGAACTTGTATGAGACCTAAGCAATGTCGTGGAACTAGCGATCGCGGTAGAGGAGGGTTGTCAGAGCTATGTCAGAATGCGAACTCAGTGATGAGCTGACAGTCTTCAAAGCACGCATCAACAGAATTGGTTCAAAAGAAAATCAAGAGCTCGTTACAGTATCATTACAATTCCAACACGTCGTACTCGTCAACTATTAAATAGTATGTATAGACACGACGGACCCCGGGTCCGGCGACACATCTCAAGCGTCACAGGGGCATTACAATTGGCCAGGGGCGGCCCTACAAGAAATCCGGGGGAGCGCGCTGCGCGCTAAATATTTTATGGCTACAGCGAGAGCAGCGTCTACTGCTTCTCGTTGGCGAACGGCGCGGCAGCAGCGCCGGTCGGAGCCTTCGTGGGAGATGTCGCCTTGACGATCTCCTCGACGTCCTCGCCCTGGACGGAGCGGTCGAAGTGATAGAGCGGCTCGAGGGTGGCGTTCTTGTTGAAGAGCACCCAGCGCTGGATGAAGTACGGGAGCGCCTTGGTGAGCTGGTACGACACATGCTTGCTGGTGGGGACGGCGAAGATGTAGTCGAGCTCCTCGAGGGTGCGCTGCTTGGTCTCCGGGACGAAGAAGAAGATCAAGACAAACGCGATCATGTTCAGGCCACTGTACAGGTTTTAGCCTGAGAATAAACGACGGGTAACAGAAAACGTACGCGTAGAAGCCGAAGGCGCCGACGGAGCCCATGGTGGCTAACATGAAGGGGAACGTGATCGACAGGATGGCGGCCCAGAACAGGCAGGTCGCGACGGCCCAGGACATTCCGACCTCACGATGCGAGAGCGGGAAGACTTCGGCCGAGTACGTGAAGGGCACGGGACCCTCGCCGGGCGAGTAGAACGCGCAGAACACGAACACGAAGAACGCGATCATGCCCAAGTGAGCCTTGCTGTCCTCGGGGATGTAGAAACAGAACGCGGCAGCGAGCAGCGTCCAGGCCATGTTCGGGAACGTGAACAGGAGCAACGTACGCTGAAGGTTGTCTCGGCGTCAATGTTAGAAGTGGCAAGCAGATGTCACGTACGCGTCCGAAGGTGTCGATTGTGAAGAATGCGGGCCAGGCAAACGTGAAGTTCACGAGACCGAAGCCGAACGATGCAACGAGCGCGGTGAACTTGGTAGCACCAGCCTCCTCGAAGATAGTCGACGAGTAGAACGCGATGATGTTGACTATGGATGTTCAGTACGAGGTCGCTGCGGCAAACAAGGGAAATACGCACTGCCGCACATCTGCTGGGCAAGCATGACAACTGTCGAGGCAAGTGTGGCACGGCGAACACGCGGGATAGTGAACAGCTCAACGAAGCGCTGGAGATAGTTCGACTTGTGGATGTACTGGCGCTCAACCTCGAGCTGAGCGTGGATATAGTACAGGTCACGGGCTGCCTGGACGCGGGTGTGACGGAGACGGATGAGCGAGTTCCACGCCTGGCGGTAGCGCTTGTTCTTGATGAGCCAACGGGGCGACTCAGGGCAGAAGTAGATGCCAATTAGCAGCGGAATAGCGGGGATGAAGGCAGAGCCGAGCTGGAGACGCCATGCAATGTCACCGAGGTTCCAGACGATGAGGTTCGCGGCAGTGCCAAGTAGGATACCAAACGCCGTCCACATCTGCCAGCTCATGACAAGCGCGCCACGGATGTTCGCGGGCGAGTTCTCAGCGGCAAAGATGGGCACCGTTGAACCCTTGGCACCCATGCCAATCCCGAGCAGCAGACGGCAGATGAAGAGCTGCTCCCATGTCTGGGTAAACGCGGAGCCGAGCACGGGAAGGAGGCAGAAAATGGCTGCGAAGAAAATAGTTCCACGACGACCCAGGAAGCGGTTGAGCGGATCCGAGATCCAGCATCCACTGTGGAGCGATGTTGAGGTGAGGCAACGGGAGCGAGCGCGGGACCGGAGAAACTCACAGGAAAGCAGAAGCGAGGTACGGGCCAGCATTGACAACACCTACAATCCAGCGGTCGCGTTCGAAGTTGGGGTCACCCTTCGGGGCCGCAATGCCGAATGCAGTCGGGAATGAGAGGTTAGCGCCGTTAGTACCGGTCTGGTCCCAACCCCTATTCACAAGGTTAACAACGGACGCGGATCCGAGAGGGTGCGGGACAACTGCGTACTGGACAGCGGCACCAATCGAGCAGATAATGATCGTCAGGTAGAGGTCGCGCGGCTGATGCCACCTATGGGTGACCTCGCGCTCAATGGCCTCGCGGTCAGACGCCTCGAGCTCAGGGATGCTGTCGAGATCGTGCGGAGACTGGGCTACGAGCGCGCCGGTCTGGAGATGGGGGAGGATATCCTCCAGTTCATTCTCCTTCGCAAACTCCGTCACGTCGCGCGAGAGCACGTCACGCGACAGCCCCGCCAATGGGTTCTTGATCCTAGGAGGAACGTGTCAACAGCGCCGGGCACTCTGGGAACCAAGCAGACTCACAGGGCCTCGATGTTCGCAGCAAGGTCGACGGTGTCCGGCTGAGCCTTCTCAATGTGAGCATCATTCTTGATGTCGCCTTTCGAGCTGGCGGTGTCCGACTTGTCTGCCATGGCGGGAGTCTGCTGGATGGTCTGCAGCAAGGGAAGAGAGGGGGCCCCGCATGGACATATCAATGTGCGCTCAATTTATACCGGTGGCCCATGCAACGCTTCTCAGATGCCGATTTCACACCAGGTTGCTTGGCGCTAATCTGCTGCTACACCTTCAAAGTGGCGCGTTTGCATCCTCGCATGCTATTATCCACGGAGACACACGCTTGCTATGCCCGAGTGCCTTCTCGACTGCTTCCTCGACACCGCTGCCAGCGGCGGCGCCGCGTTCGCGAACGGTCGCGGGTGCCTGCCCCATGGGGCTCGGGTGTGGAGCCGGCGTTGATGCACGTTGATGGATCCGCAGGATGATCATTCATCAGAAACCGTCCATGTCTCTGGCCAGCTCTGCCGTGTCGTCAATGATCCCAATATGGCTCTCAGGGGTGCGAATGGGAGACATACCGCCCTCCACAAAATTCGACGAATGAAGTGGGGTGGGTAGGTAGACTGGCTAGCCCAGTAGGTCTTGGCCGCCAGTCGTCATATTCTGTTTACAGGTCGCATGATCCCTCCAGGATGGGCGCATGACAACTGGAACCGCCGCCATCAAGATCCTGATCAGGCCTGATTGCTCGTGATTATGATACCGTAGCTTGCATACAACCAACCCGGAACAGTTTGCAACTGTTGCATGCGCAATTCCTCGCGTGCGTTGCAGACCTCGGTCTAGTATAATCGATAGACCTTCGCGGCATCGCTCAGAGGAGGTGCACGCGACCTACTCTGTTGGTTCAGCCCCGGAAAACCCCTGACTAATCTTGCATACCCGACGCGCCGCCTTCCGGGAGACTTCTTGCAGTTGCATACTTACCCCGCTTCGACTAGCTGCTTATATTTTGCATGAGGTTTCGCGGCTTCCTCTGGCGGACATCCAAAGCGTAACAACGGCCGCGATTCATTGATCGCAGCAAAGCCGGAGCTGATCTAATTAATTTGCTTACGTATACCGCCCGGAGTTCCAGGGTGTTCTTGTTCCCTAATTCAAGAGTCGTACGGTCGATTCGGACATCTGGAACGGTCGCGTACTGGCGGACCCTCGTTGTTCTATGCGCATGCGAGAGACCTGCTGAGACGCTCTCTCCCTCCCCATGTCCAGTGAATGGGCGTCTGTCTCAGGCTGATACTTAGTGACAAAGTTTGTTCGCGACCCGCAACGAGGGTTATTTTTGACCGCAGTCTCCGGCCTTAGAAAATGCATAAACTCTTCCACACTTGCGTGGCACGCCTTACGGCTTTGAATCATTGCCAGACAAGTCGTCACTCATTACAATTCAACAACGGGGAGGAAAGCGACCGTGTGGGAAACGGCCCACATCACACGTTTGAGCAAGGTTGCTCTGTAGTGCTGAGAATTCCATTGACGAGCTGTATTCGGGGACACCTTATTGCTGGCCTTTATAGGACGAGCGGAGAAACTCGATCGCCGAGCAGAATCGTAGGGTATAGAGCGCGGCGCGGACCACTGGCATGGATTGTCGCCGTCTATGATCGGCGCTGATGTGAGGGAGCTCGCTGCCGTACTCAACAATGCTGCCAACATAGAGAAATGCAGAATGTATGCCATCCAACAGCCTGGGAGGGTCTAGATATCGGAGAAGCGCCTCTGAGTCGCCCATTTGATGGGTTATTCTGAGGCATCGCCCAATCGCAAGACCCCTTCACAATGTCCACTGGCCAAGCCATCTGCCTATGTATCCTCATGTGCCTCTCGCGCTTGTACGGGCTGTCCGGAGTGCCACAGAGTAGGTTGCGCGGTGGAGTATCTCCTAGTGGACTTAGAGAGCATCTTTTTGCCACGTGGGTGCTGTTGTGTACATTACTTAGCCATCATGAGCCAACGCCGTCACTAAGTACCCAACTGCCTGAAAAGTGTTGATCAGCAGTGAAGATGTAGCGATCATTATCTGGTATTCAGGATACATCCTTTTGATGTGGAATTGAGTGAGGGGGATGAAGATGAATCCTAGGCCGCCCACATCAGCAAAACCCCCGAACACATGTAATGGGATACCATACAAAGTAATGGACTGTAAGAACTGTAAGACAGTATAATGCTTGTAATCTTTACAGCACTATGTAATGAAATGTAAGCATCGTTTTTTCTCGTAAGAACGCTGTCAGAATGATGGCTTCCCTGTCAGTCGATCTCAGGTGGCTGTCCATTTGACAGGTTTCTGACCACGCAATGCAGGTACCACGTCGTTCTAAGACTTCTCTGACCACAGCATGCAGGTCTCCCGTCATTCCTGTAGTTCTCTGACAATACAGTGTAATAACCCCGTCATTACCACACATCTCTTGCCATATGGATGCAAGCCTGAGGACCGTCTGCCAGGCCCTTGTTGCGATTCGCGGCGGTGTCCTGCGTCCACGCCTCTCCCGCGTCATCATTATCGACGCTCAGTCCGCATTCGCCGCCGCCCGCCGCTGCCCGCCGTGACGACCACCTCGGTCCCCTATGCTCCGGTGACGCACCTCGGGCCTTTCGGCCTCCGTTCTACACTCGCCGACGCCCCCGTCGACTTCCCCGCCACACCGGCCAATCCTCCATTCACTATGGGAGGTCGCGCGCGTGCTCGGACTATGGTACGCTCATATCGGCCGCGGTCCCACGCTCGGTTGCGGTCTCAGTTTTGCCGCATTGCGGGCTCCGCCCTCCGCGCTCTCGGTCTTGCCGTGCCGCGGCGCATGCACTCCCTGGTCTCGGTCTCTTCCAGATACCCGCCCGATACCCCGATAGGCATGGACTCTAGTTTAGTATATTCCTTCCCACCTTCGCCTCGTCGCCGCTCTCGGTATTCACCCCATTCCTTGCTTCTCCGAGGTTCCCTTGCGTCGCCGATGCTCCCTCGGTCCCTCTTTTATTTGTGTGTTTCCCTTCGGTCATCACCCCGGTGTTCACCCCTTCTATCCCCCGTCTCGGTCCTGCCTGTATGGTGATGTGGCTGCGCTCCCCTTGCTTCCGGTCATGCTATAGTTACCGGCTATCGCCGATCGGTGTACTCTAGGTTGGATCTTGACCGTCATATGCCCATTTCATGCCTGGCCTCTCCTCCTCCTGAGTACCTCGTCTGGTCGGTCTTTTGGCGCACTCCGTGACAGCCCTGTAACTCATTTCAGGTCTGGGAGCTTGCCCGTCCAGGCACTTCTTTTGTCCTTGCAAATCAAATGGGGCCACGCGTGAATGCACAAAAAATAATAGAATTGGTAATGGTTATGGCAGCTAGTTGAAGCTATTCATCCTACTCTGCCCCTGCGTCGTCCGCCCCAGCCGCCGCCGCACGTGCAGCGCGCGCTTTGTCGAGAACTGCGCCCATGTCGTCTTCATCTTCATCCTCACCAGGTGCACCAGCAGCTCCAAAGACCGAGCTGTGTACAATGATGAGTAGCCGCCATCTCCGCCATCGACAGACGTACTGATCCCAAAACTCCATGAGAGCCTTTCCCTCCGGTTTAATCTCACCATCCTCGCCCGGATCGCATTCCTTCTTCAGAACCTTGACGATTTGGTCGTAGCAGTCAACAGCGTAGTCGTATTCCTTGTCATTCATGTTGAAGCGTTCGCTAGCCGAGAGTAACCATCGAAGCTGCAGTGATTGTGCATTAGCCACTGTCGTATGTCAACGGGAATGGAAACGACGCACTAGAACAGCGGCATAGGCAATGCTTTCGTAGGTGACCTTCCTGTAGCCGGCGAGCTCGGCGTTTGACTTGCGAGTCGAACAGCTTTTTGCGCTGCGAGCAGACGATGGTCCCGTGAAGATGTGCCGATATGTCTGTGAACAATGCACGCGTGAGAGCTTGGAGAACCACAGCATGGAAAAACACACCCAGATGAGAAGAATGCTCCGAAGGAGCCCTCCAAGTGTGCTCAAATCTGTGGCAACAAACGCGTACTCTGCAAAGAATACACGCGGCAGGGCAGTCTTTTTAAGACGATTGCATTCGAGTCCCTCGCGTATCCTATGGTCATAGTCAGCAATCAGCATGCTGAGTGAATGGTGGCATACGTGGGAGCGTCAATGTCCAATTTCCATGGACAAAGAAGTTTAGCGGTCGTGGGGTTGAGAAAGCCGAGCGTTGGCTTGGCTGCGCGCGAAGGAGGAATGGTTTCCGGGGGTACAAGATCTTGGCAGTCAATCCACTGGTACACAACATTTTTCAGGGAACTGATGTTGTCGCTTCGGGCCTGCGAATGACCTCGGTCAAGCTAGAGCCAGGATAACAAAGTGAGCTGCGTCAAGAACCGTGTGATAAGATCCTCACCGACTTGCGGATAAGGATAACTTGCTTGTGCGTGCCTTCGATAACATCGTTTTCTAGATCAGGCACTTCGAGGCAAAGTCGCTCCCAGGCTGCATATTGACGCTCCTCTCTATAGATCACGTCAGCAAAGGACATCGAATCTTGAACACATACATGTCTTTGTAGTTTACAGAGACACCACGCAGTGTGTTCTTGCTACGTTTGAGGGTGTGCTTCACACAATCACCAGGACTGACAATCATGTCTATGTAGCGAGCAAAGGTTTTGCCATGTGCTACGTAGACAGCGTCAAAGCCGCCAATGACTATATCATCGTCACTGTCCGAGTCCTGGGAATCCGCACCATCCTCATGGGTATTACCCCTGCGAGAGCGGCGGCGGCGGTGTGCTGCAGGTGCAGGTGCTGTAGTTCGGCGTGGGCTCCCACTGCGACCACGGTGGCGACGCTCCGTATCCCGCGAGGCAGAAGGGCGAGAGGGAGAATGTGCGCGGGAGGACGGTCGGTGTGAGCTGCGGTGTGACTGAGTGCCACGGCCACGTGAACGAGAGCGATGTCGACTGCGAGGGTGCCTTGTTCGGGATCGATGTCGGCGTGGTGAGCGAGTGCAGGAACGGGAGCGACGATGAGTGGAGTTGGATGGGGAAGAGTCCCGCCGGCGGCGCTCATCACCCGAAGGTGGGGAGTCCTCAGGGGGGTTGGGCATGGTGAGGAAGAGCGAAGGACCAGGTGAGGTGAGGTGCGTCAATTTATATGCCAGCAGCTACCACCACGCGTACAGATGCCGCGCGTGGTACGGTGGTACACCGCGCCGTGCATGGTGCATGGTCTGCCACGCAGATCTTAGTCATGCGAACCACAACACCTAGAATATTAAGGACAGGCGCGCTTCATTCTCTCTGTGAATTGAACATGTTTCACATCACCTTTCCATCGCATTGGAATCTCGACGTCTCCCTGCTTCCGTCTGGGAAGACTGTGAGCACAATGGCATTGACGATGGCTCCCGCTTGCTCACCAAAACTCCAGCTACTTACCATAACACGGCCCAAGAGTTCAAAGACTTCACGTTTCACGTTCGACGAAAAATGGACCTGGTCGTTGATTGCAAATGAGACTTCATACCTGGTGCGTGGTCAATTCGAGCTCTTAGAGGAATGATTCTCACATTTCACAGACACTTGTCGCGGGCGAAGAAATGTCGCAAACACAGCTTGCAACGTATTTTCGCTACCACTGCTCCCAAAGAACAATCGGTAGTGACTCTTCAGTCACGGAGGACGAAGAGACTGGTTCAACTCCTTGCCCATGTGCTTGTTGCAGGTGCTCCAGCGCTCGCATGAGTGCATCTGCAGTACCCGATGGCGACGCGCAGAGCAAAAAGCGCAAATTAGAAGGCACCTAAATGTATATTGACTGAACAGACAGTCATATGTAGAATACGCTCTTACTGACATGACTATTTGGAATGCCCATGCAATCACGCCTGGTTCCACATCTGCCGCTAAGAGTCCTATGGTATATTGAGCATTCCAGACAGACAAATCGATTTTTTTGCCCACAGCCTGTTTGCACAGCGCCGTGCAGCACAGCGTGGTGACTGCGACACTGTACTTGAGCGCAACGCCCGCGATCGAGTCGGTGGGCGTAGTGAACAGCACGGGTGCGGGTTACCCGCACGGATTTTGTACCCGTATCCGTTGCGGGTGCGGGTACGGGTTTGGTCAATCGAACCCGCGCCGGGTACTGGTTGCTGCGCGCCGGTGGGCTCTCCAGCGCCGGCAGCGCACGCGCGCGCTCGGGTTTCCGCTCCCCGCGTCCGCCGCCCGGCCGCCTTGGCGCGTCGGCGCTCTCCAGCGCTCTCCAACGCCGGCGACGCACGCGCGCGCGCCCGTTACCATTCCCCGCGTCGAACCGACGCGCGCCGCCCGGCCTCCTTGGCGCATAACGGACGCGCCCAGCAGCTCGTACGCTGGTACGAGCTTGCTGGGCGTGTCGGCGCTCTCCAGCGCTCTCCAACGCCGGCGACGCACGCGCGCGCGCCCGTTCCCATTCCCCGCGTCGAACCGACGCGCGCCGCCCGGCCTCCTTGGCGCATAACGGACGCGCCCAGCAGCCCGTACGCTGGTACGAGCTTGCTGGGCGTGTCGGCGCTCTCCAGCGCTCTCCAGCGCCGGCAACGCGCGCGCGCGCCCCCGTTCTCGTTCCCCGCGTCGAACCGACGCGCGCCGCCCGGCCTCCTTGGCGCATAACGGACGCGCCCAGCAGCCCGTACGTTGGTACGAGCTTTCTGGGCGTGTCGGCGCTCTCCAGCGCTCTCCAGCGCCGGCAACGCGCGCGCGCGCCCCCGTTCTCGTTCCCCGCGTCGAACCGACGCGCGCCGCCCGGCCTCCTTGGCGCGGAATGGACGCGCCCAGCAGCCCGTACGTTGGTACGAGCTTGCTGGGCGTGTCGGCGCTCTCCAGCGCTCTCCAGCGCCGGCAACGCGCGCGCGCGCCCCCGTTCTCGTTCCCCGCGTCGAACCGACGCGCGCCGGCCGGCCTCCTTGGCGCATAATGGACGCGCCCAGCAGCCCGTACGTTGGTACGAGCTTGCTGGGCGTGTCGGCGCTCTCCAGCGCTCTCCAGCGCCGGCAACGCGCGCGCGCGCCCCCGTTCTCGTTCCCCGCGTCGAACCGACGCGCGCCGCCCGGCCTCCTTGGCGCGGAATGGACGCGCCCAGCAGCCCGTACGCTGGTACGAGCTCGCTGGGCGTGTCGACGCTCTTCAGCGCCGGCGACGCACGCGCGCGCGCCCGTTCTCGTTCTCCGTGTCGAACCGACGCGCGCCGCCCGGCTTCCTTGGCGCGGAACGGGCCCGCCCAGCAGCTCGAACCAGCGTACGAGCGCACTGGCGTGTTGGCGCTCTCCACCGCCGGCGGCATGCTCGCCGGCGCTCGTTCCCGCTTCCCGCGCCCACGTGGGCGACACCATGTGCATGCACAGGCGAGGAGCTCATGCACGCAGAGCAGTGTCCCAAGTTGTACCGAGTAGGAGGCGGGCCAGGCACTGGCACAGAGAAGTTACGGTTGTGCGCGTGGAGGAACAGGTGCGGGGGCGCAAGCACAGAGCTGCGAGCGCGTAGCAGGTTCACCGGGCCACGGGTCGTTCGGTGTTTTCCGAACAAGTCTCCGTCCGCTCCTCTTCTGTCCGAGTCTACCCGCCGCGCCATGGACGAATGCGAATGCGGAACTCCACTATTCGGGGACCTTCGTGATAAGAATCACCAGAGCAAATGCAGCCAGCATAAGAAGAGCCATCGTAAAGCATTTGCAAGCGAGCAGGACGCATTGCGCCAACTGATTGCGGACCGCAAGCGCAAGTTCAATGCAGAGTCGGCGCTTCGTAATGACAGTGCATCAAGCTCTGGCAAACGCCAACGCACAATGCCCTTGCCTCCACCGACAGCTGCCAGTGCGGTTTCCACTGCCATTGCTGCAGTAAGCCTCGTCAACCACACCCACGGTCCAGCTCTGGGCGAGCAGCATCTGGCGCTCGACGACCTTCTCGATGACCATAGGCATGTTGAACATGAGGATCCCGCACCATTGCCAGTTCAGGTATGCCCTGAACTTTTCTTTTTGCTCGGTGCCCTCATGTCTCACGACTTCCATCAGACCACTCAAGTCGAGTCTGACGATGATGATGTTCGACCTGGGCCATATAACCTTCGCCGACGACCGCGTACCATCCCTGATGTCTTGCCCGCGCGACACGAGCCTGTTTCGGCTGAATCTATCGAGTTGGAACCTACTCCTGCAGCAACGCATCTGGCAGGCGTGACTGGTCCGCAACCCAGATCCATTAAGACACGCCCAAATAAATTTGGCCTTTGGAAGGAGTACCTCTACCCGCCATCCGTTGATCCTGAAGACTTGGCCGATTCCACGGCCTGTCTTGCTCCGAAGCTACGCGCGCCCATGCAGAATGCCGCACCTCCAGCAAATCGCTTTACGAGTCTCGTGACGTGCAAAAGCCATCAACTCCTTCTAGAGTGGCATACATCAGGCTCGGGCAAGAAGTCAATTCAGGATACGAGCCGTCTGGTTGAGGACGTCATTCGCAATCCTGAATTCGACCCTGCAGACTTCAAAGACAATGCATGGAAGCGCACCTTCGCTGCCCTCGGTGAATCACTTGACGAGGACGACGATGGCTGGAAGAAGGACGATGTGGGGATCGATATTCCAATACTACGGCGCTTTCGTAATCTCCACGATGGTGCTGGCTCTGTCGAGTACATCCTCAAAGGGTTTCTGCATCGGCGCCTGTGTCCGCTTATACGCCATGTCCTCGAATGCGTAGAATCATCCGCATACTGGACCTTCGACCCATACCGGCTGTACGTTACTCGTGAGGACGGCACACGCGAACGCGTTTACGGCGAGGTCTACTGGTCCGACGCGATGATTGAAGAGCATGTCAAGGTCCAGGAAAAGGTCATACCCGAGGATAAGGGAGGCACGCTTCCTCGCTGCATCATTGCGCTCATGTTCGGTTCCGATGCAACACACCTCGCACAGTTTGGGACGTCCTCTGCCTGGCCGGCCTATGTGATGTTTGGGAATGAAAGCAAATACGTGCGAGCGCGGCCGTCTGCAAATGCAGTTCATCAGATAGCCTTCTTTGAACGGGTATGTTCCAAATTATGGGCTCCTGGTCGACGCTCACCATCATTACAGCTGCCCGACGAAGTCCAGGATTTCATCAAGACCCACACGGGCGGCGAAGCGGCCAAGAAAGCCTTATTGACCTTTTGCAAGCGCGAGGCGATACATGAGTCATGGCTTATCCTGCTCGACGACGAATTCATCCACGCATATGAGTGGGGTATGATTGTCAATTGCATAGACGGTGTGCAGCGCTTGTGCTTCCCGCGCATTATCACATACACTGCCGACTACCCAGAAAAGTGCGTCAGCAAGTCTGGATTGGCTTTTGACTCACATCGCTGCACTGGCAGGGTCTTAATTGCAACAATCAAGGATAAGGGGGACTGCTTGTGCCCTCGCTGCCTTGTTACCAAGGCGCAGGTGCCCAAGGTGGGCCAGAAGCTTGACCTACTGCGCCGTGTTACGCAGGCGCGTAAAGACGACGATACGCGCCAGTGGAAGGTCGCAAAGGCTCGCAATGCAATCTACCAGCGAGGTATTGCGGTCAACTCTGCAGCGCTCGACTATCTTCTCAAGGCCACATCACTCACGCCAAACAAGGTGCGTCTTGGAAGATGGTCCATCCTCTTTGCATGACGATTTTGTTTTAACTTTTTGCAGAACGCGTTCTCAGATCGTCTTGGACCGTTCGGGTTCAACGTCTATGGCGTGCTACTTTCAGATGTTCTACATCAGTTTGAGAAAGGCAACTTTGAGGCGATGTTCGTGCATATGTTACGCGTCTTCCAGGCATTTGACAAGAATGCCCTGGCTGAGTTGGATGCGAGGCAAGCGCGCATGTGCTCGCTGCGACCGATTCAACTGTGTGCTTACATTCCGGGCCTCCAGATTCCGCCAGATATCGACTTTTGGCCGGTCTACAATCCGCAAGTTTCACAACAACGTCTCCGAGCTGAAGAAGCTTGCTGCCCGTGACTTCGAGGACATCCTTCAAGTGAGTGCTGATTATGTGCGGCGGTGTGTGTGCTAATTATACGTGATTAAAGTGTGCTATGCCGTCGGCAGAGAAGATCCTTCCTGAGCCGCTTAACACCCTCTTTCAAGATCTGCTCTTCGTCGCTGCCGATTTCCATGGGTCCGTTAAAATGCGAATGCACTGGGATAAGTCTCTCGAGTGCCACGATGGAACTACTGCCGACTTCGGCGCGCTACTGCGCAAGTTCAAGAGCGATACAGATAAAATTGAGACTACCGAGCTTACCCGTGAAGTTCAGGCACGCCAGCGACGTGCCGCAGGAAATGCAACTGCGCCAGCTGCGCCAGTGACTGCTCAAAAGCGCTCATTCAATCTCGAGACTTTCAAGATTCACTCCATCGGCGACTATGGGCGCGACATTCGGCGAGTTGGTACCACAGACAGCTATGATAGCAGATTGGTGCGTTCTGAACACCGCTTTATGACTACATATTCTCATGGTCCGTAGATCGAGCACACACACCCCAAGCTTAAGCGCGCAAATGCAACTACCAACCGTCGCAATCAAGCACCACAGTTGGCAGCGGCGGAGCGGCGAGCTGCCCGGCTACGCCTTCTCTCCGAAAAAACAGGAAAAGCCACAGCAAGTGAAAATCTTCCGTATAGCGACCCGGAGTCGCGATACCATGTCGCCAAGGATGAGAAGTCAGCGGTGGACATCAGCTACTTCACTGCACGCGACGAGCATGATCCGGCTACAGCGGTGAGTACCCAAGTCCATACAGCTATGCAAACACTCAGTCCAGTTTAGAACTTTTTCCAGGAGTTGAAAAGCCACCTGCTCGAGCGGATGGGTGTTGCGCCAGATCTCCCAGATGACCGCTACTCCGAATCCTCTAGGTCATCCATCGCCATTAACAATGGGAAGCTTTACCTCCATCGAGTCCTTCGGTTGAACTTCACAACATACGACCTCCGGCGGGATCAGGATTCCATCAACCCACGCACGAGTCACCGGGATGTCATGGTCCTCTCGCAGGATGACCGCCGCAATGCGCATCCCTACTGGTACGCGCGTGTGCTGAATATATTCCATGTCTACGTGACACGCACGGATCGACCGGGCAACATTCCACAACGTTATGATTGCCTCTGGATCCGGTGGTTTGGGGAGGATACCCAGTGGCGCGACGGATGGGCGAAACGTCGACTCCCACGCATTGGCTTTGTACCGGCCTCAGACCGCGACGCGTTTGGATTCCTCGATCCAAAATCAATCGTACGCGCTTGCCATCTTATGCCCGCATTTGCCGAGGAACGAACATCCACACTGCTTCCATACGAGAACTCGATGGCGCGGCGCGAGGGCGAAATTGACGATTGGACGAACTATTATGTTGGAATGTAAGCAAGTTCCATTTGCCGGGTGCTCGCACAGCTCATCATTCCATTGCAGATTCGTTGATCGGGACATGCGTGCTCGCTATCGCGGTGGTGGCATTGGTCACCGCTTCTCGCTGCCCAGCCGTCCGAACGCTTGGTTTCCTTTGACTCAGCGAGGTCGACGGGCAGCAGCGGACCCAGAAGCCGAACCCGAGCCCGAGCCTGAACCACAGCAACACCAGCTTGCACCAGGCGAACTTGACTTTGACCAGCATTATGAGTTTGACGATGAGGAGCCAAGGGACAACTCCAACGAGGAAGATCTCGGGGATGACGCTCTCGACGAAGATGCCGATGACGAGGGTTATGAGGTTGGAGATTCGGACGAAGAACTCGGATATGACTTGGACGATGTAGATGCTGCTCTAGATGATGAACTATAGGATCCTCTCTCTATGACCTCAGTTTAGCACGCAATGACGAGACACTGAGAGAAAGAACAAGTCTAGCTTGGCTGAATTGCCTACACGCCGTCAGGATTTACAATCGCTTGTCCAGGCCTGTAAATGCTCATAGTAGAGGTGCAGTTCTGATAGACTTCTTACAATGAGCTGTGTGGCTTATATGATCTTACGGTATATATATAAGTCCGACAGTGATCTTACGGTGTCTGACATTGGCCTACAGCAGCGTGCAATTGAATATCAAGCTTGTCATCGCTCCTCATGCACTATCAGCGTTAGGGGGTTTTGCTGATGCACGTTTACCGGGTGCAATGAAAGGCCCGACAGCTCCCCTGCGGGCACAGGGTGGCATGCGGAGCATGCAGCAGGCCGGCCACCAGTTTTACCCGCTAACGCTGTCTGGTCTCAGCCTTGTCATGCTCCGGCAGGCGAGGGGATTCGCCTGTTGGCTGCGCTCATAGTGAGAGGCGCTCGCAGAGCTGCAGGTATAAAGCATGAGACCTTCCGTCTGAATTCAGTAGGACCGCATTCCCAGCGTGTACTACCCCCTCTGCCTCGTCACACCTAACAGCATGGTCGCCATTTCGCTCCTTTACGTCTCGTTCGCCTCGCTCGTTGCCAGCGTCCTCGCCTCTCCGGCACTCGTTCCGCGCTCAATCCCGGCCATCCAGAGTGACCTCGCGCAGGTAAGCTCGCAGATCCATCGCATCTGTCTTTCTCAGGGTCTTCAATGCCTATCCAGATTAGCAACAAAACAACGCAGATCTCCAGCGCGTCCATCTTCGCCGCGGCGAATCCAAGCACGCAGGTCTTCGCACTCGCCGTCTCAAACGCAGTTACCGCGTTGGGCACGGCTACTCAGCAGGGCGTTAACGATGTCAACGTGCGTTCTCTCTTATCAGCGCCCGCGGGATTCATACTGACGATCGATATGAAAGGCTACACCGGGCACGTTTACCGATGCCCAGTGCACGCAGTTGCTCAACGCGATCGTCCCTCTCATCCCGAACACCATGAGCAACTCGTTCCCCAGCTTGTCAATGCGAAGGGGGCTCTCTCCCAGTGGGGATTCACCTTCAAAGTGTTTCAAAGCCTTACCAGCGTAAAGACGCTCACGCACGTGAGAACATCCCGGTTTCCTGCGGATCGAAGCATTGCTGAGCGTAGCGTAGACTTTCATCGGTGGCATCGGCGCGAAGTGTTCGGTAGGTTTCGGCATCACATGCTACCGTGCCATTGTATTGACATCCAACAGCCAGCCCTTCAGGCTCAAGCTGCGACGATCCAGTCGCAAACGGATAGTATCATCCAGAGCACCATCAATGCCTTTTAGGTTATACTTGGGTTAATGGTTGTCTGGCTGCAATAAATCGATCGCCTTGAAGACTTGAATCCAAGCCAGACTCGGAGCAAATCAGAGATCAAGAGCAGTGCATTAAGGGAGTCAGCAGTATGCGAGTAATGTCATCACAGGTCGTTACAGAAAGCACATCGTGAATACTAGAAGCCCAGGCAAGACAGCAACGCGACCGAGAGTTCAGTTCAGTAATAAGAGAGCAAGACCACCGAGCAATAATTAGATGATAGAGCCGAGTCCACGGGCGAGGCCTACGGCCAATGTCCACAAGGGCAACGGCGAGCACGTGTTAACGACCGTCCTGATACTTCTGGATGAGCTCCTTCAGCCGCGCCTTTCCGAACTGCAATTCGGGCTTCGGCGCAGCACTAGGACCGCTGTCCTGCTTGTCCTGCTGTTGCAGATTCCGCAGCGCAGCAGCGGCGCTAGGCTTCTTGAGCTCCGGCAGTTCCGAAACAGTAGGAGCCATGCGAGGTGAGGTCGGCAGGTGCGCAGCAGCAGCCGAGGTCATTGGGCGCGCCAGGGACGCCGTGCTAGAGAGCGTCGGCTTCGCAACAGAGGCCGAGATAATCGCAGGGACAGAAGTCGACTTGATCATCCGCGCAGGCGCATTGGACACAGGCGATGGCTTGACAGAGCGGAGCGCAGCAGTCGAAGGTTTAGAGAATTGCGGAGACGTCGGAAGTTTGTCCGAACTCAGCGACGCTGGCTTCGGCGCGATTGGCGGCGGCGCAGGCTTCGGAGCTATTGGAGGTGGTACTGCGCGAGGGGTGGGACTGGGGGCAAGCCTCGGACTGGTTGGTCCCGAGGAAAAGGCAGGCGTGGTCGTACTACGGGGCAGACCCAGCGCAGGTGTAGGCACCTTTGGCTTAGAGGTAGCAATATCGTTCTTCGGCACGGGTCCAGGAGTCGGCGCATCCGTCTTTGCAGGCGGAAAGTCAAACCTGTTGGGCTTGAGAGCAGGACTGGTCGGTGACTTGAGCGGTGGCGATTTGAGCGGCGGCGACTTGGGCTCGTTCGCGTTGGCAGCGTTGGCGAAGATAGCAGCCACAGCAGTCACCTTCCCGCCGCGCCCACCACGGGCGGAACGGACATCGTATACCTTGGGCTGAGGCAGTTCCAGCGCAGTCTTCTCTGCCCGTGCAGCAAAAGGCGATACAGCTGGCGCCGACTCCAAAGCCTTGAACGGATTCCGCACTTCAGGCTTCGGAGCAGGAGACGTTTGAGGAACGTTGGGCTGGGAGCGCGAGTGGACCATGGAGGAAGGCCGTGGCTTGGGAACAGGAGTCTGTGCTGCAGCAGGCCCTGCATCCTTTGCCACATCAACGGTGGGCTCCGCTCGGGTAGGAGGCGGCAGCGAGATGCGTCTCGTACGATTAACGTCGTCAGAAGACTTAACAGGCGTTAACCGCTCCTCAACCTTTGCAGTGGCGGCGGGCCGTTCGGGAGTGACTGGAGGTGGCAGAGAGGCTCTCCTCGTCCGGTGCGCATCATCGTTCGCCTTCGGGCTTGCATCGGCGACGCCCAGATTGCGGAACTCCTTGACCTCTTGCTGCGGCGACGGCGGCGGAGGCTGCGAGATGCGTCGTGTGCGATCGACCTCAGCACTGGCCCTGCGATGGGCGCGCACGGTCTCCTGCTCCTCAATAACCGGTTCGGGCACAGGCTCAGGACTGACAGCCCCAAGCCAGTTCGCGATGCGGCCCTTGGCAGCGCGACGCAAGCGCGCGGCCTCCTCCTCACGCTTGCGTTCCTCCTCCTTCCGCGTCGGGTCCTCCTGCTCGCGTATCTTGCGCTCCTGCGACGCGGTCATGGGCGGCAGACCCGAGGGCACAATCGGCGCGTCCGACCCATGCGGGCGCACGGCCGTCAGCTCCGCCGCCTCGCGGCGCACCTGCTCGCTGGGCCGCTCCGCCTCCTTGTCCTTCTCCTTCTCGGGCCGCGGCGCGTCGCGCGACAGACGGCGCTTGTCGAGCGCGCGGTCGAGCCCGCCGCTGAGCTTCAGCAGCTCCTCGACGCTAAGCTCGCCCTCGGGCTCCTCGGCGTGGCTCCCGAGCGCGCGCACGATGCTCTCCGTCTCGGCGACCGCGACGCGCGCCTGCACCTTCGTCGTGCCGACGTCCGCGAGCAGCCGCTTCTCCAGCGCCTCGAGCCCGCCGTTCGGCCGCACGAAGCCCGAGGAGCGCTTTGGGATCGTCAGCGTCGCGCCCCGCGGCAGGTCGTCCGACACGTGCGGCTGCGGCTGCGGCGCGCTGAGGCTCCCGCCGACGCCAAAGATATCTGTCGCGCGCGGGACGCTCGAGGGCGGCGCGACGCGGCTCTTGCCTGAGGGCACGGGTGGACCGGGCAGCGTCTTGTCTACGGCCTTGGGCGGAGAGTCCAGCTGGGGGAACCCGCCGGGGCCAGCGACCGCCATACCCGTCAGACCGATCGTGCCTCCCCCGGCCGCCTTGGCCTGCTCCTCCTGCTTGGCCTGCTCTTCCTGCTTGACCTCGTCCTCGGCCATGCGCTCTAGCTGGCGCACATCGCTGAGCTTGACGGTCCCCTGCGTGCCCTGCGAGCTGCCGGGGATGTTCGCATACGACGCCTTGGGGCTGAGCATCGGGCGCGGCGACAGCAGCGGCGGCTCGATCTGCGCCTGCGGCGGCGGCATGGCGATCGCCGTCGGCCGGCTCGCGCGCGAGTGCACGAAGCGGCGCGACGTCGGCGACGCGGAGCGGTCGCGCCGGCTCTGGTGCAGCTTCTGCGCGATGCGGCTCGCGCGCTCGCCCTTGCCCTCCTCCGAGCCCACGGCGGCCGCCGCAACGGGGACGGCGCCGGGCTGCGCGGCGGACGACTGCGCGTGGGCGTGGGCGTCCGCGGCGCTCTGCAGGCCCATGACCCACGCCGGCACGTTGCGCTGCGCGCTGGAGGACGCGGGCAGGCCGGACGGCGCCTGCCGCGGCGGGCTCATCGGCACTGGCAGAGGCCGCCCCGAGCCTGGCGCAGAGGCAGATGCCGGCAGTCCACTGGGCGGCGGCGGATGCGACGGCGCGACGTTCGCCATGTGCTGTATTGGCAGCGGCATGGGCGGCATGGGATACGACCCGCCCGCGCTGAGCGGGCGCACAGGCGGCGCGGGAGCGGACCAGACTTCTGGCGGCGGAGGGTAGTAGTACGGCTGGCCGGACGGCGTCCATTGGGGTTGCGGCGACATGACGGGCTGCGGTGCGAATATTGGCGATACTGGAGGAAGAGCGGCGTATGCATGCGTGCCCGGCGATGGGTATCCCGAACCGTACAGTATGGGCGAGGACTGGCCTGAGTGCGGGTCGGCGCCCATGAACGGCGGGCGGGGTGCCTCCAACGGCGGAAATACTCCTGGGAATGGTTCCGCACCAGGAGGAGGCTCTGGTACAGCAGCGGGATGCATAATGTTGATAGGAAGATCCAGAACGAGGTCCTTGCTGTAGACAACGTCAGAAACACACATACATGGTAAACCACGATGGTGCTAGGCTTACCTTCCAATCCCAGTGCTCAACTTGATCTGCACCAGACAGCGCACCTCGAAGAGCGCGTCGGTGAGCTTCCCTGAGGACAGCTCGCTGATAGCGCCGTCGGCTGGCAACACCTCGCCCTCGACACTCTGACGAGGACCTCCGCGCACGCCGCGCGCCCATCGTGGAATGTCGAATACGAGGTTGGCGACGCCTTCACCACCGGGGAGAACAGTGTATTCCGGGCCGCGGAACGGGACTGTCAGAAGGGTGTCTGATAACTGGAACGGGGCGCCTTTGCCTCCGGGAAGTGACGCTGCCGGGAGATGCAGTTTGCGGATGAGGGAGAGGGTCAACCCAGAAGCCTGGGGCATTGCTTAGTTGGAGTAGTTGATGTTAGAGTGTGCGGATTCCCTCGCATCGCTCCCTCTGGCTTTACAGAACAGGAAACAGCAAAGCTTGCCGTCCTGCAAAACCAGAAGAGGCTTGCAAAGAAACCTCAGAAGGATGGGCTCACCTTCTTCGCAGTGTGATTCTTGACGCTGAGTTCAACGCAACTTGGATGGCCAGCGATACCAACGCCGCCCACGATGGTGCCCTGCATCCAGATCTTGCCGCCCTCGCCGACGACGACGGTTCCCTCCGGAGCCGCAGGTGGCAGAGCGCACTCGACGAGCTCTGCGTCCTTGAGATCCGTGACGAATCGCTTCTCGCCCTTCCAGAAGACGCCGACGGTGGCCTTGAGCCTGTAAGTGACCTTTGCCAGGCCGTTGCCAAAGTTGATGGAGCTCGGTGCGGACAACGGGACCGGGAAGCGGAAGAAGAACGTCGTCGTGCCGCGGCGAGCTGGCCAGTATCCCTGGGGCATCTGCACGGGGTCCCCCGGCCTGGGCAGCGCCTCGACGGCGTTCGACGGCGGCAGGCCCGGGCCCTGGAACATGCGGCGCGAGTGCAGGAAGGTCGATGTGGCATGGTGGTCGCGCGAGCTGAGCTCCTGGACGGCGATGAGCTCGACCTGGATGACCGAAATGCCCAGGGCGGCGTCGGCGCGGGTCTCGACAGAAATCTTGCCAGCAATGTCCTGGCCGGCGACGTATGTGCGCGAGCCCAGCTCAATCGCAACCTTGACCTTGGAATGGTGCTGCGACGCATTCATGGGCTCTAATCGGTTCGCCATCCTGGCCTACGGGTCTTCCAGCGAGCACGGGGTGGCCAGAAAACGACAGAAAATCGAAGGACCGCAGAGCACGCGGCGGCCGTCGCTGGCAACGGCGACGATGACCTAAACGCTCGGCAACTACTCAGTTGATGCTTGTTTGGCCGGCGCCCGTTGTGCTCTCAGATGACGATGTTTAGAAGAATTCGATTGGCGTTCTTCCTGAGCGTTCTGCCTGGCCGCAATTCCTCTTAATACAAGTTCTAACCGCTCGACGCTGCAAATGGTAATGCCGACTGCGCGTTCGGAGAAGTCATGTTACGGTTGGCGATCGTCGCTTCATCTGTCGATTGGCCCGGCTAATCATCTTACACAGGTCCTTGCTCCTGAAGCACAGTATTTTTTGACATATCTCTGAACAACTTTCCATGTTGTGTGTTTTTCGAAGGTGGGTGCACATTCGCTGGGACTCAACGTCGTGTTCACCCAACTTCACAGGGCCCTAATATGCACCTGGAACAACTATGAACCTGTCATATTCTTTGCGTGGACAAGGTTCCACATGACAGTGCCTCACCGCTCTACCCCATACATAACGGCAATAGTTCCGTTGCCACTAATGTAGCGATCCTGAAAGTTTGCGTTCACTTTTCAATGGCCCCGCTTTCGGCGTCCTCTGTCACGGCTCGCGATCTCAAACACCTCGAGTTGGGTAGCATAAGAACCCAGGCGTGCAATAAGGCCTTCTCCCAGTGCCACCCACCATGGATCGCGCTGCCCTGATCACCGTCCTCACCTTCCTCACTGCAACCGCTCTCGTCGCCTACCGCCATCGACGCAACGCGCTCCCATACCCGCCGGGCCCGCGCCCGAAGTGGTTCATTGGCAACTTCATGGACATGCCCTCGTCCTTCCCCTGGCTCCGCTTCAGTCAATGGGGCGCAACGTACGGTACGCACCTGTGTTCACTCGCAACCGTGATGCTCTCCCGGGCCTGCCGATCGTCTACTGATACACGATTGTGTGTCTCAGGCGAGATCACCTACGTGAACATCCTCGGCCAGCCAATGGTCATCCTCAACACCCTCGCTGCATGCAGGGAGCTGCTCGAAGCGCGCGGCGCGACGACGGCGGGGCGGCCGTTGAGCATCATGCTCGAGCTCATGGGCATCGAGAAGGTACGCCACTGACAACGGCGTGTCGAATATTGATATGCCTGCTAACACCTTTTTTCCATGACACTTGACAGGGCCTAACACAACATCAAGATACGGCATGGTGGCGCTACCAGCGCAAGCTCACGTTCAGCGCGTTCGGCCCGCAGGCCGTCAAGCAGTACCATCGCATCCATGAGCTGCACAACACGCAGTTTATCAAGAAAATGCTGGCCGATCCCTCGGCGGACTGTGCTACCGAACTCAGACTGTACGCGCTTCAAGGAGCAGATTACAGTAACTGGATGTTCGACTCGGGCTGATTTGTCTGGCAGGGCCATTGGCAAGATCATCTTCGCCGTCACGTACGGCCTCCCCACCGAAAGCCATTTCGACGAAGTAAGCATCATGATCTCGCTCAATTCAACGACACCTCTGAACCGGCCTGCAGTTCACGCAGATGAACGAGATCGTCGCCGAAGCCTTCCTCGGGCCACCGTTCCGGGGCGCTACCTCGTAGAATCCTTCCCCCTCCGTAATTATTCGCTTCTAACCCCTTGGATCACTCTCACGAATGTTTTATTCTCAGTGCGCTACATCCCGCAGTGGTTCCCCCTCGCGAACTTCCGCCGCTACGCAGCGTACATAACGGACCTCGCAGCGCGGCAGACTGCGCAGTACTACGATGCCGTGAAGCGGGAGATCGTGAGTTACTTATGTACCGCTGTGTGAGCTGTGTGGCTAACAAGGAATAGACTGCGGGCACCGCGCCGCCGTCCTTCGTGGCGAACTGTCTCGAGGCACAGGCTGCCGGAGATGTCAAGTCTCCCCTCGGGTCCAAAGAGCAGGACGAAGATGCGCTGGCGTGGGCTGCGTCGGGCATGTATCGCGGTAAGCCTGTTTTGCGCAGCACGATTACAGATCGACTGAGCACTGAGACGTTCTCACTTCGAAGCGGGAACGACGACAGTAAGTATCCCTCAGCTTCAATATCAAACGTGACTGATTGCCCCACGCTGCGCAGACCGAGCAGACGATATACAAGTTCCTAACGGCAATGCAACACTACCCTGAGATCCAGCGCAAGGCGCAGGAGGAGGTGCTGCGCGTCGTGGGAACGGACCGTCTGCCGACAACCGAAGACCGCGAGAGTCTTCCATATGTGAACGCGGTGATAGCAGAATGTTTGCGGTGGCACGCCGGGATTGCTATTGGCATTCCCCATCGGACGACGAAGGATGACGTCTATAAGGGTGCGTCTGCTGCGATGTATTCAAAGTATCCTTCCCGTTTCTCAATCTCACCTACTGCAAGGTTACTTCATCCCCAAGAACACGTCCATTTTCTTCAACTCATGGTTCGCTCTTCAGCCAGTCATTCCAGACCGCCGAATATTTCTGATACATGCCTGCAGGAACCTCAGCCTCCATGCCGAGGACGGCAGCCGGCTCGAACGCCCCATGGAGTTCATCCCCGAGCGGTTCCTGCCTCAATCCGATACATCCACTACGACTCCCCATGGCAAGACTCTGGGACGGCCTATCAATCCTGCAGATTACGCCTTCGGATTCGGGAGAAGGCACGTTCGCCTGTACTCTGCCACTTCGAGTGCTGGGCGTGCTGATTATGACTTGCGGTAGAATCTGTCCCGGGCGCCACATCGCGAACGACGTCCTATTTCTCACGATCTCCGCCTTGCTTGCCACAGTCTGGATATCGAAGCCCGTGGACGAGAAAGGGAACGAGGTCCCGGTGAATGTGGAGTGGACGGGACGCGACGTTATCAGGTGCGTTTCTCAGCTTTCCACCGGCAGCGTCAAACGTGATTGACGATCGCCATGCCGGACGCGTTGAAGTTACCCCCAACCCTTGCACCCGCGCTTCACGGCTCGGTCTCCGCTGGCTGCTGAGCTGATCAACCGCGCGGTTGCTAGCGACAAGGCCTAATAGCATGCGCTGTGATAGCCTGAGAATATCAGACAGCGTTTACGAATTTGAAGCTGGAGAATTTGTACCAATGCACATTTCAACGTTTTACCCACAAATTTGAAGCTGGAGAATTTGTACCAATGCACATTTCAACGTTTTACCCACAAAGAACGTTCCCAACGTCGTGCCGCGCAATGCAATCCATCGAGTCCTACATACCGTTCCATGTTACAAAGAAGCGCTCTCCTGCAGTTCAACAACATTCAATATTCAATACGTAAACTTCTCGCCCACAAGCGTCTCGCTCAGCCCCCAGAGCTTCTCTGGCGCTCCAGGGACTCGGACCCCCGGGCCTGCAGCATCGACGACCTGGCAGTCGGCAAGATACGCGCCATTGTGCTGTAGCCCCAGCTCGCGATCGAGCGCCGCGACGAGCGTCGTCGAGGCGCCCTCCGGCACGCTCTTAGTCACCACTCCCGCCGCGGCGTCCCGCTCGCGGACTTTGTCGAGCATCCCGCTGTCGAGGGAGGTCGTGAGGGATGTGCCCCAAATCACGCCTGGGTGCACCGCCAGAGCTACAAGGCCGCGTCCGCTCAGCTTTTGTGCGAGGTACTGGGTGAAGTGGAGGTTGGCCTAGTATAGAAGAGTAGTCAGCCCGGGTTGAACGGGCGAATAGGTCGGGCTTACAAGCTTGGACTGTGAGTATGCACGCCCCCATGTGTACTCCTTATGCTCGAAATTATAGTCAGAGTAATCTGAAATTGAGTCACATTCCCGCCACGCTTTGCCCCAGATGCACACATGTACTACACGAACCTCCGCTTCCGCCAGCAAGCGTTGCGCTGGTGAGATTGACAACAGTCGGCTCTTTGCTCTTCAGAACGACGGGGACGAGGATATTGGTGAGCAAGAAGTGGCCGATATGGTTCGTCGCAAAGTGCTCCTCGATGCCGTCCTTGTTCCTGTTATACGGGACGCCCATAACACCGGCGTTGTTGATGAGAACGTCGATGTGGTCCACGTCGGCTGCGATCTTGCGCGCGCCTTCTCTGGTCGAAGCGATGCTGCCAAGGTCGATAGCATAGACCCGGACGTCGATGTGGGCGTCGATCGCGCGAATATTGTCGACGACGCGGGTGTACTTGGCAGGGCTGCGGCCGACGAGGATAATCGACGACGGATGGGCGCGCGCCAGTGCATAGGCAGTCTCAGCGCCGAGACCGTCTGGTGTCGGCCCGGTGATCAGAACTGTCGTTATGTACGTGAGAAAGCATGCAGCGATAGGCAGGGACGGTAAATGTCAACGCACAGACACGCCCCTTGACGCGCTCTTTGAAGGCAGCAACGACTTCGTCCGCGGTTGTAGTTGCTCCAAACGGCTGCACCATGATCAATAGCGAGCGGAACGGATGACGTTGACAGAGAGCAGCACCAGAATTTCCCCTTTATATCGCAAGGGCCGGTTGGCCTCAGGGCGAGCTGAATCAGATAGGGAACTATGTTTACTCACGGACGTTCGGCGCTCTAGCATTGACGTCGCAACGCTTACGCCGGGCGTGCATTCCTGACTACAGTCGTTTTGCCGCGCAAGAGTTTACAATCGGCATAAGTAACAGGGATCGACACAGATGTTCACATGAGACGATCTTTATCCCCGATGCAAGGTGCATGGAGGCCGAGGAAGCATTCTCCTGACGTCTTATCATGGCTGAATAACGTAGCAAGTGGCAACACAGGGAGGCAAGTGCGGGCCGCTGTAGGAGATACATACGTCGCAAGTGCGATGGTCCATTGGTTGTTTGGAGTAACGAAGCGTGCCAACTCGGAGGAACCCCGACAATCTCTGAGACTTGGAAGACGAGCCGTACAGCCGGTCAGAATGCGCATCGTCGGTCAGGTTTGTCGTGTCAGAAGCAGCCCACCGCTACGACAATATGGTCGGGAAGTGAAATTTAATGGGACGCAGCAGACCACAGTACAAGTTCAGAAGAAGTGGTAGGCAGATGCAAAGCAGGTCGCAGTCGTGTTTGACCGAAAAAAGCGAATAGGAAACACCGCCAGCGGTCCCGATATGTTGCCAGCCTGAGTATCAGCCAAAGTCGCCATCATGATCCTCTGCATTACGCGAATCCACAAAGCCCGTAGCGCAGCGCTCGCTTCCTGTTTAAATCCCGGATGGCGAGCGCAAGGTTGTAGCTGGAAAAAGGTAGCTTTTCAAATCCCGCCGCGGCACCTTCTCCCCGTCCCGTCCCACCAACTTCTCTACAGTATCCAAGCGCCGTCGAGCGTCCGGAAATGCATGGAACGCTAACACGCGGCTCAGGAGCCACTATAGTATTAGCCCAGGGGCGCGGCGCCTGGTGAAATCCCGCGAGTACGTTATTGTCTTCGAATTTGGTTGACTCGCCATACTGTACTGTATTCTTCCGCGCGAGGACGGAATACGCGCACGTTGTCGACGGCTGCTGTCGCTCAACACGGTCGGCCTGGACGCGTGCGATCCACAGTTTGAAGATAGATAGACCTCGTTCATCTCCGTCGGCCAGATAGTAATACCATCCTCAGGAGCCCGCCATAGCATTCATTCCAGAATGCATGTGTAGCCAGCCGGTCATGAGTCACTCGCACATGCTACTTGCATCGAGCACACGTACAGACAGCAATAGCACCCGCGCACGCTCCAGGTCAACCAACCAGCCGGCAGACAGTGGCATCATGGAATCAACACACTACGCCCATGATAGCAAAGCTCACCTCGCCATCCCCTGACAGCGCATTCGGTCTGAATCCTTCCTTCTCACTGGCAGCTCTCCCGCCATATCGGAAGTCTCCTAAACCGGGAGCGTGCTGCTGCTGGCACAAGGATTCTTCTGGACCGGTGGCATTTCATTTCCCTCCTGGACAATGCTTCGATGATTGCGGTTCCTGTCTGCCTCAGTGCAATTTTGGTCCGCCCGTGCGAGGGGCGCGTGGACTTGAAGCCTCGAGGGAGATCTTCATCTTCGCTGTTTACAAACAACCAAGTCTATGAGCGCGTTTGGATTCCGCGTTACGCAAACCGTAAACGGTGTTGAGGGACGCGGTGGTGCGGCAATCTATGTACAGTCTATGTCGAGCAATCAAGAAAGCAGCGGCGATTGTAAATGTAAATGTAATCGGCAACTGGAGGTGCACAGCTGAGGCAGGTAACATAGCAAAAACAAAATGTACACAATCAGTCGCGACGTGTAGGCATACAGACGTAAAAACATGATAATACACAGCATTAGGGGGACGACGCAACTTAAGACTGTAACTCAAACTGGGGCGGTAGCGTTCCGACGACGACGATGAATAAACAAGCAGACGGCCGTTTCATAGGCGTTCAGCGGCCATGGCGGGACTCTGCGCGTAAACATCTGTCAGCGACGTGAAGCACGCGGAGAGGAGAGTGTGTGGGCCGTGGTTAGCACAACGACATCGTGAAGGGCGCTGTAAGAGGGGACGTACGGGCAAGATAGTTGGGAACGGGCGCCGCGGGGTACGGCGTGCGCGAGCGCTGGTAATATTGCGCGGGCGGCGGGGCGCGGGCGTATGCTACAGGAGGAGGCTGCTGCTGCTGCTGCTGATGATGGTGGCGACTCGGGGCGGGGAAATATTCCGGTGGCGGGATTACCGGTGGCACAGCATGTCGATTCGGCGGCTGCGAGTGCGACGACCGCGGCGGCTGCGGGGCAGTATTATACGGCTGGTACGGCTGCGGCGCGTGCGCGGACGGGCCAGGCATGGGGCCTGCTGCGAAGATGAAGAAGACACGCTGTCAGGGCCGCGATCGACACGGGGCGGCGCGGCGGACACTGACCACGGCTGGTGCTGTGCGGGTCGTAGCGGCCGCCGACGGCGGTCGCTGGCCGATGCGGCGGCGGCGGCGGGTGCGACTGCGACCTGGGCGGGTGGAACGGCTGCTCGAGCGTGGGCATCGTGGACGGTGGGGCCGCCTGGGCCGGCAGCGTGCGCGCGCGGGGCCGGAGCTCGTGCAGGCGGCCGCGCACGATGAACACGATGTATTCGTGCAGCTCGGGCCGGTAGCGCCGCCAGTCCACGCGGAACGCGCTGTAGCTGCCGAACCTGTAGTCGCCGTGCACCTTGCGGTCGATGGCGGGCAGGTCGCCGTCCAGCCTGTGCGCGTGTGCCACCGGTCAGTCAACGAAGTCTAGTACTAGTAGGCGGCGACAACGCACTCGGTGAGCACGGCCTCGACGTCGTGGGCCAGGTCGTCCGGCAACGGCGGGTTCGAGACTGAGAGCAGCTGGTTGCGGACGGCCTCGAGCTTGTGCTGGTACCTGGCAAACTCGCGGTAGCCCGAGAGGGTGTAGAGCACGGTCAGGCGGTCGATTATGGTGTCTATGCGGCCTCGCACAAGCGGCAGCGTCGTCGCCTGGGCAGCCATGATGCAAAGACTGTAGCTATAAGCGAGTCCGAAGGAGTGACGGCCACATCCGTCTGCAACCACGACGGTTATAAAGACAAGAGCGCACAATGACGTCCGGTAAATAGCCGACCAATACTTACTTAGCTCTGCATCCTGACTTATAACCTCGTCTCACCCAAGCATCCCGACGCCCGAGGCACCCAGCCAAATCTCAGGAGCGGTGCACCCGCGTTGCTGCAGTGCAATTAATACGCCGAGCCAGCCGTGCGGGCCTGCGCTGTCGCTAGCGCTCCCGCAACGTCAACTTGATACGCGCCAGCTTTCCCGCTCGGGGCCTCGTGAGAATCGTGCCCTGAGCGCCGAGTCACGACACGCGCAAGCCTGCTGCTTCCCACTAGTACTCCCTCCGGCCAGTGCCTGCTAGCAACTCGAAGATCTGGCTGTTGCAAGTGCTATCTCTGTCTCTACCCTAAATCTCACTTAAGGCGATACGCAGCCACGTCGTGTGCACTGTGCGCTGCACCGCGCCGCGCCTACCACAGTAGCGCTGTTTTCACCGCGGAAACGGCTCGTCAAAGCCTAGGGGGACCAGGCGGCATGATGCACGGCGAGGCGGGAAGGCGCTGCGCTGCATCTTTGCGCGCGCCTTCAGGGCACCGGGGCGATTAATTCTGAGTCTGACTCATGCGTGGTAATGGCTCAGTGCAAACATAGGGATGGCGAGCGAGCAACGTTCGCGATAGCGAGAACTGCGGGCCCGGCTCGGGAATGGGAATGGGAATGCTGCCCAGGCCCTGCAGGGAAAGCTGCCGCGCGCACGGTCGTTTGTCCGATGGCGTGGTGAACGTCGCTTCACTTCCCAGAGTTTTTGTCCGCGGCGGAGGCTGCACGCTCATCAAGGGGTACATACATACCAATAGAGTTTAAGAAACAAAACATCGTGCTTGTCACGTGGATGAGGCCCTCTGCATTGTGCCTCAGCCTGTGTGAGTAGTGATACGTACAAGCAGAGCAGGCTGGCAAACGAAGTCGGGTTTCTTCAGAGGGAACGGGAGTCACAGTGCTGAGTGACTCGTTTTGACTTCGTTTTGACACATGCGGGCGCAAGAATATCATCAAACATTTACTCCGCCTCTATAAAATATTCTCTTAGCTTCTTTCATGTCAGAGCTTGGGGTAGCCGATGTGCCGAAGCCTGTGAAACTGCTCGTGAGTTGCAGGTGACAGCTTTTGAGCTCCGCTACGGAATCCGGATGTAAACATCCGAAGTCCGTTCCACCACCGTCATGCTCCGTTTGTCCGATGCGGCGTGGTGTGGTGATCGAGGTGAACGTCGCTCCCCTTCGCAAAGTTTTTGTCCGCGGCGGGGCTGTATAACGGCTACACGCCCATCAAGGGGCAAATATCAATAGACTTCGAGAAACAAAACATCGTGCTTCTCACGTGGACGTCCGACGAAGGGTCTCGACATTGTGCCCCGGCCCGTGAGGGTAGTCATACGCGCAAGCACACCAGACTTGCAAACGAAGTCGGGTTTCTTCAGAGGTAACGGGAGTCACAGTACTGAGTGACTCGTTTTGACTTGGTTTTGACACCTGCGGGCGCGAGGAGATCATTAAAAATTTACTATCCCTGTAAATATATGCTTGTATCTTTCTTTGTGACAGAGCCGGAGGAGGCTGGTGTGCTGAAGCCTGTGTGATTCAAGTTGTTCGTGAGGGAGGTATTGAACTCCGCTACGGACGGTCACCACCTCCAGAGTCCGTTCCACCACCGTCTTATTCAGCGGCTGCTTCCACGCGCACGACAATGTCTGCCGAAGACGATGCAATACATAAGTACGATAAAGAATGTCGAAGATGACAACTGGGACGGACCAGTGGAGCCCTGGTAAAGGTCCAACCAATTACATTACCATTACGCCCGAAGATAATATAATGGGAATAAGTAATGTAATAGGTTGTAATACATTATAATACATTATATTTCGCATGTGGCACCTGTGCCTAGAGTACAGGGAGAGGGGTAAGTATCAAGGACGATTCTATTCAGAAACCCCCTTTCCCGGAGAAACCGGTTTCCATCACGGTGATAGATTCTCTGAGTCCGCCGAATCCGAACACAAGGATGATTTCTCCCCAAATTATATTGTATAGAGACAGGCACTGAGTCAAATCTGCCCAGCCGCACCATATTGTAATGATATCGATCGGTAGATAAGGCCAATATATTTGATCATGTTGTTTACATTCTCCATTTAATTCCTCCTGGAACTGTGTGCACCGCACAACACCGTGCAGCCATGCAGTTAAAAGCACATCTCACGAAGGCAAAGGTCTAATAATAGATGTTTCGTCCATTCGCAAGACGTGGGTAAGGTAACGAGCAGGTGACGGCAGCGCCAATGACCGCCGCTGCCAGTTTTTCCGGAGTTGTGAGCTGAGAGACTTCCCCAGTGCCAACGAGTTTGATATAAACTATGCTCCATTTCTCAACCACTCATAGCCAAAATAAAAGAGCAGCTTGACGGATTCAACAGCTGCGCCGAGTGACTGGAGCGGCTGATCGCATCGATCTTGCGGATCAGAGTCCTTATCTGCGCAGAAACCCCAGAAACAGGGGTTTCTCAATAGAATTTTCCAAGTATCAACTACTTGCAAACTTACTAGATGTTCACCAGTGTAATCATCGACACTATATGAGATGCATGGGGTGGCATATTGGCCGAAAATTGGTCTTGCAGAGGCTGAACACACTCCGGAGGCAGTTGGTGCAGATCAATCAATAATCACTGAAGCAAAGGACCCTTGGTAGATGCTCTCACCATGGTCTGAGGTGTCCAATCAGTATATATGAGAGTCCCACACCTACCATCACGGGGAAATCAGACCTCTCATCTCTCACAAGCCTGATATCTTGCATCATAAGGCTTATAGGCGATACAATGCATTACAACCAGTTACAGGGAAATTACGGGGCCACGTAGAATAATCGTAATAGATAATGTAATATAATCACATTAAATGGGTAATTAATGTATTTAGTTGGAGCTTTAAGCCCTGGGCATAGGTTCTTACTAGGTTTTGCGGCACTGTCTGTTCTCCCCCAATATTCCATGCCATGCGAGATCTCTTCCGATCCTGGCGGCCACATGACGGCTCTAATACTTATCTCTGGAAAATGGATATATTGGAACGAGAGAAGGATACACGACAATGACAGCGTGAAAGTCGTAGTTCACCTGTGTGAACGTTCCCAACGATAGTGGCGATCCAACATGCAGGAGGTACATACAAACCGAGCAGATACGAGTACACAATTGCGCACTAGTGATATAAAACACCGTTCCATCCTTCAGAACCTAGGATATATAGCCTGTCAGGCAACGAGACGGAAGGTCGCCGCTCCAGATACTGAAGTGGCGGAATTGATGAGACCGGTCGAGGAGGAGGTGACGTACGCGTTATTGCTCAACGCCTGGATGGTATACGTCCCCGCCGCCGCCGCCGGTCGGATGAGAAATGTCTCCCAGGTACTGGAGTGGCGCGGTTAGCGATCAACGGCGCGACGCCGTCGATCTCGCCAGACACGAACTGGCTGTTGAGCGTGTTCTGGATGCTCCCTCCGGCGGTCCCGCTCATAGGGGCAAGGACGAACTTCGTCGCTGCGCTGGCAGAAGTGGCGTCTGCGATGAGGGTCTGGCGCGCGGTGGGCGATGTGACGTAGCGGCCGCTCGACACCTCCTGGATGGCGAAGGTGCCTACTGGATTGGCGGCGGCGACTGCCACAAGCCGGTATTTCGAGCCAGTGCCAGTGGTAGCGCCGCTGTTGATGATGCTGCCCGAGGTCGTCTGCCAATACATATTGTTCGAGAGCGCCTGGATCAGGTATGTACCATCCGTCTGGGCTACGAACACAAACGTTTCCCAGGTACTGGCAGCTGCGCGATTGACGACCAGGACGGACTTCCCCGTGTCGTCGGCGGACACGAACAAGCCAGTGGAAACCTGCTGCAAGGAAGATCTGCTAGATACGCCTGCCGCTAAGAAAGCCGTGGCAGACGCCTGCGGCACGTTCGCGTGCAAAGTCGTGTCTTGGGGCAACACGGAGACGAACTGGCCGGAAGCGACGTCCTGAATGTAGACGTTGCCAGTGACGGGCGACGACGGAGGCGGTGGAGTTCCCGGGTCACTCGGCGGCGTACCAGAAGAGGGAACAAGGCGATACTTTGTGGCTGACGCGGCTGTCGTCAGGCTATTGACGAGAGCTCCGGATGACGCGGTGGCAACATAACGTCCGTTGGACCCAGCGAAGATCGTATACTAATGACGACGTGAACACGGCGTCACATTCATGAATCATGCTGCTCACCTGGTCCGTGGTACCAGAGACCGGTGATAGTTTGAAAGCCTCCCAGGTACTAGCGACGTCGCGGGCAGCCACCAGCGGATTCGTACCAGTCTGGTCTGCAGTAACGAATTTGCCTGTGACGACGTTCTGTATGGTGTTGGAGCCTGGCTGCCATACGAGCTTGAAGGGCGTTCCTCCGCTTGAAGCAGTGGCAGAAGCGACGAGATTCGGAGCGGCAGCCGTGGAGACAACGTAGCGACCAGTGGAAACGTCCTGCAGCAAGAATGTGCCTACAGGAGAGTCTTGAGACGCGGTACAGATTGCCTGACCCGAAGGATTGGGACGAGTACTCAAAAAGTACAACTGTAGAGCGCGAGTGAGTCAGTGCAACGCGGAAAAACTAGAGGATCAAACCTGGTTGCTGGCCGTGTTACCACTTCCCCAACTCATCAATTGCGACGAGCGTATGGCTGCGTCCTGCGGATTGGCGTTGGAATAGGCCAAATAGATCACGCTCTTCCAGGCATCGTCGATCATGCCATCTGCGAGTTCACCGGCCGTATAGTTGATCACATTGTTCACCCAAGGCGCAACGTAGAGAGCCTCGTTAACTGGCGTGACGGGAAGAATCTGAATGGCCGCAATCTCGACTTTTTGGTCTCCCCAGAACCTGCAAAATATGAGCACGAGATGTGCAGAACATAAAAGGACGCTCACAGCCAAGCTCCAGCCTGCCAATCCTGGACATTGCCTGTTTCTATTTAGCATTCCGTGCTCCCACTAGCGCCGACAAGCGCGGCTCACCAATTGTGATGAGGTTGCGCAAGCCAGCCTCTGGGTAAGGATTGTCGCGAGCGGTCGGGCTTGCGGTCGGGTCCAGGTGCCAGTAGACCCTGGATCCTTCCTGCTCGATTGCGAGAAGAAGTCGAGCAAAGTTTCTCAAGTCGGTGTTGTTGGTGGCTACCGCGTATAGAAGGGCGCCATAGTAGCCATTGATACCCTACGCCACAGGTCATTAATGTGGCTTCTGCCCGTGAATGGCATGACGCACCTCGCTGCTCGATTCTTCATCTCGAGAACCTGCACCTCCAGCGACACCCGACGCTGAGAAAGTGTGAGGTCGAATTTACAGCACACGGGATAACACACACCCCAAGAATGGCCGGCGAACCAATCCATATGACGAACGACAGTGAAATATGGATCTTGCGGTGAAGGGTTCACGATGTCGCGCGCGAACCACTGCAGCATGTCTCCGTTGGTACTCGTTCCACGTGCCGGCTTCACTGTCAACCAAGACGGGTCGAACTTCGCGATAACGGCAGACGCGGCGAGGAAATATCCACTGAGGAGAGGCGAATGAGTACGAATTTGCAGTGCGCCAGAGATTCATGCGCACTAATGAAAGTGGTGGTCGTTGTAAAATCCGTTGCCTGAGGCAATGTCAGACAGTGTACGACGAGAAGCAGTCGACTGAACAAACCGAAGTCAGGACCGGGATCGGCAGCGGCCAACTTGTCGATGACACCGCCCCAGCCTGTCTCATATGCTGCGGTAGCAGTGGTCGAGGTCGTGTCGGTCTGGCGCGCATAATTAATGTTCAACTGTCGGCGTGTCACCTGTGGATACACACCCAGAAGTTATAAGCAGCCTTCAACCAAGTAACGACGGTGTTGCGGAGGTCGGTGCGACCGATCTGATCCGCGATGAGGCTAGTCAACCGAAGAATTAGCCTACGTGACGGCCGTTCAGCAAACCAGAACGTACGCCAATCGAGAAACAGCGGCGACTCTGCCGCCCCAGTTGTAGAACTCTAAAAGAAGGAGGTCGAACAACGTCAGCGTGAGATCGGAAGCAGAACGTCAGCAACTGTACCGTTCGGAATTGGTGGGTCGCCGAGATTGGCAACCTCGAATTCCAGTGTTCGTGTCAGCTGCGACGTGCACGACGAGTGGATCGCGCGCGGGGCGTTGAAGTCGATGGTGGTGAGAGCATATGGGAGCCGCCACACGTTGCCAACGTTACCGTACATCCAGCCTTTCGTGGTCAAATAACCGATGGCCGACGTGGCGAGGAAGTTTGAATTCTGAAGTCTCAGCCTAACAGCAAGCGTCAGCGCCATCGCTGGCGGTTATGCGGACGGATTTGGCACACCTGTGATGGGGCCAGGTCAGCATGAGAAGATTGGCAGCGTTGCCGGAGACAGTCCAGGTAAAGCTAAGCGTCGCAGTGTCCCCGCTGAAGGTATAATCCGTCGTCACAGCTGTGGGGTAATTGGCGACATAGGTGTCCAAAGTCGTCTGGTGTGCGGGATCGTTCAGTTTAACCATCCTGAGAACGCCAGTGAATTGGGCGCTAGCACGAAGCGCCGTGGAGGATGCCGAAAGAGAGATCGCTCCATTCAAGGAGTAGATGAGGTAGGTGCCGATGGCGGAAACGACAGTGAACTTTGTCCCAGAGACGGTGGCTAATACTAAATGAGTAATCTGTTGCCAAGTTAAGTGGCTGTTTATACGCACGTCCCGTCGTCCCAGAGACTGTAGCACCATTAATAGAAGTGATGTTACCGCCGCGTGAGATGAGAAGTGGTGTGGCAGACGAGTACTGAAGCGTGATGTACGGACTGCCCGGCACCAGGGCACTTGTGAGAGTGCCCGTCCCATTGCGCTGGAAGTATTGAACGGTGACACTGTGCTCATCCTTGAAGGAAACATTAGACATGAACCATTCTAGCGCGGTAGTGACGCACCCAGCGCAAGGCCTTGTGATCGGCAGCGCCCCCAGCGTGCTCGACGAAGCTAGCTCCCCAGTCCAACTGTGTTGGCTGATGAACGGATACGCCGTCAAAGTCTATGAGAGCGTCTCAGGCTGCTGTATTCATCTGAAAGAGAGGAGACGGACCTCTCTTCGTGGACACTCCGAACTGTATGGGAGTCAGAATTGTCATGTAACATCGTGCCCAAAACGTTGCGTACTTGAATCGCAGTGTTGGACAGGGAAGACTCGTATGGGAACGGACCAGCGACAACTCTGGACGTGGCGGTATAAGAGGCAGACACTTGCATGACTGCGAGCACGACTCACGCGTCCTGTGTGGGCGGCGCGCCGTATCCCACCCACCACGTGTCCGTCGGAAACGGCGGTTTGAAGTCCTGGAAGAAGGTCCCTGGAGGCGCGGCGTTCGCGATTTGACCTCCAGCGAGGACAGGACGTGAGGTGCCAATGGGTCCAAAGGCAGCACTCGCGGCAAGCGCGCACGATAGTGCGCCGACGAGGGATGAGCGGACGCGGGCGACCATCGCAGCTGGGGTCCGGAGATGGGTAAACTGGCTTCGCGCAACGGCACATCGGTGTGGCGGCACCGTTTTTATGTGTGTTGCGTGTCGCGCGGGCGCGCGCGGGAAGAATCACCGAGGTCACCAGGGAAGCCATGCGTGTGTGTCCCCGTGCGTTTCAATGCACGCCTGATGCAGATGGGCGATCCCAGATAGCTTGCATCGTCAGCGTTGGAAAGCAAACCAAGGGTGCGCGGCTGCTGGCTGGTGGCGGCAGAATGACAAGTCTGGAACTGTCACATGAGGGGCCCAGTGAGCTTGCAGCGCGCTTTCCGAGCGTTGAGCACAGAGCAGAACACCGGGATGGTTGACATTCGCCGTCGTCACGAGATCTCGAGATCGCGTGCCACAGAAGCCCAACCAACTCGCACAAATCAGGCCGCCACGCACAAGTACTGGTGACCAAAATGTCGCCTTACGACTGAATATCTGCGACCAGTGAAGGTGGAGCGGATGGCAAACGCGCATTCAAAAGGCAGAACGTGTTCGAATTCCGGCCACGAAGACGGC
Organism: Auricularia heimuer; assembly: GCA_002287115.1. NCBI lineage: Eukaryota > Fungi > Basidiomycota > Agaricomycetes > Auriculariales > Auriculariaceae > Auricularia > Auricularia heimuer. The sequence continues at coordinate 61,490 of NEKD01000032.1, read as the reverse complement.
GGGATGGCTGTGCTTCGAGGCTCCGGCCCTGAAGGGCGGTAGCAACCCGACTGAGTGAGCTGAATGCACATTGAGTGGGACGTCATGCGCCAGCGGGAATAGCAACGTGCCACTGAATGCGCTGGCGTTGAAGCAGAAGGCCCGCGGCCCACCGGGTCCACAAGCTCCGACTCCCGGCGCATCGGACACATGGTCGAAAGCCAATCTGGTCTTGCAACCATCTTCAATTTGTCTTGCGGCTTGATTCAGTCACGGCCAGGGGAGTCCAAGGGGAGCAATCAATGATATTCAGCCAAAATAGGCAAGATTCCCGGATAATACGATGAACGACGACAGCGACATCCTCAGGCGGTCTCATTTGTCGCATGAGTCAAAGGGACGCCTCTCTGACGCCATAGTAAGAAAAGATTGGCGAATGTCCCAAATCGATGCACTGAGGTCCGTGTGACCCATCCACCTGTCCTTGACCTGTCCCTTTGACGGCGCAGAAAGACTCAGTTGGCGGCATGTGAAGAGGTGGCCTGGATGACCTCACATGTGATTCCTTGTCGAGCTAGACAGACGTGGATGGCTTGCGTCTGCGGCCATGAGACATAGCCGGCGAATGTCAAGTCTGGAATCGGGCGCTTTCGGCCAGCAAACACCTCCCAAAGGATCCAACGACGAGGTGAGCCTTGAGGTATTGCCCATTTTAAGAACACGTTTATTTTTTTAGATGCAAAGTCGTCGTCATGCCAGGAACCTGAGCAAAGCGTCGATGAGCCCTCGATCGCCTCTAATCGTGGAATGTGGTCGACTCAACTCGCACGCCAGTGACCAAATTACACTACAGGCTCTTGACCGTTGGCATGTCGATGATCTATTCTCAGCGGCGGACCTACTCGGCTCAGGTCGAGTGACGTCGTAGAGAGAAGATTGCGCAGAGTACGTTTGACGAATTTACGCTGCTGTTCCCGAACCGAATTTATAAGATAGTCGCTCCCACCAGGCGTCGGGCCATCTCAAAATTCAGGCGAGGTGACGCACCGCGACGCTGTTCGATATGGAACGGTGCGCTTTCATGTCTTCACAGGCATGGCGACCATTATACCCTGTCAATTAGAAACTGGGGGCCATGCCCGACGGCAATGTCGTAAATCAAAGCTGACAGCCTGAGCGTGCAAGATAAGCTCTTCAGGATGCCAATGCCGTCCAATGCGACCTCACCGTGACGCCTTCTTCGGCAAGAACACTGACATCGGCGTGGACGGCACGACGTGCGCCCATGCCCATGCCCAAGCCCTGGTCGATAAGACGTCCTACTACTGACGAGGACAGCGCCTATACCATCATCATTCACTCACTAGAGACATTGCCTTCGTCATGCCGCAGTTGACAGAGACCTAGTCAAGGACTCTCGCAGATCAGTGACGATCTCGGTGCAGCGGCAAACGAACCACGGCGAGGTGCAATTCAACTATGACTGCGAGCGGCTCCCAGTCCCACGGTCTATGCAGCGGTGAATCTGGGCGTGGGTTGCCGTTCAGCACGCCTATGGTAGGCAGATACGTGATTGCTGCACAGGAAAGCGGTTGGTGTGTCGTCTGGGAAGCTGAGAAACTCGGCCGCAGTGCCTGCCATACGAGTGCCAGTAGATCGACTTGCTGACCGCGAAGTCCGAGATCAAATCCCAGGCATTACCCCGGGTTCCGGCCAGAGAAGATGAGTGAGCACCTTGGGGCAAAGCCGCCAGCACTTTAGACCACAGGTGATCCGTCTTTAAAGTAACATCGAGCATCTTTTGAGGGCCTCTGCTGGGTTGATATGTCGTTGTGCATAGGTTCCATACTGCCACTCGCTTTTAGCAGTCAACCAGAGGACTATGTAGTCAGGGGCGCAAGGATTAGAAAGTTGACTTGCATGATATTGCCGCTGCGTAGCAGGTTACGCAGGAGAGTCCGGCACGATGAAACGGTGGAGAATCAGGCCCGGGCTAAAACCGTAGGCTGACGACGTTCTCGCACAATGAGGGACCCTGAGCATCAGCAGTAAATGGGATGCAATCAAGGTGACCAGCGCGGCCGACCTATTCGCTTCGCGGCCTGCGCAGATTCATGGACTCACGGAGGCAGCGGAGAGCCGGGTTGCAAGCATCGGCGCAAGCAGCAGCGCAGGGCACACAGTTGACACGCAAGCCGGCGGACCTATAGCATCAGCGGCTGTAATAACCTTTTCGATAACCAGAAAGAGCCAGGCTTCCAACCATCAGGAGGAAGAATTGAAATCCGAGAATGAGAACGGGAGCAACCAGATCAAACTCCGCCCTAGCTCTGCTCATCCTTTGTCGTAACGCCACCCGCCACTACTTGAGATGCTATACTCTATGCCCCACCCTGAATTTCGACAGAAGCTCGACGGTGATTTAAAAACTAGCGTACGAGCGCTAGGAACTTGCCTTACATCGACTACGTGCGTTATGCCTGGGATACGTTCCGCGTGGACATTGACTCTGGCTTTTCATTTAAATTTGCGTCAGTGCGGACGAATACGTGCGTGCTCGCGATGAAATCTACGAAACGGTGGCTCGTGTGCTGCAGCCTATTTCCCAGCAGTTAAACCAGCGGTCCAAAGTGAATCAGCTGCCCAAAGAGCTCTTTCACTTCATTGTCTCCTTCTTGTCGCCCAGGGACTTGTACGCGTCTGCTCTCGTATGCCGTAGCTGGAGGAACATGCTGCTGGCCACTCCTGCTCTCTGGACCCGTATCTGTCTCATCCAGCGTACTGCCCATCGTTCAAAGTCCCTGGCGGCACTACTAGATCTCTTGCTTTCGAGGAGCTGTGGGCTTCCTCTCCAATTCGAGTTTCAATCCTTCGTAATCGAAGATCTCGCGGACAAGGCTGTCTATGGCTGTTTTGCAGACGGGTTGATCGCTCACATGGGCCGCGTCAAAGAGCTCTCCTTGGTCGTTCCTCTGCCGACGGAGGATGCCATTTACGAACGCATTTTGACAACTGCAGCACCGTGTCTAGAACGCTTCAGGCTTACTCTGACTACGGATCGCATGATGCGGCTACCGAGCTCCTTGTTTCCCGGCGCGACTCGCCTACGCCACGTCTCCCTGATCGGGCCGTACCTACCAGTAGAGCACTGTCCAACTCTGCAACCCGTAACTCATCTCTCGTACGACCCAAGCGACATCGAAGACGAAGACATCGGGCGCATCCGCGATCTCTTTCCCGCGCTGCGGAGTCTGACGTTGCTCGGCGTCGACTGCCAGAACCACGACGGCGCGGAGACCTGTCTCGTAGCCCTCGACACTCTGCGCCTGCCCAACATCCACCGCATCTACTCGGTCATCGCGTGCTTCCCCAACGCGCGGTCCTTCTGTCTGAGCTCGGCGCTGGGAATGCACAGCGAGCAGGCGCTGCAGATGCTCCTGACGGCGCGAAAGATCACATCGCTGGACCTGGCCTGGCGCCCGTGCTACATGGACGTCGCCCGCGTCCCACTGAAGGGGAAGCACCGCCGCCTAGCTCTCAGGCTGAACGGCGTCGAGGTCGCCGTGGACCTGTCGCCCGCGGAGGTGGCGACCGCCCTGCGCACCTGCGCGCCCCCGCTCGGCCCGCACCTCCGCAGCCTGGCGATTCCCGACGACATCTTCTGCATCCTCATGGAGACGATGCTCACGCATCTGCGCGCAGTGACGATATACGTCTCCCGCGCGGACGAGTGGCCCGGGGGACTGCTCGAGGAGGTGCCGGCAAATCTCTTGCAGGCAACGTCGCTGTGTCTCGTGCTTCAGCGGGACGCACGGGGACTCCGTCTATCGCTGATTGCGGAATTGGTAGACAAGTTCTTCGAGCTGCGGAAGTTGCGCAAAGTCGTACTCTGTGGGGCGTACGGCGGGACGCGAAGCCCCGCCTACCGCAGCCTGCGCCGCCTCTTGCCATCGCATGTGGACATCGTATTGCAGCCGCGGCCTGCGGACGACTTTGCGCCCTGGGTGTGGACCTTTCCCGAGGCGGACGCCATCCATATCTAGGTGCGGCCGGGCGCGTCAGGGTCTGATGGACGGAGAGGAATCACTGAGGAATGTACGGTACATCACATATTGTAGCATATACATCACATCTGGATTAATCATCGCTACGCTAGACATCCGAACTCGATTCATCTGCAGAGACGTCCTGAACGTCCCAGACGCCGCGCCCCGCCAACCAATCGCGCTCCCACAAATCCACATACCCATCATGCGTCTCGCGCCGATCATCCAGCAAGCGCACACGGCGGTCCGTCTTCCCAAACTCCCTGACAAGCCGCACATTCTCCTCCAGCAGGGTGGGCTCGTCGCGGAGGTTCGTCACGTCCACAACCAGCATCTCCAGCCGCGGTGAGTCCGAGGCGAGGGCCACCTTGAGCGCGGGCCGGAGCGACTGCGGGAGACACCCGTTCTGCTTCAGGCCCCGCACGTTGGGCGTCCAGCCGCACTCGTGCAGCGCGAGCGCGAGGTGCGTCAGCGCGGGCAGCGCGCCGAGGATGGCGCGCATGCGCTCCGCCGCGCCGACGCCCTGTGTGGGCGCGATCAGGGGAAACATCCCGAGGATGCGCGCGGTGCCCGACAGCGCCGCCGCGTCCTCGAGCTGGAACTCCAGCAGCGCGTCCCGGAAGTGCACCTCGCGCGGCCGGAACAGCGGCGACGCGAATTGGCGGTACACGACGAACTGCGCGCAGATGGCGACGATGGCGGACGGGTCGAAAGCCGCGAAGAGCGCGTCGGGCATGGGCGCGTAGGAGCGGTAGGCGCCCAGCAGGAAGACGCGGCGGACGTCGCGCAGCCATTTGCGGTTCGTACTACGGGCGGCGATCTGCTCGAACTTGTCGCGGTTTTGGCTGGTGATGACGAGCGTGTGGTAGAGGATGGGTCGCACAAGATGGTTTACCGACGCCGATACCAGACAGAGTGAAGCCGTCCACCGCAGTTGGGCGGATTCGACGCCGGAGAGCGCTGCGTGTCGCAGGATTGCATGCACGAGTTCAAGAGGCAGGTCGACGAATGAGCTCGCTGTCGTGGGCATCGTGCTACAGTAGTGGTAATTTAAATGGAAAGGAAAGCAAAGACTCGGAAGGAAGGAAGCGGAGTTTTCACGTACATAGCTGATGGATAATATGATCCTCTCTGAGTCTAACGAACTGCGCAATATCGATTAGCTTTCTCCGGACTGCGGGATGCATGAGTGCTTACATATAGGTAATCAATAAGTAGGTGTACCCATTCCGCAGTCCGGTGAAAACGGTCAAAGGTCATTGCAGGGTGGAGAGTCAGTCTGAGTCTCCTGTAACGTTCTAAGTCATTACAGTAAAATAGTGGAGAGAACCATCCGCAAAGCAAGTACAGTACGCGTAAACTCCGACTCCTTCCTTCCTTCCTTCCTCTACTATCGAAGCGGCTTTGCGGGAAGAGAGTTTGGAAATGCTGGAATGCCGGACATGACCGTGACGAACCTCGAGCCCGGCGACAGACTTTGAGGACAGTCGTGTGCAGTTGCGTGAGGTCCGGGATGGGATGGGTATTTGGAGCTTTGGGAGATTGACAACTTCGGCCGGCTACGCCAGCAGCCCACCTTGCTTGCCTTAGTTCAGGGCCACAAGAGATGGTTGCAAGCAAAACAATCAATATTGAAAGACTACAGTCAAGATATTGGAGCACTCTAGGTATGAAGGACTCCAGTAAGAGTGTATAGTAGAACTAGATGGGATCATGGACGAGTGGAGACGAGTGGGACCGTGGGTGCAACTATGCACAATTGTGCGGGGCTCAAGACCGGCCGCTCCAGACAGGTGGTGTACATACTTGATGTCTACATGAAGACGCTCTTCTCCTTCGCAATGTGACCATGTATGGCATAAGCCCGTGGACTGCACGACAACACTTCAAAATGCATCCCTTCTCGGCCAATTTGTTTGGGAGGAAATTGCCTCGATAGTAGTTTGCAGGGAGCGTACAGCAAGCTACAGCGAGATGAAGAGGTCGAGTCTTTTGTTTGTGGACTCTGTGCTCGGGTTGCGTTTAGGCCAACCGTCGGTACAGGGCTCCAGGGCGGTGAAGTTCTATGGAAGATACGTACAGTAATTGACGAGCCTTGACCCACACGGTTGAACGGTGAAACTTCTACATGCCAACTGGCTTGTCGACACCGTCAACGTGATTCTAGCCTGCTTATTCAGCTGAAGTCAAACGGGAGGAGGCTGCTGAGTCATAAAGTACACAGATGAGGACGAGGCGGATCAATGTCGGATCCCCATCACATCACAAGAAAGAGGCGGACAATTATGAGACAAACCCTTATTCAACTTCGGCCGGCTATGCCAGCAGTCCACCTTGCTTGATTTAGTTCAGTCCGAGTCTGCGGCGACGAAAATGCAGTGCAAACGAATGACATTGGCAGTAACGACAGTGAAGTATCATAGGTATGGGTGAATCAAGACAGCGTAGCATTACTAGCGGTAGGCGACACGGGCGGCGAGGAAGCACGCACACGTTTTGTGGGGCTGAAGGAAAGCGGTCGTTCAAGGAAGTCAATGCGCTGAATGTCGGCAGTGAATACGCTCTTCTTCTCCTTCCTGATGCGCGACCACGAGATAGTGAAGTGCACAACGACAAGCGCTCCCTTCATCTTGACCCGATCGTTGGGGAGTAGGAGGTCCCCGCGATAGTAGTACGCAGGCAGCGGTGAGACTACGAGGTCGAGCTTCTTGATCTCTTCAAGGTGCTCGGGTATCTTGGAGCTCGGCGGCCAAGGCCAGCCGTCGAGCTCGAGGGAGGCATTGCACGAAGTGTCTAAGAAAGATTGTCAGTCTTGGCCGTGACAGGTTGGCACATTACGTACCAACAGGCTTGTAGATGTCGTCGGCATCGTACTCGACCTCACGAGCCTTTTGGAACTCGGCTTTATCCTGCTGACTATGTCAGCGCAGTATAGCGAGCAGTAGACGACATTACCATGAAGAGCTTGTGGCTGAGCTGAATAGTACCATCCTTGATGATGTTGATTACCGTAAAGTTGTCCGTCTTCTCGCGGTTGTGTGTGTTGAGGACAGCGGCGGTGTTGTTGAGTACCACCGGCCATGACGCAGCAAGGTCAATGGCGTCTATGGCATCGCTCTCCCAGGCTTTGCCAAGCTCCGCGGTCGCTTTGGTCTTTGCGACTGGGAACATGCCGCTGTAACCAGTATCTGCAGTAAGCTTGAAGCTCGTCGTGCCGCTGCGGAAGCGACCGTAGCAGATAAAGGTTGCGAGGGTTTGTTCCTTGGTCGCCGCATTCTTCTGGACGCAGTACGTGGTCCCACTAATGTCCTCCCAGAAGAGCGAGTCGAGCGTCGCCGACGTGAGCACATTGTGCAGGTTGAAAGGGTCTTTAGCGAACTCCTTCCAGGCTTTCGGGAGCAGGCTGTCCTTGTCGAGCGTACGCTTGGCCATGGAGGATGAGAAAAAGATACGATGATGATGATTGAAATCCCGCTCACACGGAAGTTTCACTGTACAGTGGCTCTCAGCAGCCATGAACGCGCCGCCATATTCTCGCGAGGAGGAACACACGCTCTTGATGACGCTGACTACGAACAATATACGCGCCGCGTTAAGCGACATCAATTTTACGTTTGCGGCAAAACGCTCAAAGTCGCGCCTCGTCAATGAGGTCCTCGCCCTTGCTGAAGACCACAAGGCGCCACTCCTTCTCACCGCCGAGGAACACCAGCGTCGCAAGAGAGCCCGGGAGGCAGAAAGCCGTCACAAGCGGCGTGTGCGTGCGCGCCTGCAGTCTGTCCCAAATCCGGTTGTCGACAGCCTTGACGACTTCTTGCGTCTGCCGAGTGACGATGAAGTTCGCGCATGCCATGCGGCCTTCCTCGAAGCGACCAGTAACGCAGCTCTTGCTTCTTCTGTCTGCGTAGTTTGCGCACGCGAAGTATCTGCAAGCGAGTGTCAGTTGTTGTGCATCGACGACATCCGAGTATCGATCTTCTCGAGACGACAACGGGACCAGCAGCAGCGGCAATGTACCAGCGAAAGCTTCTCGTTGTCAATCGACTTCGCGAGGTGGAAGGGAAGACACTCGGCGATGTGTGCGGAGAGTGTCTCGGAGCTCTGTCGAAGAGTCAGCTGCCAAAGCATGCGCTCGCAAACGGGCTCTGGGTTGGCGACATACCATACGAGCTTCAGGATCTTACACTCCCGAGCAGCTCCTGGTGTCGCTGCAGTTCCCACGCGTCTTTGTCTACAAGCTCCACCCAAAGGACAAGGCGGCGCCTGGTCAACCGGAGCAGCTTCAGCGCGGCATGGCGGGCAATGTGGTCTCGTTCGAGTGGAACATGGACAAAATTCTGGACATGCTGTCTGGAAACATCATGCCACGGCCTGCGACCGTCCTTGCGTCCGTAATTGCGGTGTCTTTCATTGGCACAGGCAAGTTGCCGAAGAAGTGGTTGAACACGACGTTCCGCGTGCGGCGGCGACGTGTATACGAGGCCCTGTGCTGGCTGAAGGCAAACAACCCTCTGTATGCAGGGTTTGACATCAGCCTCGAGCGTCTTGCATCACTGCCCGAGGACGGCATACCTGTCGAGATTGCACTCAATGTTCGACACAACTCCGATGGTCGAGCAGCGGCACAGGAGCGCGAGACATACGTCCCAGGCGACGAGCCCGATGACGTGCTGCAGGACGACGGTGTAGTCGACGGCAATACTGTATCCTTAGCGGATGTGGTGAGCCAAGAAGACGATGACGAGGATATGGAACGTACGTGTAGTTGAGACACAGTATAACGACCCCTTTACTCAGAGCCGTAGCCATCGTTCCCATCCAGAGTCTAGGCATCGAAGACACGGACTTGACAGCCGTGTCGATGAATCAGATGATGCTGTATGCCCTGGCAAACAGCAAGGACAGCGAGGCCGGGTATGGTGTCCGGCACAGTCGTCAGGCCGTCTCAGACTTCGGTGTTCCACGAACAGGAGAGCCTGAGCCAAGGAACCTGATGGCGGCGTCGTTCCCTCTTCTCTTTCCGTATGGCTGTGGGGGTCCAGAGTCTCCTGCTGCGCGGCAGCTTTCTCTCGAAGAGCACGTTCGGTGGTGCCTCGCAAATCACGACAGGCGCTTTCGCGTCCATCCAACCTTCATCTTCGCTGCGTTCGGCATTGTGCAGAAGCGGAAGGCAATGAATTCAGCGCGCATCAAGATGAAGCGCAAGGACTTTGACGCTCTGTCGCGCTTCACGCTGACTGAAGATGAGCTTCGACGCGCTCAGGACGATGAAGCTGCTCACCGACCCATTACAAACCCTCGCGTTCGGCTTCTGCGGCAGCACGTATGGGCTACCGCCGGTCGTGTCATGGGCTCCGATGCGTCTCGCACCAAGTATCGTAGCGAGATCTGGGGAACGTCGCTGTACCTTAACCCAGTCTCTGTGTGGATTACCATCAACCCGATCGATCTGCATGACCCCATCGTACAGGTCCTGGCAGGGGAAACCATTGACATGGACGCGTTCAATCCAACAGCCGGACCGGACGGAGACGCACACGCTCGAAATGTCGCCAACGACCCATATGCTGCTGCAAAGTTCTTCAAGGTCGTCATTGACTTGCTGCTCAGCAAAGTTTTTGGTATCGACTGTACTTCCTATCGTGTCAACAGTCGGACTGGAATACTCGGCAAAATTAAGGCGTACTTTGGCGTTGTCGAAGCCCAAGGACGAGGCACGCTGCATCTGCACATGCTCATGTGGCTTGTTGGCGCTCCTACAGCAGACGACATGCGCACACTGTTAGAGTTCATACGGGCGAACATTCGTGCTCACCTCGAGGGACTTTCCAGTGCAGAGGAAGTGAAGCACACACCGCGGCAGTCCGATGTTGCATACAGCCGCCCTCCCAACCCGAACAGCCCTGAGTACCGTACGGCATACCAGGATATGGAGAAGCGTGTAGTCCGTGCTGCGCAGGTTCATACATGCAAGATCGAGACATGCAAGAAGCTCACGCGCGACGGGACTCGGAAGTGCAAGCGTCGGGCTCCATTTCCGCTGGCAGAAGCGGACTGGGTTGACGAGGATGGGAACTGGGGGCCGCGATGTTCGTATGGGTACCTGAACTCATGGTGCCCGCCGCTCATCGGCGTGTTACGCGCAAACCACGACATCAAGTTCATTACGAACGGGGGCGAGATGAAGAGCGCAGCGTGGTACATCACGTCGTATGCTGCAAAGGGGCAAAAGCGGACACACAATTTGTCAGCGCTCATGGCCAAAGCGATCGTAAAACACAATGCCAGCGACGCTTACCAAGGTGACATCCGCGAGCGAAATCGACTGTTGATTTACCGCTGCTGGAATGCGCTCAACCGGCAGAGCGAGCTGTCGGCGCCGCAGGTAGTATTGTACTTGATGGGCTGGGGCGACAGCTTCAAGTCACATCATTATGTGCTGCTCTACTGGTCGTCTGTGCATGCGTACCTTTGCCGTAGTTATCCTGGACTGCGTGTCAGGTTCGTGTGTGCCCAGGCTTCGTGTCGCCAGCTAACGCATGAGCAGCAATAAACGGCCGGACGATGAAGACGAGGCGAGTCAAACAACACCTGGAGAAGCAGCGGATGACGATGTAAGTTCAACATGCAGCGGTGCGTGTGCTGCAGACTCACCAGATTCAGGACGATGATGTCGTTACGTTGAAGAGCGATGGCGATGGCCAGCTCCAAGCCTCCTCTCAAGTAACCGATTATATCCATCGTGGTGAAGGTCTGGCGGGGTACAACTTCCTCCACTTCGTTGTGGATACATACAACGAGGACAGGCCATCCCTGCGCCGGCGACAGCAAGAACAGAATGTCGAAGGTCGACCACGAGGTCGCCCGCGTAACGAGCGAGTGCCGTTCACCGAGAACCACCCGCGTGCAGAGAAGATAGAGCGCGTTGTTCGCACAACGGGGCACAACACCCTGCCGAGCATCGTAGGGCGGTACTTCCCACGACGTGCAGACGAGACGAAGCGCGAACTATATTGTGCATCTATGCTCGCGCTGTTAAAGCCATGGCGTTCCTTGTCGGACCTGAAGCGCGAGGGCGAGACTTGGGTGGTAGCCTTTGAGCACTGGGAGCAAGACGAGGCTGGTGTTCACGACAAGGCGGTACTGTCCAACGTCAAGTATTATCACGAAAGCGGATCGGCCGCGGAGAAGGAGCGTGAGCAGTGGGTGGACGAGCCGGCTGACCGTAACGCGGAGCGGACCGCAGTTCCGGCAGAGGAGGACGACATAGGCGAGGATAGTCCACCAGAGATTCCGCTTACGGAAGGCGACCTCGAAGCTTATGTCCAGTCCCTACGCCCAGCCCGAGAGGAAGCGCATGCGGTGAACAGCCAGGGAAGACTAAGACAATGAATACAGGAGTAGGGAGGAGCCGCAGATCAAAAGGGTGGGTGGGTGGAGTATACCCAACACACGAGAGAATAGATATAGAGGTAGAGGTGAAATGGGGATAGGGTCTCGAGTGTGTATGATCAAAACCCGAGTGAGGATCACGAAGACGAGGTAGAACCCGAATTCGTATCCGGAGAGCTAGAGACTACTCGTGTGGAGTCGTCTACGAGAAGAGGGTGCACGGGGGAGGAGGATTGTGAGACGGGAGTGCGTCTCTTCTTCGTCGCTGCACTGGCGAAGTCTATGACTGCGTGCGAACGCGACGAACAGAAGTAGCACGGTTCGGATGGAGAAGTCGTGGTAGGAGAAGAGGGAAGATGGTGTGCAATCACGGGGAGTCGCGACTACGCACCGAGGGAGGGGAAAAACGGGACTTGAAGCCAACGGAGATGGCAGAGGGTGACTGAGACTTCGATTGCGTACGGACTAGAACGGAGGACGGGTGCGAGTACGAGAACTGAGCGCCGGAGTGCGCGATACTGAACTACTGGTGAGCCGGATGCTCGTGAGCCACTGTGCTGAGGGAAAACTACCTAACTACCTATCGCGTTTTATACAGGAGAATGCCAAGCCAATCAAGACCATATTCCGAGCTGTACCGATAATGCCCATGCGATAGGAAGAGTTCCCGATTGTCACATGCGGACTGCGCGCGCCTGCGGGTTGCGCAATCCGTTCTCAGGAGCCAATGAGAGGCCGATTCCGTGAGTGTGTGATTCAGAGTTTGCTCCGAGGAAAGACTACCGATCGTCCACAAGTGTGCTGCGGCCTGCCCTGCCGTTTGGATGACGCCATAGACCGTGGGAAAGTGCGCTGCGATCACGATGACGGGATTCCCCTAGTATGGGTTTCGTGTTCCGCATTTCCCCGGTTTCTCAGGGTGCACATGCTCAGGGACAGTAGAGAGGAAGGATGCCCTAGACCCTGGTCTGGATATGGTCCGAGGTCGCCGCTGGTGACGTGTTCGCGAATGCGCAGGTGCCGATAACGATTTTGGGTGAATGAGTCAGGATCGTTCTCGGTTGCTGGTGAACCCTTGGAACCGGAGACAGCGGCGTCGAGAATATTCCTTCGCAGCCAGGGCGACTGCGCACCTTCGTGGTCGTGGTGTCTTTGCCAGAGTAGCACGCGGTCGTGTGCTGGGACACTTTCGGGAGGCGAACGCGGAACATGCTCGCCTGCTCTTTAGACGGATCGTTCGTCCTTCGCGCATACTCTGGGAGTCTCGAAAGGCAAATCCGGGAGTCGTGCTTGAGGTCCAATAGAAGGGATTGTGGTTGCCGAGTCGTTGTCGCCAAGTTGTCCATGCTGGAGAGATGTCGGGTCTTGCCGGTGTGCGTCGCGTGTTCCATTTCGGGATGCTGTTCTTGTTGATTTGCGGTCTTCGTCGTTGTTGGGATGTGTTGTAGTACTGTATTCGAGTTTGTATTGTGTCTTGCTATGTCGCCCATATCTTGAACGGGACGCGATTTTTCCGGCGTGTCGATTTCTGCCCGATCAGCGGACGACACGATGATGGGTGCACTTGAGCGCGGAATCTTCAAGGTCCACGGCACGTGGCAGGCAACGACGAGCGCGTGCCGTCTCGAAGGCGGCGGTGCCGAGCAACTGGATTCCTGGCTGCAGAACATGCAGCAAGACCCAGCAACCCGTGCTGCTATGGACGTGAACGATGCTGATGAGGGCGATGTCCGAGCACTCGAGCAAATGGTTGCGGCCTCGGACTCCGGCGACGTAGTCACTGACGAGCAGACCGGTGCGGACCAAGACGTCGATCCTTCCATTCTGAAAGACGACCAACGGCGGGCGTACGATATCATTACTCGTCATATGGAGAAGACGAGAGCCGGCGAAGACGTTGCACAGCTTCGAATGCTGGTGCTCGGCGAAGGAGGGACCGGGAAGTCAAAAGTAATCGAGTTGGTCACACGCAAGTTCCAAGCCTGCAGTGTGGGAGCTTGGCTGAAGAAGGGTGCCTTCATGGGGATTGCTGCGGCTCTGATTAGCGGTCTGACGTTGCACAACCTCGGGCAGATATCCTTACAGGGACGAAAGCCAGGTTCCCGTGCGCGCAGAGTCCTAGAGCGGTTCTGGGCCGAAGTGCGGTACTTGATCATTGACGAGGTGTCGATGGTCAGCCGCGCGTTCTTGCACAAGCTGGCGGCCGTAATATCAGAAGCGAAGCATGGAGCGACGGACGCGCCATTTGGAGGCACTCTGAATGTCATACTCTGCGGCAACTTCCACCAGTTTCCGCCAGAGGATCGCCGCTCTACTGGCCTGCCGATGCGAGGCGCGACAGCGAGGAAGACCGGATTGGGCGCGGCATATTCGAGCAGTTCGATACGGTCGTCATCCTCAAGCAGCAAATGCGGACGCAGGACCCGGTGTGGACGAGCTTCCTTCGGCGTTTACGACACGGCGCGTGCACCAAAGACGACCAGGCGCTGCTGGAAAGCTTGAACCTACGATCCCGGAGCAGTGTAGCAACGGATTTGGGAAGCGAAGACTGGAAGGACGCCGTCCTCGTAACGCCACGCCATGCCGTGCGGCGCCGGTGGAACAAAGCAGCGCTTCGAAAGCACTGTCGTGAAACCGGACACACACTGTACAAGAGCCGCTCGTACGACACGCGTGGTGGCGAGCCTTTGAGTCTGTGGGAGCGATTCATGTTAGCCAACCAGAACGCTGAACGGACGAGACGCTCAGTCCAGAAGAACGTCGAAGATGTTGTGGAACTGGCGGTGGGTGTTGCGGTCATCACGGCCGTCGCAAGCTTTGTCCGTTTGCCCGCGGGCTTTACGCCGCTTCACCGAGCGCTCGGTCGCCACTGCATACAGTCGGCGCACTGTTTACCCTCGGGCGGAAACTCGGCCAGGGTTGTACGCCTCGGGCTGCTCAACTCGGGATATGATCGACGTGCCACTCTCTACCTGTCTAGGGGTGAGACGACCTCGGCGCATACCTCAATTCGGCTCGGTGGAGGCTTCTTACCCTCGGACCAGGGTTCGGCCGCTCTCCCCTCGCTGTATGCGTCGGGTATGGGTGTTGTGATGCTCGGGACGGGCTCTAGGACCCCTTCTGACCTCGGGCGGACTCGGCGGGTCACCCTGAACAGCCTCGGAGGGTCGGGAACGCCTCTATTGGACTCCTCGCTGGTGCGGTACCCTTCGGATGGATACCAGGCAGGTTATCATCGTCTGGTACAAGCTCGGCTACACCCTCGGACCCTCGGCCCGTGTTCTCAGCAGCTTGGCGCTCTCCCGCGCACTCGGGAGGTGTCATCCTTCTCGGTCCGTGTCCTCGGTGGGTGTGTGCGTGTGTGTAGCATACCTCGGCACCTTCGCTCTGTCTCGGACCACGTTCGGCTGGAGGTGTGGGAGGGTGCTGGCACCATGGGAGACGATGATGGACGGACCCCTTAGCTTCGGGATCCCCCTGGACCGGATCAACGGACCTTGGAGATGGGTATATAGGCTGTGGGCACCCCAGGCAGTCACCACGGAACTTAAAAATACATCCGAAGGGGGGTTTCCCAGTATCAGAACAACCCCCCTTAAATCTGTCCGGCGGCCAGGCTACGTTGGCCGCTGGCGAGGTTGGCCGGCGGTGCCGTCGTTTAAGCGGCCACTGCCGCGCGCTCGTCGGCCGCCGCCCTCCGCTCATCGGCCATCACAGCCTGCTCACTGGCGGCCACCCCCTGCTCGACGGCGGCCACCAGCGCTTCCGGCAACTCCCGGAGCTGGCGCTACTGGCCTCGGGACCGGTCGGAAAGATCCGAAAATTGATCGTCGGGCTGTCCAATGCTTCGTTGGCCATCATGACCACCGGCGCTTAATTTATTGTTCGCCGGCCAGCCTGGGAACTGGCGCTTCCTCGGCTTCGCCGGCGGCTGGTCGGAAATGGCCAATACTGGTCGGCGAATATTTTCCTCGTTCGGTGGCGAGCGTGCACACCGGCGCTTAATTTCTGTTCGTCGGCAGGATGCTCACCGGCACTTAATCAGTTTAGCCAGCAGCTGGTCATCAATGGGCAATGGCCTCAATCCTTCAGCATTAGCTGTGCATATCAGTGTTTAATTTATTTTTGTTGGTGGAATGGTCATTGGCATTCAATTGGCTTTGCCAGCAGCAGCTCAGAAATGGCTGCTGATCTTTTCAAGCCATTGTCAGATGCCATGCAAACTCGCCCTTAACGAATCAATCAATGATGAAGCAGGAAATGGCACTTAAGGCAATACTTGGCCACCAGCAAAGGAATGCTTGGCCGCCGGCAAAGTAGGCCGGCGAAAGAGTATTTGGCAGCTACACCACTTTTTCCAGCTGTCCAATGCAACAGAAAAGCCCTCAAAGTGTCTATCAGCATAGTTTTCAGTGCCTGGCAAAGGAACGCTCAGCTGCTGGCGAAGAAAGGCTTGGCTGCTGACGAACGCACATACCTCTGCCGGCAAACAAATATGTGGCCGCCGGCGAAGTGTTCAGTGGCGGATGATGGCCAGATATCACTGAAATGAATCTCTTTGAAACTTCGACTGTATGAACCCATATATATTCACATTGTCCCAGCGAATTATCAGCCTCCAAGATGGTCCCAATAGAGAGCTATTCATGCATGAAGTGAGGAATCAGAACAGGTCAACCATTGCTCCAATCGTCAAGCTCAAATGGTAAAAGTGTGCTGGTTGACATCTCTGAAGATGGTCCAGGCTGTGAATTGTGAGTACATGCATTGGTCGGTGCTCGGTGCAAATGGCCACTTTTTGCTCAACAATGATCAGTTCACCCAGAGAGGGTTCGTTAATTATATCCTTAGCAAATCTCGCTGCGGGTTGAAGGACAACATAAAAGATTTTCGAGATATTGTGCAGGTCTGTATATTTTGAAATGATGGTGCAGTGCACATTTTCGCCGGCCGGCCTTCCAAGGCCAATAGACCTCAGACTTTGAGGTCAGACATTGCTCCACACATGCTGATCTATTTGAATGTGTCCATAACATCCAAGCCTAGAGTTTGGCTGCAGGGGATGCGGAATTGGTGGAGGAATTGCATTTGCAAATCCGATCCTCAGTTTCTGTCCAGAAGTACCTTCACCCAGAGTGCATTTGTTAATTATATTCTTAGCAACTTGGGGTGCATATGCCAGGACATCATACAAGATTTTGGAGATAGTTTTCAGGGCTGTATATTTTGAGGCTATGGTGGGGTGAGCGGTTTATCGCTCCAAGCCTTCCCACCCTCCTAGACCTCAGTACCCGACCTTATAACATGCTCTAAGCCCATGGGACTATTGTATAGTATGCCTACATGAACCTCCTGAAGTTTGAATGCAATTGATTAAGAACTGGTGGAGAAATGACATGTGCATGTGGTGGAACTGAGTTGCAGCCAAGTTCACCATGAATTGCACATGCAACCTACCCCACCTTCCAGGTCAAGTGTCTCAGCGCCCATATAACACGTTATCGCAAGGATGGCATTGGGTACACTAGTTTTATGAGGTCTCAGTCCCTGAGTAGCATGGACTGGAGTGTGGTGTGAGTTGCAGTCTGTTCACCAGGATAAGCAGTTGGAACCTACTCCACACTCCAGTCCATGCTTCTCAGGGACTAGAACCTCATAGAACCAATGTAACCAATGCTATACTTGAGATAACGTGTTATATGGGCGCTGAGACACTTGACCTGGAAGGTGGGGTAGGTTGCATGTGCAATTCATGGTGAACTTGGCTGCAACTCAGTTCCACCACATGCACATGTCATTTCTCCACCAGTTCTTAATCAATTGCATTCAAACTTCAGGAGGTTCATGTAGGCATACTATACAATAGTCCCATGGGCTTAGAGCATGTTATAAGGTCGGGTACTGAGGTCTAGGAGGGTGGGAAGGCTTGGAGCGATAAACCGCTCACCCCACCATAGCCTCAAAATATACAGCCCTGAAAACTATCTCCAAAATCTTGTATGATGTCCTGGCATATGCACCCTAAGTTACTAAGAATATAATTAACAAATGCGCTCTGGGTGAAGGTACTTCTGGACAGAAACTGAGGATCGGATTTGCGAATGCAATTCCTCCACCAATTCCGCATCCCCTGCAGCCAAACTCTAGGCTTGGATGTTATGGACACGTTCAAATAGATCAACATGCGTGAAGCAATGTCTGACCTCAAAGTCTGAGGTCTATTGGCCTTGGAAGGCCGGCCGGCGAAAATGTGCACTGCACCATCATTTCAAAATATACAGACCTGCACAATATCTCGAAAATCTTTTATGTTGTCCTTCAACCCGCAGCAAGATTTGCTAAGGATATAATTAACGAACCCTCTCTGGGTGAACTGATCATTGTTGAGCAAAAAGTGGCCATTCGCACCAGAGACCAACCGTCGTACCTACTGACAATGCGTAACCTGGAACACCTTCAGGGATCTCAAACAGCACAATTTTATCATTTGAGCCTGACAATTGGAGCAATGGTTTGCATGTTGTGATCCCTCACTTGAAGCATGAATAGCACTCTATCCAGACAGCCTGGGAGTCTCATAATTCGCTGGGAGCATGTGAGTATATATGGGTTCATACAGTCGAAGTTTCAAAGAGATTCATTTCACCAGTATTTTGGCCACCATCCGCCACTGAACACTTCACCGGCGGCCACATATTTGTTCGCCGGCAGAGGCATGTGCGTTCGTCAGCAGCCAAGCCTTTCTTCGCCAGCAGCTGAGCATTCTTTTGCCAGACACTGAAAACTATGCTGATAGACACTTTGAGGGCTTTTCTGTTGCATTGGACAGGTGGAAATGTGGCGTAGCTGCCAAATACTCTTTCGCCGGCCTACTTTGCCGGCAGCCAAGCATCCCTTTGCTGGTGACCAAGGTTTGCCTTCAGTGTGATTCCCTGCTGTGCCATCAATTAATCCATAAAGGGCAGGTCTGCATGGCTGCTGACGAAGGCTTGACAACCTCAGCAGCCATTTCTGAGCAGCTGCTGGCAAAGCTGATTAAGCGCTGGTTCCTGGTCCACAGCTGGCTGATGAGAAATGCATTAAGTGTTTGTCTTCTCATGAAGGATTGAAAGCACCATTGGCCGTTTTGTGCCGGCCGCTGGCTAAGCTGATTAAGTGCCGGTGAGCATCCTGCCGACGAACAGAAATTAAGCGCCGGTGTGCACGCTCGCCACCGAACGAGGAAAATGTTCGCCGACCAGTATCGGCCATTTCCGACCAGCCGCCGGCGAAGCCGAGGAAGCGCCAGTTCCCAGGCTGGCCGGCGAACAATAAATTAAGCGCCGGTGGTCATGATGGCCAACGAAGCATTGGACAGCCCGACGATCAATTTTCAGATCTTTCCGACCGGTCCTGAGGCCAGTAGCGCCAGCTCCGGGAGTTGCCGGAAGCGCTGGTGGCCGCCGTCGAGCAGGGGGCGGCCGCCAGTGAGCAGGCTGTGATGGCCGATGAGCGGAGGGCGCCGGCCGACGAGCGCGCGGCGGTGGCCGCTTAAACGACGGCACCGCCGGCCAACGTCGCCAGCGGCCGACGCAGCCTGGCCGCCGGACAGATTTAAGGGGGGTTGTTCTGATACTGGGAAACCCCCCTTCGGATGTATTTTTAAGTTCCGTGGTGACTGCCTGGGGTGGCTGTGGGGTGTAGATGTACGTACCCTAGGTTTGGTCTGGTCAATTGTACCGCTTGTCCGTTCTCCCTCGTCCCTCTCTCCTCTCTTGGGTGTCGGTCTCGGCGAGTGACGAGCGCTCTGCCATGACAGTGGGAATGAAGGTGATGGTGACTTACAACGTGCAGATGGAGATCGACCTAGCAAACGGAGCGCAGGGCGAGATCATCGAAATTGTCCTTCATCCGGACGAGCCAGAGCACGAGGCCGGAGCACGAGAGGTAACACTGAAGTATCCGCCAGCGTATATCCTCGTCAAATTCGCGCAGACAAAGGCAAGAACGCTGGAAGGACTGGAGCCAGGGGTGCTGCCAATTGTGCCGAAGGAGTTTACGCAGTCGCTCACGATAGATGGCGTGAAGGTGACCGTACGACGCGAGCAACTCCCAATAACGGCCGCATACGCGTTCACGGACTACCGAGCACAAGGGCAAACGATCAGACCGGTACTGGTGGACATGGCAAAGCCGCCTAGTGGAGCACTCACACCGTTCAACGCCTATGTAGCCTCTTCACGAGCCGCAGGCCGAGAGTGGATACTGTTCATCCGGGGAGTAGACTGGCGACAGTTCACGACACATCCTTGTGAGCACTTGAGGAAGGAGGATAGGCGGTTAGAACAGCTGGATGTACGGACGAAAGCAGCGTACCAAATGACGAATGCTGGGTTGTAGGCACGAGCAGGGCAACGTGAAGATCGATGAGCTCTCGCGGGATCAAAGGAGCAAATAAAGGACGACCGGCAAGTTCGTGAAGCCGAAAGCCGGACGTGACAAGCTGTGTATTACGCACGGACGCTGCTAAGTAATCAAAGTACACGGCTCAAGCGGGTCAAAGTCGGATCCCCATCACATCACAAAAAACAGGTGAAAGGAAGGATACAGATATAACCGACCGTCGCCGGGATCGATCCAGAGACCTGGACTCGCTACGTCTGCATATTATCCACTGAGCCACGGCCTTCATGAACTTCCTTGTTAAATCAACCAATACAGTACCAACTCTTTGATCAGCTACTCTACAATATCCCTGGAATTGATACATGTACGCGAGTTTAAGCATTTATTTAGTATCTTTAATGCATTACTAGCTCGATATAAGTCATTCTACACACTTGCAGTAGACTCGTTAGCCCGCAAAGTATTCCAGTGCGTGGCGGGATACCGGGCCGGCCGGTGATCTCTCGGATCAACCGCCATAGTGGTGGGGGATTGCGTTGGCTAATTAAGGTAGGAACCGTGTATATTCAATAAACCCCCGTGACATGCCCAAATTAGGCAATAATATGATGTCCGGAGATACCTTTTGATTATTTGTAGACTGTCGAGCACCTTAAGGTCACATCGGTCGCGATGAGAAATTAGTATCAGACTATGTGTTTCACACTGGGTACATACCATAGAGCCAAATTCATTTCCCACAGAGGAGATCCCGATTTCCGGTTGACCGGTGGACATTCCCTAGAGGCAAAAGACACAGAGCCTGGAAGCTACTCTCACTTTGTGTTGCACTATATATTGATACCATGCAGCCTATGGAGGCTGAAAATCAAGCCAGAGACACTCCTGGTTACCTGGGAGTGAGTAACTATATAGTGTATAGCAAGAACCAGTCCCATGCACCAAGTTTACTCCTCAATCCTGGTAAATACACGAGAATATGTTTATAATAACTTATTTACCATGATTTTGGGACATGAGAACTTGTGAACTGGCACAAAGAGAGTCAATGGACGGAGAAACAGTATTTCGGGAACTTGTCCCTCAGTTTGGCCCCAATTGGGCTAATAAGTCCCATAGGCCGTTCCGGCACCACCCGCTACCTTCATAGACCCAATGTTTTCTGTCTATGAGAAGGTATGGACACAGTTGCGAGCGGAACTGTGGAGGTAGAGTAGAATTTCCCTCATCAATAACCACTCCCTTGATGGACAAGTAATAGCTCATGCTGCTGCTCAGACTCATGACAGCCAGTTTGGCACATCACCCGCACACCAGACAATGCCAGCACATTGTTCTCATCACCTTGGAATGAGACTTAATGACAGCTATGACCTCTGCAAGCAGCTGCAGCATGTGGCCACTAAGGTTAAGAACTGAACATATGTGCGCCAAATCGTTTGCTTAGTCCAATGCTTAATGCATGCAATTCGCTGCACATTGAACACAACATGTCTGCCACCCACATATAAACATTGTGGTACCGGGTGGAGGAAATTGAATGGGCGCACTCACGCACGGCGCTGCGCGCCGCGCCGTTCGTGCGCCTAAATATGACTGAGGTGCTTTGCGCCTCGCCATTCGCGCCACGAACACTCTTACTAGGTTCACAAGTTACTATACCATTACCTACACAGGAACGTGAGCTCAAGAGTTGGCGGTGTGAGGAGCTGTGGCTGCATCAACCTCGGAACAAGGAGCCCGCGGATGTGCTCCTCATTGGGAACCGTCCGCGGAAGATTACCCTATTTATCGACCTGGGCATCAATCGAGGGATCTTGAGCCAAAACGCGTTGTATTGCAGATTTGGTCATCACACGCCAAAGACCCACTACAAGGTAGCGGGAATACGCGGTCCTCAAATCTTTGGTACAACTTAGAACAAACTCATCGTGACCAACTTTGCCTGAGCCCTTTGGAAGGGCTCGTTTACTATGAAAGCCATTTGATTACTTCCTAAAAAGGGCAAGTCACGTCACGCGTGACATGGTTTGTTGAGTATACACGGTTCCTACCTTATGAGGAGGGAGGGACCTGCAAGCAAGGTGATTAGGGGCGCGGGGGTCCGATTACTACCGTAACTCGAACATATGTAGCACAATGTTGATTTCCTTCTGCATATATCATATCCTATCCTACACTGCTTCGAGGAATCAGCATTTTGCGCGCATTCGGAGCAGGGTTGCACGCACTCAAAATGGGTATGTATGTACAAGGCAAACCTTCGCTTCGCTACGGTTCCAATACATATGAAGAGTTGACAAAGAGAGTAAAGTATGCAGGCCTACGGTATACACAACTACGGCTATTCCTGAGACGATATGGAGGAAGAGGGAATGAGGGACGGTAAAGGACTGTCGGTGCTAATAGAGATGGATCGGTCGGGGCGCGCTTCCTTCCGCGGCGCTGGCACATTAATCACCAGACGCGGTACAGCGCCCAGGAACGGAAAGCGAGATAGCACAACGTGACGATCTCCCCCGCGCTGACCTGACCTCCAATTGCCCACGACTCCTGTCATCCTTGCGCGAGTGAGTTATGACTCACAGAGGCATGGACTCGAATGAAGCTCACCAAGCACGCGTCGCTGCAAAAAATGAGCCTATGGAACGCACGGGCTGGATAGCTTGACTGCTGAATCGAACGTCGCGCACGGTTATCGTGAACGAGTCGGACGTGAAGCTTTCCAGACTGCCCGTGATGTCGACGCGGTTGTCCATGGGAAGACAATCTAAAGGTAAGGAAGAGGCTGCCGAAGCTATACACCTTCGTATTATGAGTGCAAATGGCAGTGATTACGCGAATGAAAACATACTTGACTATAACGCGGGCATGTCTCCAGCGGGAGCGGCGCTGTACAACGATGCTTTCAACAGACAAATGGGGCTGCAATGATCCGATGCGTCCTGAAGCGACGCGGCCGCAAATGAGAAGCGTGGGCCAGAATGTTCCTGCCGCAACCGACGCTGAAGCGGAGGACGTCGGCTCCGAGAGAGGAGTGATTGTCGCGCCGCAGATAAACGCGGTCTGTCCGACCGTAGACGCCGGTCCAATCATGCGAGCGAGTGTCCCATATGCATAAACTCGCGTCTCGGACTGGTTTGGAAACACAACCATGATGCATATGGCCGTGTCTGGAGGTGTGAGTCTATAGCCTGCATCCGATGAATTGCGCTCGTACCGTGTCGTGCCAGGGTTGAGAAGTAGACCACAACGTGCGGCTCGGCTTCGCGCCTGGGCGGAATCGCCAATGGCCAGTACAGCCCCAGCACTTCGTCCAACACCATCGGCCAGACTTGCAAGGGATTGCCTAACACCCTCTCCCGCATTGAGCTTATATACACCGCCGTCATCAACCATAAATGTCACCTCACTTAGCTCGTCGTTTTACCGGTGGCAATGCACGGACCCAACGTTGTCAAGTTGCGCTGAGCTCTTCAAGTACCTTCTCTTTCTAATTCTCAGATCAGAAAAGCATGGAATCGGTGAGATGGTCAGCTTGGAAGGGCACAAAAAAGTTGCAACGGACGCCTGTCTTCATGATTCAGTACGGTAAAGAAGTAGTCTACAACTCTGGAGATGGTTCCCGCGTCAGCTTGAGGAGCAAGCCCTTGATGGCCTTCAACTCCGAGCGAACGTCTTGGTAGTCCTCTCGACCCTGGCGCTGTACGCGTTGTAATTGATGGGAGACGTCCGCGCGCACGGTCTTGAGCTCTCGGCGGAAGTTTGCAATTCCGCCCACGACCACATCGCCGAGGCTGGCGCGCGCTGCGATCCTAGCACGCTTGGGCTTGCTGTGCGGACGAGTAGCAGCCGCCACTCGTTTACGACTCTTCACTATCGTCGGCGTGGTGTCGGCGTTACTGACATCATCAACCTGTATAGATAGCATGCGTGAAATAGAATCGATCAGCTCAGAAATAACACAGACATGTTGTGAATACTGACCTCTTCACCGTCGTCGACCTTGAACTCACTCTCGTTGTCAGCGTGGTCCACGTCCGACGCGAGCTCATCCACCTCCAACTCCTCCAAATCCTTCACCTCGACCGCGTCGTCCGTCTCGGTCGCCTCAGCCTCTTCGTCGCTGTGCTGCGCAGTCCTGTCCGAGTCTTTTGTGCCGTCTGCGCAGGCGTCGTGCTCGTCGCTCCTGCAGAAGGGAGCATGTTCGAAGCATGTCCTCGAGCGATTCTGCTTCCAGCAAGCGAGACAGTAAGGATCCCTGGAGAAACGAAGGCAGGCTCGAATGACGCGCTTGGCGTCCGTCGCGTGGTATTCGCAGGGCTCGCAGGCGTACAACGACGGTAGGGCGAAGAGAATCTTCTTCTTGTAGTAGTCTAGAGACACCTCCAGAATGCCGTCGGGAATGTCTCGAAAGGAGCGTGGGAGCTGCCTGAGGTCGCCCTTGAACTCCTTCCACAGAGCACCTCCAAGCGCTAGTGAGACATTCCAGAACGGGGAATCGGTCGCCAGGTCACGTTCGACGAAGGATGGCTTGATGAGGTCGCGCGCTTGCTGCGCCCAATGCAGCAAAGAACGAGTCTTGACGTCCTGAGCCCGAACCTCCAGTGCAGCCTGCAGCAAGCGATACGCGAGAAAGGCTCGCACCATGAGGTCGTACAGTCGCGCGTCGTCGTCGGGAAGGTCGTCGTATGCTCGAAAGTCGTCAGGTATGGGTGCATAAGCTGCAAGGACGAAACAGCAAATGTAGCCCTCGTCGTCTTCATTCACAATGGGCTGGTGAGAAATGTCAGTAAAAGTCCTCATCTCGCGCCTGAGCTAACTGACGTGATAATGGGAAGGAAAATAGCAGTGGCGGCCCACGTCGGGACGGCGGCCTACGCACGCGAGAGAAGTGCGGTTGGCCTCCAGGAGGTCATCGAGGTTTGGAGCAGTGCAGCAGATGAACTCGTCGGGAACGTCCGCCAGTTGAAAGCGGAAGTCTATGGCGAAACCATACGCCTCGACGCATTCGTCACCAGTTCGTGGGATGGGGAACGTTTTTTTGCGCTTCGCAGGGGCGGTAGCAGGGGATGGTTTCTTGCGCTTGCGAGAACGGCGAGTACGCGAAGAACTGGTCGCCGTTGCAGTCTTGCTTTTGCGAGGGCGTTTGGACGACGAGATTCGGGCCATGGCAGAATGGCGACGTGTGCAAAAGAAGAGCACAACGCGTCTGCACTTTAAGTAGCAGTGGGGAAGTAGCCTTTAGCCACCACCGGTCCCGATAAGCGTGAGCAGGGCCGATTGAGTCAGGACCCTGAAAGATCAGCGCTCTGCAACTGAATGCTTGCGGTGCCGCATCAGTGTAAAGTGGACACCGCTAGAATGTTCGACATCGATGCAATGCTGTCATTTTACTTTCACTTCAAGTAGGCGTCTACTATTAGACGTTCGTCAGCACCTCGAATGCGAGCTGGATTCAACCACAGAGTTCATGACTGGAGTTCGACTGAAGCTTATAACAAAAAATGTTAACCAGTACTGGCCGCGGTGGGGCACTGTATTGCAGCATTCTAAGGATGATGCCAGTGACAGGCATTTACAATTTCAAGAAACGCAACTGCACTATGTTTCCAAGTGGTCAGGAAATCCCAGTAGATATCCAACTGGATGCTGGAGTTACATGTAGCGCGGAGAACGGACGAGTTATGGTCCGCGAAGCCGTTCACGGCGTCGACGCAACGCGAAAGTACGGCATGAAATGTTTCTGGCTCGGGAAAGTTGTCCTTAGTATGACAAAGCCAACGGCCAAAGTCATTAACATGAACAAAACCCGCTTCAGAACACAACACAGGCGGGAGACCGACTGCCGTGAAAGGGCATCGTAAAGTAAAATATTCCTTGAAAAGAATGAGGCGTACGAACGTGCTACGAAGACAGAAACAACTCACGGCCAATTTGTTCTCAGGGACATCGTCAAGTAGCACGTCGCCGAGCAACTCGTCATCGCAACTTCCGACCGTGGCGGGACAATCGGACGCATTGTCCATTTCGTCGTCAGTTGCACATTCTGCTTCTATATCCACCAACGCCAGGACGCGCGAGAGTGCAGGGCGGCCCATACATCGCTGGCGAGCTTTTGAACCTATCTTTATACCCACGCCGGTGAAAGTCACATGACTCGCATGACACCTCTGGCTGACGCCTGCGGCTGACGACTATCCCAAATCCTGACGATGACGCTCGGTCACTGACGCGCCACAAAATCATTTCAGAGAAACGTTAGCTATCTATCTACACAACGGATGGGCTCGTCAGTCGGAATCCAATGCGTGTGCGACCATGTGCATCACTCTGTAAGCGCGACGAGTCAATGAAAAGTAACAATGATGGGATAGGCACGAACGGTTCAGGATCTTCGTCGAAGTCGGCGTCCTCCGCAGTCCAGTTGAAATGGCAGACCAGCAGCTGGTCCGGGCTGGGTTAAAAGTGAATAAAAAAAAAAGACATGGGGAGTGCGCGCCACCTACTCAACAACGGCGGATGACAGGGACGCGTGTTGCATTTGAGCGCTGTGTGTGAAACAAAACTTGAGTACTTCCAGAGCGCGACCACAGAGTAAACGACCCACGATGAAGCCGGTTCTTGTGGGCCCGCGTAAAGCTGTGCGTCGCGAGGTACAAAGTTGAGCGACTCGTCCACACACCTCAGGTAGCTGCACCCGGGTGGCGTTAACCCTATTTTACCCCCCGGAAAATAGGGTAGCGCCAGGCCCGCGCCCGCGCCCGCGCCTGTTGCGGGTGGGTCGGTGGGACTGCAGGTGGTGGTGCGGGTTTCTTTGCGGCTGCCTGTATGCTAGTGCGGTTCGCTCTGCGGGTCCTGGAATGCTGCTGCGGGTTGCTCTGCGGGTGTGCGAATGCTGCTGCGGTCCGTGCTGCGGATGCGCAGGTGCTGGTGCGGGCTGCATTGCGGGTGCGCTGGTGGTGCTGCGGTTGGCATTGCGGTCCGCGCTGCGGGTGCGCAGGTGCTGCTGCGGTCCGCATTGCAGGCCCACGGATGCTGCCACGGGTTGGCCTGCGGGTGTGCGGGTGCTGCCCCGGTTTGCAATGCGGTCCGCGCTGCGGGTGCAACGGTGCTGGTGCGGTTCCCATTGCGGTCCGCGCTGCGGGTGCGCGTGCGCAGGTGCTGCTGCGGGTCGCATTGCGGGTGCGCTGGTGGCGCTGCGGATTGCATTGCGGTCCGCTCTACAGGTGCACAGGTACCCCCGCAGGTACTGGTGCGCATTTCATTGCGGGTGCGCTGGTGACGCTGCAGGTGGCATTGCGGTCCACGCTGCGGGTGCGCTGCCGTCCGGCACATTCCGGTACTGCCCGGAATGGTGCCGCCGCCTCCGCCACCGCCGGAAACGGCCGGAAATTGCCGACCGACGTCGCCGCCGCCGCCGCTGCAGTCGGAAATCGCCGGAACCGTCGCCACCGCCGCCACCGGTCGTCACCGGCGCTTATTTATGGAAAAAAAACTTTTTTACCCCAAAACACAAAATGTTCCAATCGATGTCCTTCATGTTATTATACATATAAAAGTCTTGCTAACTATAATACACAGTAATTGAATTCTGAATGGATCAAACCTAAATGCAGGTGCATTCACTTCTGCAGCAACTGCACCTGCAGCCGCACCTGCAACCGCACCTGCGCTTGCGCCTGCAGCACATGCGGTCGCACCTGCAGGGATATCTCAAAAGAGAACAGACTCGAGACCTTTGTGACGAATTACTAAGCATAGAGCAAAGTGTGCATTAACAGAGTGACCCAGAATCTTCCAGTTGGCCAAGTTTCAAAAAGCCCGGACCCTTGTAGCATGCTCTAACTTGCTCCATGTGCTGGATGTAGCCGCAGCCGCAGCCGCAACCGCACCCGCGCCCGCGCCTGCACCCGCACCCGCAGCTGCGACATGCAATCCGCCCAGTTACCGCACACAGGCATCCAATTGTAAGCTTCAGATACACCACAGATCAATGAGGAATGATCATCGGAGACATGTGCCAAGTTTTCAGCGTTTCCGGAAGTTTGTGGAATATTCTGCTGCACTCTGTGCTGTTGGGGGAAGAATACTTCCGAACCTCGGACATCGGACTTTGCCGCAGTGCAAGCCGTCCAATGATTCACATGCTATACATCGCATCCGCAATACCATCAGCCTGTATACTGTCCAAGTAGAACTGCGGTGGCTGATGGTTACAAGCACCCGCACCCGCACCCGCACCCGCACCCACGCCCGCGCCTGCAACCGCACCTGTAAGCATTTACTACTAAGCATTTACTACTAAAATTTAGTTTTTCATCATCCATGAACCCGCACCAGTACCCGCACCCGCAACCGCAACCTCACCCGCACCCGCACCCGCAATCACATCTGCAGACACAAATACAGCTGTAGACACTCACAGGATTGCATACTCTACATGGGAACACCAGCGGCGCAGTGGAACACACCTTGAGAGCGGCCAGGCTCAACGGTTAGTAACACATCTCAAATTTGAGAAATCACTGGTGAATCTACATTAGAACTCAAACACAAGCTGCCCTGTAAGTGAAAGCCACAAAGGCACAAGTCTCAAGATCAGACGATGAACATCACAATTTACGATTAAATGCGAAGCATGTACATCAGAATAATTAAAGTCAACCCAGTTGCAATTACACGCCGTAGTGAAATGTGTAGTGAAATGCGGCTCAATCCGCATTAGAAATTGCAAGTGCGATGGATTACAAACAGCCTTACACATGGCGGTTAAATCCGGCTTGAACCGCATTAGAAGTTGCAAGATTAGTGCATTAGACCAGACATCACTAATGCTCATTACAACACAAGTGTAATAGCTTTGAGACAGCATTACAACTCAGGCCTGAAGCAGCACTCGCACTCGAAGCAACATCACAAATGCGCATTAGTACAAAAATGTAATGGATCAGAGACATCATTACAAATTGCACCTGAATCGCATTGGCAGTTGCATTGGAACTGACCTAGTGATGTGCATTAGCTCACAGATGTATTGGATTAGAAATGGGATTACAACTTCCTCAGTAATCACATTAGAAGACAAGTGTAATCAGATTACAACCGTCATTAGAACTCGCAGTGTACTGCGCATTAGGCCAGAAATGTAGTACATGCCATATGTGAGAAACACTCAGACATGGTCATGGATGATTCCATGCTCTTGTGTAGCTGTTCTCAGACTGTGAGCAAGCTTTGGTGCCTTGGGATGCAGTGGGGGGTAAGGTTTGTTTGCCTCAACTAAGGGAAATGGGTAGAACACTACCCCATGAAGCCATGCTTCAACCGTTAAGCTTCAATGGTGAAAGTTGCTTGTATTGGACCTATTTAGCTTATTCCATTCAAGAATGGTCAATAGGGTGTACTGGCGAGGCTCGGTGCAAATGCCCCTTTTTGATGGGGAAAGAACATTGCACCCAGAGAGACCCCTCCACCCGTATCTTTCGCAAACCTGCACGTACAATCTGGGGTATGAATAAAGACTTGAGACGCTTGGTGCCTTGACAAATGTCTCGAAACACTTTCTCAGTGCAACTACTCGCATTTTCGCCCCCATGAGCTCACAGACTTCGCTCCTCGCCCTCTATTCTCAGTCTGACGCTTTCAGGGTAGTGTATAGTAGTCAAAAAAAGGCTCAGGAAGTTTGAAGCTGAACGCAGCATGGGTGGTTGAGATATGACCTGCGCATGTCTGGACACTGAGTTGCAGCCAGTTTCACCAAGAACTGCACATGCAACCTACCCCACCTTTTGGAAACATGCCTCTCTCACCCAAGAAGATGCTCAGAGTTTCATATAAAATGGATCGGAGCACTTGTGGATGTGGGAGATGCATGTTACCGAGAGGGGGGGTAGGTTCATGTGCAATTCTTGGTGAAACTGGCTGCAACTCAGTGTCCAGACATGAACAGGTCATATCTCAACCACCCATGCTCCGTCCCACTTCAAACTTCCTGAGCCTTTTGTGTGACCACTATACACTACCCTGAAAGTGTTAGACTGAGAATAGAGGGCGAGGAGCGAAGTCTGTGAGCTCATGGGGGCGAAAATGCGAGCAGTTGCACTGAGAAAGGATTAACTCATATAGTGCAAGGCACAGCACAGCACAGTACTCGCATTATGTATCATATAGTGTATGCGAGAGTTCAAGAGAGTTGGGCGACAGTGTATCTCTGGGTGCAATGTCCTTTCTCCATCAAAAATGTGCATTTGCACCCAGCCCCCCACCTCACTGGTTTAACATAACCCAAGCTGGACAGGCTAGAGAGGCATAATACGAGTAATTTTCATCATTGAAGCTTTATGGTATATGCAGTTATTGAAGGGGAATGGCTGATCCTCCTCTCTCAGTTGAGGCAAGCAAAACTCACTTCCCCCAGCATCTGGAATCATGAACACTCGTCAGGAGGATGGGATTGATATAATGAACACATGGCAGGATGCAGAAGCCAAACCATGAGTTCCACATGTATCTCATGTATTACATTTTCGGCCAAATGCGCAATACACCGCGAGTTCTAATGGCATTTCTAATCAGTTACACTTACTACTTCTAATGCGATTATGCCACCAATCCTAATCCATTACATTTGCTGCTAATCGGCATCACTGAGTGTTCCTAATGTATTTTACTAATCGCGACTTCTAAAGCTAGCTCTGTTCAATTACTCCGGCGACTGTACACATTAGTGATGTTGGTACTAATGGCGACTTTGCGTATTAGTGATGTTTGTTCTAATACGACTACTAATGTGATTTGGATGCGAGGTCTAATGCCTTCTCTGATCCATTATAGTGATGTCCTAATGTGCAGTAGTGATGCAGCTTCTAATCGGACTGCCGTTGTGGTTAACGCGCAAGTTCTAATGGTGTCACTGGTTATTGAACTTGTGTTCTAATGCATCTTACTCCTAATGCAGTACTTGTAAGTTCTATTTCGGTTTAAGCCGGAATTGACCGCAGCTTGTAATGCTCTTTCTGGCGCATCTAACTTGTGTTTCCTGACACATTTGTGAGCCGTGGTTCACTGCGACTTCGAATGTTGTTCCAATGAATTATCTTTTGGAATGCCGATTCACTTTATTATGCGCTCTGCTGATGTTCCCATGTAGGGTATGCGATTCTGTGAGTGTCTACAGCTGTATTTGTGTCTGCAGATGTGATTGCGGGTGCGGGTGCGGGTGAGGTTGCGGTTGCGGGTGCGGGTACTGGTGCGGGTTCATGGATGATGAAAAACTAAATTTTAGTAGTAAATGCTTAGTAGTAAATGCTTACAGGTGCGGTTGCAGGCGCGGGCGTGGGTGCGGGTGCGGATGCGGGTGCGGGTGCGGGTCCATGGATGATGAAAAATAAAATCATAGTAGTGAATGCTTGCAGGTGCTGTTGCGGGCGCGGTTGCAGGCGCGGGTGCGGGCGCGGGTGCGGGTGCGGGTGCGGGTGCGGGTGCGGGTGCTTGTAACCATCAGCCACCGCAGTTCTACTTGGACAGTATACAGGCTGATGGTATTGCGGATGCGATGTATAGCATGTGAATCATTGGACGGCTTGCACTGCGGCAAAGTCCGATGTCCGAGGTTCGGAAGTATTCTTCCCCCAACAGCACAGAGTGCAGCAGAATATTCCACAAACTTCCGGAAACGCTGAAAACTTGGCACATGTCTCCGATGATCATTCCTCATTGATCTGTGGTGTATCTGAAGCTTACAATTGGATGCCTGTGTGCGGTAACTGGGCGGATTGCATGTCGCAGCTGCGGGTGCGGGTGCAGGCGCGGGCGCGGGTGCGGTTGCGGCTACGGCTGCGGCTACATCCAGCACATGGAGCAAGTTAGAGCATGCTACAAGGGTCCGGGCTTTTTGAAACTTGGCCAACTGGAAGATTCTGGGTCACTCTGTTAATGCACACTTTGCTCTATGCTTAGTAATTCGTCACAAAGGTCTCGAGTCTGTTCTCTTTTGAGATATCCCTGCAGGTGCGACCGCATGTGCTGCAGGCGCAAGCGCAGGTGCGGTTGCAGGTGCGGCTGCAGGTGCAGTTGCTGCAGAAGTGAATGCACCTGCATTTAGGTTTGATCCATTCAGAATTCAATTACTGTGTATTATAGTTAGCAAGACTTTTATATGTATAATAACATGAAGGACATCGATTGGAACATTTTGTGTTTTGGGGTAAAAAAGTTTTTTTTCCATAAATAAGCGCCGGTGACGACCGGTGGCGGCGGTGGCGACGGTTCCGGCGATTTCCGACTGCAGCGGCGGCGGCGGCGACGTCGGTCGGCAATTTCCGGCCGTTTCCGGCGGTGGCGGAGGCGGCGGCACCATTCCGGGCAGTACCGGAATGTGCCGGACGGCAGCGCACCCGCAGCGTGGACCGCAATGCCACCTGCAGCGTCACCAGCGCACCCGCAATGAAATGCGCACCAGTACCTGCGGGGGTACCTGTGCACCTGTAGAGCGGACCGCAATGCAATCCGCAGCGCCACCAGCGCACCCGCAATGCGACCCGCAGCAGCACCTGCGCACGCGCACCCGCAGCGCGGACCGCAATGGGAACCGCACCAGCACCGTTGCACCCGCAGCGCGGACCGCATTGCAAACCGGGGCAGCACCCGCACACCCGCAGGCCAACCCGTGGCAGCATCCGTGGGCCTGCAATGCGGACCGCAGCAGCACCTGCGCACCCGCAGCGCGGACCGCAATGCCAACCGCAGCACCACCAGCGCACCCGCAATGCAGCCCGCACCAGCACCTGCGCATCCGCAGCACGGACCGCAGCAGCATTCGCACACCCGCAGAGCAACCCGCAGCAGCATTCCAGGACCCGCAGAGCGAACCGCACTAGCATACAGGCAGCCGCAAAGAAACCCGCACCACCACCTGCAGTCCCACCGACCCACCCGCAACAGGCGCGGGCGCGGGTGCGGGCCTGGCGCTACCCTATTTTCCGGGGGGTAAAATAGGGTTAACGCCACCTGGTTGCAGCTACCTGAGGTGCGTCCACAGCATTCTTCGCGGCGGTAGCGCCCTCGCTGGGCAAAGCATCGGCAAAGGGGAGAGCTGGGTCCTGCGCGCTGGTCACGACAACCGGGACGCCGACGGGCGCGACGACCGACGCCTCCTGGCTCCCGACATTTGGCAAGTCCGTAATGGAAGCAGGAGGAGAGTATGTAGCAGCGGAGATTATACGCGGGGCGATCCCCAGCGCTGAATCCAGGCTCGACGACAGTTGCACAGGTGAGGCCGCCGGCGCAGCGTGCGATAGGTATCCATTGAATGACGGATCCCAGGGCACGGGGAGCTGCGATGATAGGATGCCGACGGCACTGTCGTACGGACCGTCGGGCACTACGCAAGGGGCAGGGGATAGTCCCGCGAATATGTCGTCCACCGACTCGTTAGGGAGCTGTACATTTTGCGTCGCGCTGTGGTCGAAGCAGAGCCTCAGTGAACATACAGCGCGCGACGCGTCGCATACCCACCTCTCGTCCATGATGAAGTCCTGCTGAACCTCGGTGGAAGTTCCTTGTTGGCTTTGCGAATAGTCCACGACGTCCATGCCTGATTGGAGCGGAGGAGAGGAAGTGAACGACGGGCTGGAAGCCAATGGCGGGCTGGAATGGAAAGGCGGGCTGGAAGCGAATGGTGGACTGGCCGCGAACGGAGGGCTGGATGTGACGGCGAACGTGGGGGCGAATTCCGGGCTTGACGCCGCAGGTGAAGTCATCGGCACCACGAAGTTCGACACAGCTGGAGTGGACGGGACCGCGAAGGCTGCACGTGAAGGTGGGGCAACGGAGAACCTGGACGTGCTTTGCACGGCCTGTGCGTGTCGAACGCTGTAGCGTCCGTCAGACCATGAGAGCAGTCTTCACAGGAGGATGCACGCACAGATCAAACGGAGCCTGGGCTTGTACGGTTGCCGCAGTACCCGACTTGACCACCTGTCGGTCGGTGTTGTTCTGAACGACGGAACTGCATTGGAGTGAGTGGGGCTAAAGCATCGCGCAGCGGGCGTACACGTTTACTGGGCTGAAAACGCCCGCAAGCACGTCGTACTCGGAGCCCATAGACTCGGGCACATATAGCGGGCGCGCCGTCACGACATGTCTGGGGTAGACGATGCACGCAAAGGCCACGACTTTGACCACGAGGACGGCCTTGTCATCGCCGCACACGTCGGCGACTAACGCCACGCGGTGATTCTCGTAAAGAATCGGCAGCTTGTTGTCACGGTGACTGCTATATCACTCTCCGAGACGACGCCCGAGGGGAAGGGATGAGTGGGGAGAGGGAGGCGCGGATAAGCGGTATGATAGACCAGACCAAACCTAAGATACAAGAGGGGCGACGGCCCAGATATATATACTACGGAAGCAAGGCCGAGGGGCCCCGCGGACCAATTGCGCCACCGACCGGTTGTCACGCGGGCGCCACAGATCAGGCCGAAAGAGACCGCCGGGGCGTCGTCGGCGAGACAGGAAACCCGGGATAAATAGAGCCCAACCCAACCAGAAACATCCTGTCATATTACCCTTCTCCTGGGAAGAGACCGAGATACTCGCCGAGCGGAGAGACCGCTTGGACGCGCCGACGAAAGGGCCGCGGGGCCGGGCGCAAGGAGTTTGGGGCGCCCGGACGAGGTGCGAGGGCCACGGGACGGCGAAATGAAACAGCGGGGGAGGAGGGACCCGACGAAGACCGCAACATAACCCCCTTCTAGCCGTCCAGTGGCCGAGGGGGGAATGGCCAGGGGAGGTGCGGGTTAGATCGGGCGTGGGGAGACGGACCATAGCGTGGCCGGGCCGAGCTCCATCCGCCGCGGGATCAAACTCTAAGCGTCAGATGCCGCGAAAGGCTCGGCTGCCGCCGTACACGAACCGCGGTACTTCTCGCTCTTCGCCTCCCCGCTTCCCGTCACCGTCCGATATCCTATGACGCCCACCGCCACCGACGGACTGACTGCGAAGCCTCTCGGCGAACTTCGGGACCTCAGGGAGCGGGTGTTCACGCTGCATGCCTCCATCCAGCGCCAACTGGACTTCGGGCACTACGCCGCGGACGCGGAGGAGGAGAAGGCGCGGACGGTGCTTGCGTCTGCGGGCCAGCGGTTGGAGGCCATTGACGCCGAGGTGCGCCGACGCAACGCCGCGACCCGCAATCTGGAGACGGCGGCGTCTCTCCTCGGCATGACAGCAGCCTCGCTCCCCGTAGTGCCGAAGGTGGAAGGGGTTCGCCGCACGGGAACGACCTCCTTGACCACGAAGGGCAAGGGCTCATCGGGAGCGGTCGCGTCTGGGTCGAAGCGGCCTTCGGACGTCGGCGCGCGAGGGACCGACGACGAGGAGAAGGACGCTGTCGGGCCTCCTTTTAACACGGTACGTCTTGGTCAAAGGTCCTCTTGCTCCGGGGTGTATCCTGCGCTGACATCCTTCGTCCGGGTCCAGCCTTGTGAGCAGTGCGAGCGCTCCGGCCGGCCGTGTTTTCGACAAGTGTCCGGGTCGGCGACTGCCTGTGCTCGTTGCCACCGGACCCGCGTGGGGTGTTCTCACAGCGTCGGCCGGTCGGGCACATCGCGCAAGAGGGTGCGACAGGACGCTGACGTGGACGGCGATGACGGGGACGATCCGGACCAGGACGACGTGGTGGACACCGTCGGCGCGTCCGTGGCGCGGTCGCGCACACGCCGAAGGCTTCGGTCGCCGGGGACAGCCACCATGGCCGACCTCGAGGTCCTGGGCGACCGCATCGTCCAGGGGTTCCAGCTGTCCGTCTCGGCGTTGAGGCGCGACCTTCGCAAGTGGACGCAAGAGCTCGTCGATGACCGGCGTGCCCATAAGACGGTGCGCCTCGTGTCGCCGGGCGGGAGCGAGCGCGATTCCGACTCCAATGACGGCCGAGCGGTGGAGGACGAGGCGAGGAGGTCGCCCACCGACGCGCCGACTTCCCCTGGCGCCGCGGGCGTGGAGGCGGAGGCGCCGGCTGGTCCTGTCGGCGTGCTTGCTGACTTCGGCGCCGACCTGGCCCTTCTTGGCGTGGTAGTGCCGGGGGATGTGCGTCCTATACCCAGCTTTGCGTCGCTGGAGGCGTCTGGGTCCGGGTCCGGATTCCTGCCACGCGTCCAACGGTCCGAGGGTCGGGATGCGTCCGTGATAGGGGAGAAGTCGGTCGATGCGGGCCAACCCATGGAGGAGTAAGACCGTGTCCGGGTATGATTTGGGTAGTGGTGTGGAGGCTCGTAAAATATGTAAATAGAGAGGTGGAAAGACGAGCATAAATACGGGGTATGAGAAACGACCGGGACCGTGACTGTGGAGAGCATCCGACCTAAGCGGCGTCCGACCGAGATAGGGTCCGATTCTGGGCACGGTCGCCGAGGGGGAGGGAACGACGGGTGGCGTCACCTGTACGCCAGTAGATATCGACAAAGAAGGGCGGTTTCAGCTTCGCAAAGCGTGCTGCTGTACAAGGCAGGGGCGACCGTCCGGAGCGTTCAAAGACGGTGGGCCGGGCCGGGGGACGCGATCCGCAGGACCAGGGCGTCGTCGGCGTACGTGGCACGATATTCGCGGACGTCCCAGACAAGGCACGCCGTAAGCCGAACAACCTGGAGGGCTCGTTCCGTCGTAGGCGACGTGAGGAGATGAGGGCCGAGGCGAGGTGGGAACGAGAAGACCACTAGCTCGGTGCGAGCCCGGCGGCCTCGGTCATTGCGCACGACGGTCGGGAGTACCCAGTAACGCGAGATATCGGGCGGGAGACGTCTCGGGGCAGTGAAGCGGCCGTAGTGAGTGAAGCGGTCTAGCATCCAGAAGAACGGTTGGGGAGGGGCCACGAGCATGGCGATGTCGAGCCGGGGGTCGTCCGGGTCCGGCGACCGGATACGAGCGCGAAGGGGGATGAGCCCCAGCGGAGGTGTGGCCGGGCGCGCGTCCTCAAGCTCGGACGACTCGTCGGCGGCGAGAGGTGACTCGCCGGTGCTGATGGGTGATTCGCCGAACAGCTCTTGGGATCCGTCGCCAAAGTCCTCGCCGAGGTCCATGTCCGCATCCTGGTCCAGGTCCTGTGCGGCGCCTTGGTCCTCATTTGGCTCCGGTGGTTCGGCGTGGTACTCCTCCACGAGTCCGGTTCCGTCCAGGTCGGCGGCCAGTTGCCAGCTAGCGTCCTCGGGGGAAAGCCCATCCATTGGACGAGATACTGAGGAACTCCTCGGTGTACGCGGTGGTCCAGGACTGCCGCCGGTATGTATTGAGGGTTAACTATGGTCTCGTCGTACTGGGACATTTTGTGAGCGTTCGGTCCGAACAAAGGGGCGTGTCGGGGAAAAGGGGGGAAAGAGGCGTCGGTCTGGCGGCCGATCCGGATTATCTGGTGTATGTGTCGTAAGCGCTGATGCGTGGGGATGATGGGGGTCACGATCCGAGGAAGATGATGTGAATGCGCCGCGCGCACCACGGGGGGGGGAACTTGCTCTCGGGATGCGCGGAGGGTGAGGTTCTGGAGAGAGGGGTCGGCCGTGGGAGGTTTAGAGGTTGACCGAGGGGTGGGGACGCGCAGCGGGCGCGTTCGGCGAGTAGGGCTTGTGGGGGGGTGGTCTCGCCGCGGATGACCTGGCTCTGATGAAGAGGAGAGATCAGGAGCCGGTGATGGAATGAGCTTTCGGATTTGACGACCGTATGGGTCTGGAGGGGTCCTCGTTGGCTGAGTGCCTGACCAGAAGGCCAGTGGGCAAGGCTCGGCGTCCGGAGGGTGGGTCCTGCAGGGTCCTGGTGGGCCGATGAGTGGGCGCGGCGGTCGCGACGGGTCCTCGTCGACGCGAGGGGTCTCCTAGCCGGTCCGAGGGGTCGGATTCCTTCCTGGACCGAGCAACGCCGACCGAACGGTTCGCCCGGATTGGAAGGGTGGTGAGTAAGGGGTATGGGGATCTCGAGCGTCGGGAGGGAGGGTAGGTTTGGTCTTATGTCACGGTGACTGCTATATCACTCTCCGAGACGACGCCCGAGGGGAAGGGATGAGTGGGGAGAGGGAGGCGCGGATAAGCGGTATGATAGACCAGACCAAACCTAAGATACAAGAGGGGCGACGGCCCAGATATATATACTACGGAAGCAAGGCCGAGGGCCCCGCGGACCAATTGCGCCACCGACCGGTTGTCACGCGGGCGCCACAGATCAGGCCGAAAGAGACCGCCGGGGCGTCGTCGGCGAGACAGGAAACCCGGGATAAATAGAGCCCAACCCAACCAGAAACATCCTGTCATATTACCCTTCTCCTGGGAAGAGACCGAGATACTCGCCGAGCGGAGAGACCGCTTGGACGCGCCGACGAAAGGGCCGCGGGGCCGGGCGCAAGGAGTTTGGGGCGCCCGGACGAGGTGCGAGGGCCACGGGACGGCGAAATGAAACAGCGGGGGAGGAGGGACCCGACGAAGACCGCAACACTTGTCGATGAGAGATAGAGCGCGCTTCACTTCACATCTACGCGTCATGTGAGCTAGGAAATAAATAGAATCGTAAAGCTTGCCACGTACCGAACGATAGTGCGCGCGGGTCCGTGCACGATGCAGTTGAAGGACACGGTGCTGTCGTCACCATCGCGCACGACGAGAACGTTACTGACAATGTCGCCGTCGAAGTATGCCCGGGGAATCAAACGCAACTCGAGCTTAGATATGTTGGTGTCTTGAACGCGGGCAATGTTCGTTGCGCCGATAATGACCTTCGGAAACACGAAGCGTAGCGTCCCAGCCACCTTAACGACAGTGCCCGGAGAAGATGGACCCTCCTTCGCACGATATAGGAGCATGGTAGGCATCCTGCACCCTGAACCAGCGTAAGACAGTGGACTGGCGCAGTTGCAAACCGCGCGCACCTGACAGATACCCGTCGCTGGCATATCCAAACAATGTGCCATCCGGCGTTTCGATGTCGAACGCGTGGTACCGGCTGGAGTCGCCAATGAGGAAGAGTGTCTTGCAAGCGATGAACATGAGGGAAAGAGTGGGGGAGTGGGGGCCTACCATGGCACGCCCAGCGCTTTATTCAGGCTCGAGCTTATGTGACTGCCGGTCTAGACGCCATCGCCTAACGTCATGCAGAGCACTGACATGTCGAGAAATAATTCAGAAGGTACGTCGTGCAGAGCGGCGAGCGCAACGAGTGTATCTGAAGAAAGAGCGCGCGGTCGGAGTTTGACTGGCTTACCACGACCATATTATAATCACTACTCGTATTCTGACCTCCCGCGCTATCGTACAGGCTACATCTTCTCTCAAGCCACAGGTAAGTACTTTACAACTTGGTTCTCGAGTCACAGATTGTTCAAAGTTCACATAGAGCGACGTTGTGGACGACCGACCACGCTCACATCATACCCGCCCTATTTCTTCGCCGTCAAGCGCAAAGTCACCTTGCGGCGCTTTGTGGGGCCTTGGCCAACAGCATGCTCGTCCTCTGTACGGTCCGCACGACGAGCATCATTACGTTCGAACGCGTCGCGCACGTCTTGCACGGTCATCACCGTGTGTGCGAGCTCGGCCTCAACAATCGCGGCGGGCGACGTCACCAGCGCGCGCAGAGCGGGATCGACGGCGGAAGCCATATCGGCACTATAACAGGTATAAGTTGCGTCGTTCGCGCGCTCACAGAGTCTTACACACCTGCCCAGGTCTGGAGAGCTGATGCCGTCCTCGACGATGGCGCGTGCTGGCGAATTTCCCAGCGCCAGCAAAGCCGCGACCGCGTCATCATCCCTGGCATCCGTTAGGTAAGATGTGCAGGAGCGCTCGAAGTCACCTACCTAGTCTCAACTGCATGGACTGCGACCGGCTGCGGCGGCGAAGTACGCCTATCAGTTGGCTGCCTGTGGATCGCTCAGGAGCTAGTCGTCGCGGCACATGTGACGCACCATCCGCTCACGAGACTCGCGAGTACCTCCTTCTCGTTTGCCTGCTCGCCGCGGTTGTCGTCGTCGGAGATGGACATGTCGTCCGGCGAGCTGGACAAAGGTAAGCATGTGCCTTCGCGGGAGGCTCAGAACGAACTCAGCAACGTTGCCAGTGCTGATAGCAACAACGCCCCGCTTCGTCGAAGGCGCGCTCGTACCGCCTTGAGGTAGCGCCGTCGCTGGTAGAGCCCTAGTGCCACCAGGCGCGCCAGCGCGAACGATACGCGTCGGGATGGTGCTGAACGAGAGGATATCCCAACCGCGAGCGCCGTTGTCCGGTATTTCGTCGAACGAAGCCCAGCCATCGCCAAAGCGAGCGCGTCGGAAGGGATTGAGCGGGTCCGTGAGGACCTTGCGCGGCGCCTCGCCCGTGTTGTTGTAAGCGATGTGGAGGACGTCGACCATGGGTCTGTTGTTCGCTGACCATCCACAAACTATCCGCGGCCATACACGTGTGTCCCGGCGTCGAGGTGAGCTGTCAATTGCAGCCTCGTCGCATCGCGGTTGAAGCACGCGCTGCAGATCCAACGTCATTTGGCGAACAATACCGCAACACGACGACGCACATGATTACAGCGGGCATGGGAGGCCAGACATCGGGGCGGTGGATCGTGATGTTGACCGTGAAACAGTCGCGATTGAGGGGATGGTACGCGTAAGCGGATGAAACGACGCCGCTGAACACGAATCGAGGGAGAAGGTCGTAGTCCTTAGGCAGAGGGCCCGGCAATGGCATGACGGGGACGAGCGTGACGGACGTGGCGACCACCAGGAAGGACTTGTCCTTGAAGTGCGCGGTGCCGACGATACGAGCAAGAACGCCCGGCTCGTACTTGGCCTTGCGAGTGAAATGGGCAATGGTGAGCGGGATGTCCGAACCTGCGTCCAGAGTCAGTACACCCTGTCGGGTATCAGTTTGATTTCTGAATCACCTTGCAGCCGAATGTTGCTTTCGTATACGTTATAGCCGTGCAAACCGGGAGCGTCAGGAGGGGCGTGCTTGCACTCCCACAGGAATGCAGTAAGCGTGCACGAAAGCGAGGGCATGTCGATGGAGCTGGCGACGCGCAAGGGGGGTGAGACAACTGGAGCGCAGAACGGACACTTTATGTGAGTCCATAGTCGCGAAATGAGGCAAATGCGATCATAACTATGACACGCGCTCATGAGCACACGAAATATCGCAGTGAGCAGATTAGCTCTGACGCCCAGTCACGAATCATGGGTATGACGCTTTGAACTGTCTTCGCGCTGGAAACGTGCCACTGTCGACTACTGTATTGAGATGTGCGGATAATGCGGACTGGTATGAATCTATCCAAGCCGCATTCCAAAAGAATTCTCAACCGCAGTGCAGAGTCTGCCGCAGGACGGTGTTTACTGTAATATACACATGTTACAAACGGTCAATATGCATTACTTCGAACATGAGCGACGTCCACGTCCACCTCAACGGCTGCGCTGACACCCGGACCTTGTCCCCATCGAGATGCATGGAGGTCCGCTACCGGACGCCGCCGACGAACTGCGCGGAGTACATTAGGTGAATACGTGAACGAGCCATGGAAACGAGCGCACGCAATAATCGATCTGCATGAGCGGCCGATAACGGACGAGTGTGCGACGATGGCGTAGGCCCACAGGCTTCTAGGCTCTGCAGGAAAACCCGCGATCTTCCCATCTGCGTTGAAGCGCAAAAATGCGCTCAGCGACGGTCCCTGCCACATGCGCATTATGAAACAGGAGATTACAACTATCCGCCGTTCGCGGTCGATGTGCGCCGGTCCTAGAACAAAGACTGTACCGCCCTCTTCGGCCGCCAGATCTCTTGGAGGCGCGTAGACTTCGCAGGTGATGCCGTGAGGAGGCCGAGTTTCCACCCGAGAATGATATCGGGCGCATCCGCGTATGAGCGTAAAATTTGAGAGCTGAACGACGCCGTACGCGTACAGCACCATGGGCACTGGCAAAGGTCTGTCCGTTCGCACTGTTCCACACGAGTCCGCGACACTTATTCACTCCCGCTATGCATTCTAACGTCACATGAACGGATCATGCTCGTGACACACGCGGGACGCGATCACGTGCACGCGTCATTCTCGTGACACATGTCGCACGCCATCACGTGATGTCTGTCATACCGGCAGTGCCGGCGATGAACATGTATCTTCCCGTTCCTGCAAGGCAGAGACGTTTGCGAGCCTGTTGAAGAGCAGACTGTATGACGACAATAACATGGATGCATTCGTGTTAGCACACTAGTAATGCCGTACGGACGGTATGCTACATATCATCTGCTCCCCCCGTCTTCCCTTTTGGCAAGTGAGCAGCATGCCCTATATCAAAATTTCGGTATATGTAATGTTATCTGCGTAAACTTGTCCGGGTAGCAGTCTAACAACGGCGTGTTCGCGGCGCCTGACGCGGGATATGGCGGTGTACAACTGTCCGTGAGAGAACACCGGCCGCCTAAGGTCGGCGCCTATGATATCCAGTGTCAATCCCTGGCAGCTATTGAACGTCGTCGCATATGCCGGAGCGAGGGGAAATTGCCGCCGCTGGAGCGTTCTCCGAGTTTCAGGAAGGAATGTCTCAAAAGTGATGCGTGGAATTAGAAGGTCTTCTGTGTCGACTCGCACGCCAGCAACCGTGTCGCGCAATACGCGCACAGTTATCAGTCGGGTGCCAACGTCAACGACCACAACCCGGACGTTTTTGACCAGTCCGCGTGACAGAGAGAAGTTGC
Organism: Auricularia heimuer; assembly: GCA_002287115.1. Classification (NCBI taxonomy): domain Eukaryota; kingdom Fungi; phylum Basidiomycota; class Agaricomycetes; order Auriculariales; family Auriculariaceae; genus Auricularia; species Auricularia heimuer. Next base: position 18,961 of record NEKD01000032.1, on the reverse strand, counting down.
GCAGCAACCGAAAAACCACGTTAGTTTTTATGACAGTCGAGTGCGGTGGCAAGCCGGGCAAGTGAGCTTTGATCGCATAATCTAACAATGCCCCAGCGCGTTCCGGTATGCCAGCCTCGTCCTCCTCCTTAATCTTGTCCGCGGCTAGGTAGGTCCTTGCAGTGCCTTTTACTCGGCGGAGAATCTCAGCATTGTACCTTTCAATCTGCCGATTTGTAGGGCAGAGGATGGAACGTTTTAGACACTGCGTAGGGTCGTCGATGACATCTTGAGGGTACACAAAGTTGATAAGGTCCTCATCTGAGTGGACTTGGCGTAATAGACTGAGGGCAACTTCCGGTCCTGCGCCATCCCCGATGGCGTCAACCCAAGCCGCATATTCCACATCCTCGGCATTGCGAATGGGAACTGTAAGTCGGCGAACTTCGAACAGAGGCCACAGCGGCGAGCAGCGAATAGATGCGTCAACAATCTGAGCGCGCGTGCCTCGACGGACTACAGGGCAAGTTTGCCGGAAGTCTCCAGCCAGAATCACGATCTTGCCACCGAATGGCAAGTTATTTCCGCAAACACGGCGACACGTTTCCTCCACACATGCCAGAACAGCACGGTTTGCCATGGGAGATTCGTCCCAGATGAGCAGTCGGAACTCGCGAAGGAGCTCCGCGCGCGGATCGCCAGGTTCTATTGGAGACCGCAATAATTCGCTGTACTCGTCCACGGGAACCTGGCGAATGTGAGCATTATTGCGAGTCAAACACGGTGACTCGTACCTTGAAACATGAATGCGTCGTCCGCCCGCCTTCGTAGAGCAAAGCCGCGAACGCCGACGTAGCAGTAGGAAGCACAATTTCTTCTCGCGAACGTATGAAGTCGCAGATGGCGTTGATTAAGAAAGTCTTTCCCCGGCCTGCTTTGCCATCGATGAAAAGACACAATGGTCGGTCGTTAACGACGGCGTCAACGACCTCGTTGAAGATGGAGCTCTGCTCAGCAGTGAACGTGTCCATGGCTCGTTGCAAGTTGTGCTGGAACCTGACCAGGTGAGGTGCCCAGCGGTCTCGCTCGTATGATGCCTCGCCAACGAAAGATTGCGGTAAGGGAAGCCCAAAGTCACGCAGACTGCGACCAAACTCTTCCAGGGACCTTGACAGCTCCTCTAGTGCTGTAGAGTAGGCCGACAGCTGCAAACCACCGTTTTGGAAATAGAAGTCCGCACTCATATCGTCGCGGAAGTGTTCCCATAGCTTGAGAGGGAAATCAACCTCGCTGGCGTCGTGTATAATCAAGTGCACGAAGAGAAGGCGGATTTGTCGAGGCGTGCGCAAAGATTGCACGGCCTCCAGCATTGCATATTGTGCCTCGTTCTTCTCTGCAAAGAGGCCCATGACCTGAGCAGCTTCCTGATAAGTCGCATACACCACGGAGTCGAAAGTCCGCGCATCTCGAAACAATGAAGCCGCCCTGTTGAGGAGAATGGCGCGCAGGTAAAATAGTTCCCCCTGTGACGGTTTTACGGACGCCAGCCGGACGAAATGACGATTGGTATCAGATCGTCGCACGACCAGACGTTTTATTTCGTCCTCTGGTACAGCATCCTCTTGGAAAACAGAACCTGACTGCAGCAAACGAGCATCCCAAGGAACGTGCCTGAATCTCGTGAAGAACTCTGCGTACGTCAGATCTCTAAAGTCGCACCGTTGCCCTTCCCAGGTGAAAGAGCCGCTCGGCCTGTGAAAGTAGCGATCCAGCGTGGAAAACGAGCTGACGGGACCCCGAACGCGGCGGTACTGACGGTGTTTCCGCGACTCGGGAAGGTGAACAGCCAGTCCAGTAACGCCGGGGGACTTGCTAGCGACTCTGAATCCTAGAAGTCGCCATGCCGCCTCGCCGGCAGACAAATATCGCGCGCGCCAGAAGTCTTCGATCTCGTCCACGACCTGGGAACCGTCCTGGTGCATGCGAACATACGTGCGGTCAACACCTGTGCCATGTTATATTAGAAGTATGACTATCCCGGCCGTAGACGCACCTTTCCTGATGTACTTGAATAAGTACTGAAAGATGTGCGACGAATTTGCGACCTCGAAGTTAATATGGCACTCCAGAGCCCGTATCAGCGGCAGACAATGTGGCACAACCATGCTATCGGTTGGCAGGGCCCTTTTGTACTGAACTCGACCATCAAAGGCTAGAACGGTCGCGGGCTGAACAGCTTTCGGGTACCCGAAGCGACAAACAGAACCAGTTTGAGCATTCGTCGGCGGGAACGTACGTGCGCGAGGACGGCAATACTCTGGCAGGACATCGGCTCCGCCGTTCCGTGCTCGCTGAGGATGTTTGTGCGTCATGAAACGCTCCACGAGTGCGGCATCCGCGGGATTGGTGGGCATCTCCGCGGAGACTACAGTGTCGATATCGGCGGAGGTTATGCAGTCCTTCTCGTACTTTATGAGGATATGGCAATGAGGCAGACCCCGTTTCTGGAACTCTACAGCGTACAGCCTGTAGATCTGAGCACAACGTCAGTGCACGGTGCGGAAACGAGAACGTCACTCACGACTCGTCCTGCATTGGGGAACATAGTCTTCAGAGTCTTCAGTAACACGGCAAGCTTTTGCTTGAAAACTCGAGCGATTACGATTGGAGCATCTTGCCAGTCCTGACCAGGACGCAGTTTTGCCCTTATTTCCGGCCAGTCGGGGTTGCAAGTCATGGTAATGAAGAACGTCGGCACACCGCAATTCGCGGCGATGGTCAGCGCGTCCGCGATTTGATCAGAACACCAAGAATTGGATCCTATGAACGACGACGGCAGGAATACGTTCTCCCCGTCGCAGGTTGACTCGAGCCCCATCAGCGCGGCGTCCTCGCGGCGAGCAGCAACCTGACTAGAACGAATATACGCCAGGCGGGACTCGATGTTGCGCGTGAACATGTCTACAACATACTCGTTAGTCAACCGGCCAAAGATGCTGAAACGCTCTTCGCGCAACAGCCGGGCCCGGCAATGCCAGATTTGGCTCGTAACGACGTCGTCATCGCCACCTGTACTGTCTGCGGCAGCGGTACGCGCCCGTCCCCAACCGAGAGTGCCATGCGGAAAGAACAGCAGGTAGACCAACGGTTCCCAGAAACGGTTGACTGCGGATATTTGATGCACGTCAGACGACGTCTGCTCAATGGAATCAACAAAGCATCGCTCTGGGTGCTGTTTCTTGGATATGACAATAGTGCGAAGCTGGAAGGAAGGAGTTAGTCAACCATGTGACAGATGCAACGACCGTACCTTAGCGTCGGAGGCGATGGTATTTTCAAAGCACATAATGCCCGCAATCTCGTTCTCGCCAGCGTCTCTGAGTACCAAGTGTACATTGGGAACATTGCTCTCCGGCCTCTGGCGAAAAACGTTGATGAGTCGTACATGGGGATTGACGCGCAGAAGGGCAGCGCCGAGAGCGTCTATCCAGGGCTGAGGCACTCTTTGGAACCAGTCTGCACTTGAAAACGGTGTACGGCCCCGCATGAAGCCATCGTACAGCAGCCAATGTACCGCCGAGTTCGTGAAACTGGGCCTCACGCGGTGAAAAATTTTGCCTTCCACCGCGAAGTGTGCGGGCATGCCGCCGTGAGTCGGAAAAGGTCGTGTAGACTCCAATTGAGCAAAAGTGTATATGAGATTGAGCAGCCTGGACAGCGAGGAGACTCGAGGATCGTTGACGAATTCGTCAAACTCATGCGGAAGTGGCGGCAGCGGAGTAACGTTGTGCAACTTTTCACCGCCTGGGCCGCAGCAGAACCCACTCGCCTCACCCGTCAATAGCTCAATGTTACAATGAGGGCAACGGTGAGCGACGTTGGTGCGCTTGCTCACTCCCCACCACAGAGTATTTTTTAAGACTCGGCCCATTTTCCATGTGCCGTTATCGGACATTGTGCGACGGCACCCCTTCCAAAAACCCTGACAGTTAAATAGTCCGCGAAATGAGAGCACACATAGGGCCAGCGTCATCGGCTGTCATCACCGCGAGACGTCAGTCTTATGACTGCAGCACTGGAATCAGCCCGGGACGCATCGCAACCATGATCCTGCGTGCAGTCATAGTCCTTGACGTAAGCCTATGACGACAGCTTCTTGCGAATCCCACTCATTCGGTAATCCGAGGGATTCCAGGGTTGATGGCGACGCACGCAGCTCACCGGCGTAAAGATCGCATTGAGGCAAAGCTTTCGGCGCAGACGGTATATGGAATGGCAGTCCTATATTTGCGAAAGTGGATCTGACTTTCTGACTACACGTTCGAGCCTTATATTGTACATGACGTTGATTGCTAAAAGACCCAGGGACGACAGTAGGACCGCACAGGGAAGCAAATACACCCTATAATGGTACTGTAAACGTCACGAACTAGCATACACCTCACAGTACTTAGACGCGCGCTTGTAGAAGGTGAGGTATCTCCTAATCCAAGCGTCAACCGCTTTGTAATGCCTCGTCTTCCTCTGGCCGTTGTAATCACCACTCGTGATCTCGTGCATCAGCAGGCCTCCAATGCTCTCTATCATTGTCTGCACGAGAGAAATGCGGTATTCCACTTCGTGGACACAGCCCGTCTGGTGCGTGGCCTTCTTCACCCAGCCCCTCACGTACGAGCAGTGCTCCATCATGGCCGTACTAATGCGAGGAAGCTCGGAATGGACGACGGGGCAGCGAGAGGCAATGTATTGCTGAACACGCCGTCAGCACGCAGAGGCGGCAAGAACTTCGTCAAAACTGCAACTCACCTCGATCTCACGCGAGGACACTTTTGCAATTGGCATTCCAACGAAGCGATAGAGTGGAGACGAGCTCTCAGCTACACGCTGCACTGAGCACGCTGCTGAAAAAGATCAACTTCTGCACCAGTCCCGCATTGAACACTAACAATTATCAGCCTCCTGCGAAGACGGCATATTGTACGTGTCAAGTTCAAGAGACCGCACTCGGGCACGCGCTGACGAGGTATCGAACGTGACTGCGACTTTTATGTAGCAGGACTGTCGATTGTAGACGTCACAACTGTGACGCAGCCACATTCGCTCACAGCAATATGTGTCCGAACGACGGCTCATTGCTATGATGATGGGAGGTGAATGTCACGTGCGCATTGCACACTTTACGACGGCTTCACAAAGCATCTCGCACTCGCCGGGTAGTTTCAGCAGCATGCAGTAGCTATACGTCCAGCCCGTGTCGTTGCATTGGGTTTTCACTCGCCTCTGTTATGCCGACTATCTACCTAGTACAGGGACAATCATCACGTAAACAAAAATAATATTACAGATAGATTCGGAGATGTGTCCATTCGAAACATCACGGAGCCCGTCGCATGTCTCTTGCAGTCGAGACTTCGCAATTCACAGAAAGGGACTCGACCTGCTCACGCATCAACCTCCACCACGCGATTTATATCGCGCACGCCTAAGGGGGCCATGAGTCCTCCGTTACGCCTTCGATTTACGCGCTGCGCACCTGAGCGACCGCCCGGGTCTTCGTTCTCGATGTCGCGAGAGCGAACTGGGACTGCAGCCGTAGCACTGCTGCGACGAGACGGCCCAGCATCGTACGAAAGGCTGGGACAAATAAGTCGATGTTAGCAAGCAGGAGCGATTCATAACGTACCCAGCGTTGACTGTCACCCTAGCAGGAGAGGATGCGGGGCTGCCGCTGCCGTTCGCGACGCTGGCGTGGTATGAGATGAAACCCTAGCCCAGCAGTAAAGAACACGCACCGAGCAGACCCGGCCGGGGTAGAAGGTCCACGCTCGACTCGAGCGTAGCAGTCGTGGCAAACACGGCATAGTCGTTGCAGATACGCGCACGTTCGAAGATTCTGGGCTGAAGCACGAGCGGCACGGACGGCGTGTCCCCGGCATAGTTATAGCGACCCTCCTCGACGTCAACAGCGATCTTGCCGTCGACCCAGCCCACCAGCACGCTCTGGATGTCGACGGAGTCGCCGACGTAAAGAGGAGCCAGCGTGCGGAAGCGCCTGCGTTCGCGATTGAAATAGCAACTGCGTTGTGGTCAGGCTGGAGCTCCTCAAGCCGACCCAAACGCACATGAACACGGTAGGCCGAGCGGGCCACTCGTCCTTGCTCTCCACGCTGATCTCCACGACAATGGTAGCTGGCCTCTTGGGATCCACAACGTGACCGCGCGACACCTTGCCAACGAAACACACCGTAGGGAGCTTCGCCACGGGTTCGTCGGGGGACCGTTGCCAATGGTGCGTTGACCGACGATGGAGTTCGCAAAGAGGAAGACCGCACGGCTGACGACGTGCCCGTCGCCGTTGAGACGAGCGAGGGTCCTGCTGGGCAGGAGTGGCGAGTATTCGTCGTGCACGGGCTGCGCGACGGAGAACGGGATCCTGGAGCCTGTGAAACAATAAATGCAAAGTCGCCGGCGCTCGAAAAACATACCGTTTATGATATACGTCCCCAAATATGTATTGAAGTACGTGTTGATCTCGCGCCAGTACACGCGCAAAGGGTTGTGCAGCACGAGGAGGATATCAAAACTGGCGGTAGGCATCTAGCAAATGAAGAGCTGCACACGTGCGTTTCGCGCGGACAGCGAGGGCTGCGCCATACATTTATATGGGCGCAGGTAGCGGTACGAGACAGAACACGCGTCATGCCCGTGACGGGCTATCTCAAGCTTCTTTAATCTGGTATATTGGTCCCAACTATCTATACTAGTAGACTTGGGTCCCAAGTCCCAGATTTCTCTGAGACCCGTTCTCAACTCCAGCACCAAGTCCCAAAGTTGGGACCCGGTCCCGAGGAATTGAGCACCAGAGTCCAAAGTCGGGACCAAGTCCCAAGTTTGGACTCGCAGCCAAACTCCCCACCGAGTCCCGACTTCGGGATCTGGTCCCAAAGTCGAGAAGTCCCAAATCCAGGACCGAGTCCCGGGTCTCAACGGTTACCGGGATATCCGGGACCAAGGTCCCAGATATCAACCGGTCCCGGATTCCCTGGTCCCAAGTCCCGGATTCAGCTGGACAACCCAAGTCCCCAACCCTGTATTTTATGTACATTCAAGAATATAAGTTGTTACCACCCCCCACCTCGCAGCCAAACATGCTGCAGTGCCGCATCTACTGTTAATCGCTCTTTTGCTTTCCTCCTGAGCGCCGTCTTCAACCATTCCTGCGCTGGTCCAATCACGATATTGCGCATCGCATCCGCTAAACTCTCACCTGCCTCGCTACATGCTCCAGCGTGCAGCGCGTTCCAGTCCGGTCTCGCCGCGCCAGTGAGCAGGAATCCTGGTGTCTCACCGGTCAGACTATAACGCGCCGTCAGCTCACAGTCCAGGTTATATTCATGCCCACCACTCACCAGTCAAGCAGACTCATCCCCAAGCTCCACATATCCACGGCCACGGTATAGCGCTCCAAGTAGCCTACCTCGGGCGCGCGATACGCTGGTGTTCCCGCCATACCCTGTCGAATGTGGTCAGTGAACGCAGATTTCCTGCTGCCTTGCGTGCGCGCTCACCATAACCCAGCCCTCCTCTGTCGCAACCGCCGCCACGCCAAAATCGACAAGCTTGACCTCAAAATGTATCGCAGAAGATACCATCACGTTCTGCGGTTTGACATCCCGATGAATCACACCGCGCGAGTGAACATGCGCCAGAGCCGAGCAAAGATCGCGTGCCGCGCGTTGCGCTCGCGACTCATCTACCAAAGCCCGTGGTTAAGATTGTTCCATACACCAACGCCCTACTCACCGAGGCGTCCTTTGGACATCACAAACGCCCACAAGTCCCCCCCGCAACATACTCCATGGACAAGCATATATGCCCTCGTCGCTCGAACACCTCCTGAAAAGTTGCGACATTGGCGTTACTGAACTTCGACAGAATCCTGGCCTCTTCATAGAGCTCGTCGCGTTGCTGATCGTCTTGCGCGCGCAAAACCGTTTTCGATATCTTCAGTGCGCAAACTCGTCCGTCTCGCGCCCGCTTTGCGCTGTAGACCACACCGTAAGCGCCGCCGCCGAGGCTGCAACGGATTAGGACACTGGGCGCCCACAAAGTACAAACCGCCACCTACCGTTCCATCAACTCGTAGCGCCCCAGCACCAGTACCGCCGGGTTGTGCGCGCTGTACCGCGAGAATCCCCAGTCCTTGATGGTCGCGACATCAGAGATATTCTGCTGGATGTGTTCAGGTTATTTCTCGTGTCGTCATGTACATAATTGCAAATGGAGCTCACCATGGTCCCTTTGCAGCGTTCGGTAGCGCTGAACGCAATGCTGTACCGACGGCCTTGCTCGCCATACGCATGCGTCGCCGTCCAGGTCTTCATGAGCGGCGCCTGGTGCTCGCGCGTCCGCGCGTCGTTCCGTGAGAACGGCACGGGGTGCGACAGCCGGTCTGGCGAGTCCGCGGCGGCTTGCGTCGCTACGTCCGCTGGTAATGTCCAGGGCGCCGCGCCCTGCCTGCCGGGGTCGAAGCCAGCATATTCCTCGTTGCGCGCTAGCGCTCAGTTAGTTATCCTCCACGGGGTAACTAACACGTTACTAACATTGCAAGTTACTAACACCATGTTAGTAACAATGTTAATAACAACTAGGTGTACATAGGGCTTACTCCTCTTGTACACTCCTGAAAGGTCTTATCACTACATATGAGAAGTAAAGAGAAGCCTGTTCAACAGCTGAGGTGCAGTTCCATCATATGTGGATGGTAGACAGTGTTTCTCAGCAGAAGGTTGACCCGCTGGAAGCCCCAAGAACCTGGAATTCTCTGAGAACAAGTGTCCTAGTGACCGTCCCTGGATATTTGACACTCAAGCTTCCTACAGACATCAATTTTATTCAGGGTATATTGTGTCTCACCTGGCTGGAATATAACCTCTCCAGTTAGTAACGAGACTCGCGCTCGGGGTGCTCGTTACTAACACGTTAGTAACTAACAAGTTACTAACTTTGTTACTAACTTTAAGTAACTAACTGAGCGCTATTGCGCGCAAGCCCGTCACCGTCCAGCGAGTCTGCCGTCGTCAGAGCCGATGACGCTCCAGTGTGCATGGTACCGTCCCACATAACGAGACCGCTTGATCTGACTGCTTTGAGGCGCTGACCACCGTTGCTCGTTTCTTTGAATTGACCACGCGACGCATTGCGCATGTACACAGCTGGCTGCCGCGGCCAGCTGTGCGACAGAGACGCAGCGTCATCGACGTCCGTGGCGACTTCGCCTCGCAGGTTCTACGGCACGGCGTTACAATTTAACTAGGTGAATGGCAGCGACGCTCACCTCTTCCATAGGCACGTTCTTCAAGTCGCCCGCCAGTAACGGCAGATCAATCTTCTCCATCTTGCACTTGCGGTAGACTCCCGATCTCTCGACGGCGGCCTTCTCAATTTCGTCGTTCTACCGCGCGCTCGTCAACAGATCATCCCAGAAAGAAATAAAGGATGCAACATACCCTTGACGCGATTTCCTTGAGCACCTTCTCGAGCGCCTTCGAGCTCTTGCTCGCAGTCTTCTTCATCTCGTCCAGCTCCTTCTTCTTCTCCTCCACGCCGTCAGTAAACTGCTCAAGGTCCTCAATCAGCCCCTCCAACAAGCCCTGCATCTCGTCCATCTCCTTCTTGACCACATCCCGGCGCTCCTCAAGCTTCGCAATAGTGGCGGTCTCCGTATCGACAGCCCTGCGCACGCCGTCGAGCCGCGCGCGCACGCCGTCGAGCGAGTCGGTCTCGAAGCCCACCGCGTGCGTCATGCGCGCGATCTGCGTGTCCGCGGGTATCGTGAAGCCAAGTAATACATAGTTGAGCACGCTGATAAGGAATGCGCCAGCGATGCCATAATAAGAGAATAAATCTGAGGGGGTCGTCAGCTGAGGTCCTTGCGATCATTTTGGGAACATGAACGCACAAGCCATTGGAGATATCTTGTAGTAGAGCGGCACGCGCGACCACATGAGCTTGTGGAACTTGTGGTTTATCGGGCCTTTGCGCAGCCATTGGACAAGCGGGTTGAACATCAATTCCGACGCGCCTGAAGAGACGCAATGTCAGTCACCGCGAAGTCAGAAAGCCAGGCGGTGAAACGCACCGTAGGCGTGTTTCTGCCAGCGATTCATCTCGTCGTCGCACGTCAGCGACACGCCCTCCTTGAATCCGCCTTTGGAACACGTGGCCCAGCGCACGGTGTACCCGATAGCCTCCAATCGGAAAGACAGATCAAAGTCCTCCAAGACCTTCGCCTCGGACCAGATCTTGCGCTTGCAGTCTGCCGGGTCGACGAATGCGACCTCCTGCATAGCGCGCCACTGCAAAAAACTGCACGATGACAAGCCGTCAGCATGTGTCCAAGAGCAAAGGCCTCTGTGCTTACGCGTTGTGTCCGACAAATGGCGCAACGTCGCCGTTGGCGCACGCCATGGCGATCGCCTTGTTGACGCGACGTGTGAAGTAGGCCGTGATGTTTTCAAAGTAATGGTGCGCGACTTGCAAGACGTCCGACCCGTGCTGCAGAATGGCAACCTCTGGAGAGATGGCCAGCTCGCGCGCAGCGTCACGCAGACAAACCTAGTGCGAGTGAGCATCGATCCGCAGCGCGAAAAGAGAAGGCCATACCTCGGGAACCTGAGTGTCCGAGGCGACGAGCAGAATAATCTCGACAATCCGCAGCGACTTGCCGCCCGCAGCCCACGCCTCGCCGCGCGTCTCCTCGACGCCCAGCTCGAGCGCCTTACTGGCAAGCGCCGACTCCTCGTCGATATACGGGTCGGAAAGGTCGATGCCGAGCTCCGCAACGCGGGCGGCATCGCCCATCAGCTCCTCGAGGATCTCCTCCATGCGCAGCGCCAGCGACAGGCCGTAGTTCATGTTGCTCGCTTTCTACAGCGGCGTCAGCATCGAATCGCGCGGTGATGTAACATGGGTGAAGGCGCACCTTGAACCGTCCAGCGCGTACGAAGCCATTCTGGCCGTGCGCGGGCCGCGCGACCCAGCCGACGTTGCGGTTCTCGTAGAAGCGCATGCGCTCCTCGCGCAGCTCGGGTGCGAGGAGCTGCATACCGTCCTCGTTGATGAAGATGCACGAGCTGCCGCCCTGGCGCGAATACGATATCATTGCCTTCTGGATGGAGTTGATTGAGGGCATGCTGCGCGCGTGTTAGGATTCTACAGAATCTACGCGGGGATGCAAAGCCCTACATCGTGGCTTCGAGCGACTCCTTGTAAACAGGCATCTGGATGGTCACATGCGGCAAAGCATCCAATTTAATTTCCTCGGGCGGTATGCCACTGTAGTACTTCGAGTTGTCGTAGAATTGTGATACTGGGCCGATGCTGGAGCGGCACATAAGGTCATGCTGAGCACCAGAGTATGGCAGCTCACATGTAGAAGACGCAGTTGACCGATGTCTGGGTCAAAAAAAACTGGGTCAGCCCGTCGCAACAAGGAAAATGAAGCGCTAGGACGCACCAAAGACACGTAGAACAAAAGCGGTGCAAAGGCGAGAAGAGCGAAACGCGTATACGAGCCGCCCACGACTTCCTCAATTATTCGATTGACGCCGATGAGTACGAAAACTGCAGCAGAATTAGCGACCAAAACGATGGGTTGACTGCAGCGAGGCGCACATATCGAGAGACCAGTCGCAATGCCCATGAAGATGGGCGCCTCGAAACGCATTGCGCGGCGTTTCCGCTGCCCCTCGCCCTCCTCGAGCGCAGCGATGTCGAGCGCGTCGACGGCAGCATCAGACTTCTTCTCGTCGACGTGCTTGCCTAGCGACGACGCGCTGTCCGACGCATCCACTACGCCATGGCTTTCAATGGCGCTTCCATCGTGCTTCTCGCTGCTACTGGCATGCAAGTCGCTCCTCGACGATTCAGCAGTGGTGTCGCTGAACTTGGATATCTCCGGCGCAGGAGGACGCAGCTTGCCACTGTCGCGGTCGAGCTCGCTAACGATAAATTCCTCGGGCTCCTCAGAAGGCACAGGTACCATCGCTGCGCGGCGGACCGGCGCGACGGAGCTCATAGACGGGAACGCCGAAGAAGCCGGCGCGAACGGCGACGCGTTATACCATTCGGGTGGAGGTTCTACGTCGGGCAACGCGTGCGGCGGCTGCACCTGCGTGCGGTCGAAGTCGGCCGGGAAGGACGTCGCGAAGTCGTAGATCGGTTCGCTGTGCGCCGCGGAATACGGGATGCTGGGTCGCGGCGAGCGGCCCATCATCGCTGCTGGTGCCGTTGCAATCGTTCCCACGGAGCTCGGTCGGTGTCGCCAGACGAGCGGGAGGAGCCGCGCGTTAAAGTCTTTCACCGCGGGCGCAATGTCGTCCACTTCGTCCGCCCATACGACTAGCATGCGTTCGTCGTACTGCAATGCGTTCAGACACGAAGGGAAGAAATAGTACATAGAATGTACGCACGACGAAGGCTGCACCCTGGCCTTTATCTGCAAAGGCCACCGCGCGCTGGACTGCCGCGAGCTTCTTGCCCGCGGGCTTGATGCATTCCTCCGCCTTTGCAATGTCGGCCTCGAACGCCTTGGCCATCTTCTCCGCGTTCTCCTTCTTGCGCCGTTCGTGCGCCAGCTGCGTCTCGATGTCGAGCAGGCCTGGTTTCTGCATAATGTCAACGTCAACATCCGCGTTAGAAAAGTAAAATACTATCAAAAGAGAGTCTTCCGTACCTGCTTCTCCAAGTTTTTCTCCTGCTTCTTGATGCGCTTCTCTTTGGAGATAACCTCACTGCGCGCCTTGGCTTACTCGACCCGCGCCGCCTCCGCAGCGGCGTCGTTCAGCGCCTGCTCCTTCCTAAGCTCGTCGAGCGCCTTACTCTGGCTCTTGATCGCGCGCGAGTTGTCCTCGATGCGCTCCTGGATATGGTACAGCTTCCACAGCAAGCGCTGCAGCACGGCGTGCTCGCGCTCGTTAACCAAGCGCTCAAAGCGGTCCGCCTCCTGCTTCTACTCGCCGACCTGGCGGATCTCGCCCGCAATGCCGTGCCGCTTGGTGAAGTTGAACGTCGCGTTCTCCGTCGCGCGCTGCTGCGCGGCCTTCGCGCGCTCGTACTCGCCCGCCAGCTCGAGCGAGCCGGATAACTGCTCGATGAGCCGCGAGAGGTCCTTGTGTGATTGAGAGGCGATCGCTTCGATGTCGCCTTGGATCGAGGAAGTTCTTCGCTTTGACGAGGATGTTTTCGCCCTCCAGTGCTGCGCCGCGTTGTAGGCGTTGTAGGCGTTGTAGTTCACGACGCGGCCGTTGAGCTTGTATTCGCTCGAGCCGTTCAATGAGACACTGTACCAAAAATGATATAATAATCAGAATCATAGACACCGTATTAATATTTAGAACCAGGACTTACGTGCGCTGGAACGTCCATTCCTTGTCCTGCGAATCGACCAGAACAGCGAGCACCCACGCCTTCTGGGCGTCTCCCTCGCCGTATGCTCGTCCTCCGGCCTTTCATTGCTTGTCGTTCTCAGCGATTTGTCGATGAACGCTGGCGCTCAGCTGTGCGCCATTCTTCCTACCGCGCATTGCGTCACGCACGCGGCTGGAGGGTCCTTCCTTCTCAGTTCGCCTTGCTTGATGCCCATGTCCCGCGACATTCACTTACAGCGGCGTATAATGCCTCGACCTTCGTTTTGTTGTTAACTCCTTGTACGGACCCTATGAACTGACATACCAGACCTTACTCTGGCTTCGTTTGCGTTGCCGATCATCACGTCGCCTCGCGGCAGAAAGGCAACGCAGGCCTTGCCGGGTCTGGTTGTAACGCATCGGTGTCTTGTACTTTTTTCTCCATCGCCATGTTTGTTGCGGAATAAAATGTATTACCGTCTTCGCCTTCTCGAATACATCTGTCGCGTCCGCGTTGTAATCGTTCATTCTCCCTTCCGCTTTTCTTCGTTTGTTGTTCTGCTCGTTGTCAGTCGCGACAACAAGCTTCCCAGTAGGACCATACCTCCGTTTCCACTCCATCTGTTGCGTACGAGTTCATCATCTGCGCCGCTTCTTCTGCTGCACTTCGTCGCGCACGACGAGGCCAAGTTGCTCGCGCGTCTTCCTCCCGCGCCGCATCTTTTTCGTTTCTTTCCTCAGAGCGGACAGTTCGCGTCGCCTGTTCCAGATCGCCAGGAATACATAGCCGAAAAGAATAGCGTGGCCTTGAGACAAGTACGATAGCGTCTTCCGTATTTTTCGCAGACCTGAGTTGCCGCACTCCGCCGCGCTGGTGTTTATTTCTTTGAGGTTCGAGTTGAAGTGCTTGTAATTATTGATGAAGCACGCCGGTGAGCACCGTGAGTGCCCCTCCTTGTGAAACTCGTCGATGAGGAATATCGTATCCTTGAAGAACTCGGCCTCGCGCAGCATGCAGTAAGGTGCGAGCGCGCACGCGAAGTCGTATATCACGTATTTTGGCGCTTTCTTCCAGTGCGTGAACAGCGCGGAGAAGACGTCGTTGCGACCCTCGCCATGAGGGATGACGTGAAAGCCAAGGCATATACTATGCGTACACCAGACGGCCATAAGACCACCGGTTATGCCTTTCTTGACGTACTCTTCGTAGTACTTCGAGCAGCCCACTGCGCCGCCGGCGTCGCTGACGGTGGCGTGTTCCGTCTTCTTGTCCGTCGGGAGATGCGGGTACGTGGGTCGGTCGCGAATGCGTGGGCGCCCGTAGAACGTTCCTGTCTTTGTGTGCCGATGAGACATTATCTTTAATTATACTCCGCACGACCGCGTACCTCGCGCCAATCTTCCTCGGTTGGTTTAATCGCCGCCGATTCCGGATCGTTGCTCGACAGACTCGCCAGGCTCCTTGTTGCGCGATCTACGACAAACCGTGCAACGTCTCTGAGGGGTTCCGATACCGCGCCGTCAACTTGAATTTCCCGTCGAAGAACGCGTCCGAAAGCGGGGACTGTACGCAGCAGAGCTTCGGCGGATTTTTCGTGTCCAGATTTCCCGACGAGATCCAGAGATTCCCATGACTCGCGCGGCGCGAACTGAATCACTGGCTCATATGCGAGCAGCTACGGCGACGTCAGCATGTTTTCAGCCGAATATCAACCATCTGCGTTACCTGTTCGAGCAGCTCGAGGTATAACTTCGTTCGCGGCTCTGTCGCTTCTCTCCACGTCGATCGTACATGCGTCTCGAATAGCGTGCCGAGCCCCGTGTTGACTTTCTTCAGCTCTTTGACGATTCCGGGGAGGCTCTTCTTCATTGTGTCGTCCTTCTCGTCGAGATCTTCGCGACGCCTTTGCGCGCGCCGCTGTGCCGCGGTCTGGTCCACATCCTCATCGACTATCATACTGTCGAAGACCGCTTCCTGGCCGCCGCGTCCTTGCGCCGGCAAGGGACTCTTGTTCCCCGCGCCGACCTTCTTCCTCCATCGCACTGCGTTCTGCGCGCGCGTTCGCAGAGCACCCGTCACGAGCGTCAACTTCTCCGACGGCGGGACGACGTTGGTCCTGACTGTGTCTCCAGTCGTCGTGGGTGGCCTCAGAGACGCCGTTTTTTGTTTGGCGTCAAATCCCGCAGTGACTCCGTCGAAAATAACAACTTGAGGACTTTCGCCGCATTTCGAGCACGCGAAACTGTTCACCAGTTGCTGGATTCTGAGCAATGAGAACCAGACTTTGCGAAGCGTCGTGTCGGACACGAACGGCTCCGGGCTGCGGTGCTCAATGTAGGTATTGTCCGTGTGCTTGTGAAACGCGTGGAACGGCGCCTCATAGCTTGACATGCTGCTCGTGAACGAGTTGAGTAGCTCGTGACTGTAGAGGTGTGCGTTGTTGAAGTTGAAGATCCCCAGGTCTCGGAGATCAGGCCCGCAGTTCTTGCGGCACGACGAGCAGCGCTGCACCTCGATCCTGGCTTCGTACGCGCGACAGGAGGTGTAGAGGATGCATTTGATGTCACGAACCGGGGCGAGCGCCAACGCAGCACCGCCACATGCACAGCGTGCCTCGGTGTCGATCCTAAAGCGCGTAGGTATGGGATCGACCAACGGGAATGACGTAAGATCGTCCCGTGCCAGACGCGCCCACTCCGGAGGGGCGACTGGCTTGTACGACACGCTGCGGTTAATTTCGGATTCGCTCGCCGTCTCAGCTGCGACTTCTTTAGCAACTTCCTAAACAATGAATCCTGCTACCGTCCTTACCTTGTCCGTCCTTCCCTATAGTCTCTCTGTCGCCGTGACATCCCTCGGTTTCGCAATCGTGCTCGTCCGCTGCCGCTTCGCCTGCGATAATGCGGAGGAAAACAGCGTTTCTCCGTGCCGCGGAGATGTGCTCGCAGGCACGGCCGTGTTTGCGACACCCACTCTCCCCCATCGGCCTGTCGTCCATAGTGCGATACGACTGCTTTGCCCCTCGTGCGCGAGCTGCATAGAAACATTGAAAGCGCGTGCGGATCTTTAGCCGCCTTGTTTCTTTGAAAAAGGACGGATTCGGGGTTGTCTCGAGTGATCGTTAGCATACGCGAATTTGACTCTGAGCTCTTCAGACTTACCGTACTGCGAGAAGGGCAGCAACGGAAATTTGTTCACGTCCTCGAGTAGATGGGTATGCACGCAGCGCCCTTGCTCTGCGAAATCCGGGCACGGACTGCAGGTGTAGGTTGACTTGTGTGACGCAGTCACCTCGACTTCGATTACTGTCCATCCGTCCACGCCATCTATTGCCTCGAGATTGTCCCCGTCACACAGTTGTGCGACCCACGTCCTGGGGTCTATCTGGAAAAATCCCAGACTGCGCTGTTCGACGGCATGACGATAAACCGGATACAAGTCTTTTATGGTACTGTTAAAAGCTTTCGGTTTGCGACGACTGGGACTTTTACAGACAGATGATGACAATGGGTATGTACTGGTCGATTTCGAACCTGAGACCGGGGGGGGGGTAAGGTGGGCTGACTAGCAGCGTCTGGGGATTGGGCAGTCTTGCGAGCCGGTCCCCGTCCACGCCGCAAAGGCGGCTCCAAGAACACTGGTGGCATAGGCTGCCCACCTCAACGAATAAATTCAGAATCATGCCGATTCTCGAGGTGAAACAAGCGACTTAACTTGCAGCGTACATTCCTCTAATCACGCTTCTGGTTGGTGAACACCGCCTCCGTCCGTCCCAGCGGCTGCCGAAACAACCACAAAAATCGTCGGGTCAGACATGAGAATTATCGTGAATTTTTTGTGGGCGTGACACGCACATTGTCCCAGACGGGCGCAACTTCACGTGTGCACAGTCGTACTGACCAGGCCACAACGCCAGGACTTTCGAACGCAGCCGACTCAACAGGCACAACACCTAACGTCTAGGGTTGGCTCGTCGAGACGGTGCGCGGGGAGGGGTGGGGGTGGGGTGCGCGCGTGAGCGCGGTGTAGTGTACGCAGATGGAGAAGATGCGGACCTTACCGTGCGGAGTCCGAATCGACTTGTCCATCGCGCGCCCCCATCCCGCTCGCGTCGGTGACCACCCGAGACGATTCGGTGTGGTTCGCTGACGCGAGCATCACGCTTTACATATGAATCATGCTGCGCCATCGTTCCAGCCGAGCAAGGCACCGCCATGCTCGGCCGAGTCGCCAGCTCTCGTTGGAGACGCATCCCGGTGCCCGCGCATCAGCGGTTGCCAGATTACTGAGCATCTTCTAGTCGCGACTCCACCATGGCGTCTGCCAGCGCGATCGATCCTCACATGGTTCCTTGTGCCGCCGGACGTCACTCCCTTCGCGAGTTCATGTTCCCCTCCTCTCCAGACCGTTCTCCTCAATTCTAGCTTTCCCACATGGACCTACATTTCGCCTAGAGATAGCTGTTCCCGTCCCCTCAACCATGGACTCGACTCCGCCCTGACCATGTGCATTTCCGGCATGATGAAATCTGATATGTACCTGTATCATCCTGCTGCTGCGACCACTGGAGCGGTTTCAAAAATTATCCCGTCAGAAATCTGCAATCTGGAATCTCGAGATCTGCAAGCGCCAATATGAAATAATTTTCGTCCAAAGTGTAGCTGCCCTGCTAGGGTATATGCCCTTCAAACTGCAGCCCTGGCACTTCGCTGACGTCCTGTACAGACACCAGCGACAAGTCCAGCCTGATATCAGTTCCCCTTGAATATGCAACCGCCGAGCTTCGGTCAGTAGTTTAAGCTGCCATCACACTGCACAATCATGCTGATTGGCGTTCTTTTCCATATTCGACTGACATTGGCACTTATCCCGATAACCAGTCTCAAGCACGTTCCGAAAATGAACATTGGCATTGGCAACAATTGGGTATCTGCTGCACAACTGCTGCATACACTTTACCGGCGGAGGCGGCGTGCCCTGAGGCGCATCTTCACGACTTGGGACTTCAGCTTCTCGTTCTCGAGGCTCGCTGCCCTGAGGGCGTCCTCGCCTTCTCCCTCTCCTTACGGCGATCATCGAGGGCGACTGCCATCTCAGCAGCCTGCTGCTGGCACGCCCGCTCATCTCGCGGAACCACACGTCCCGAATCGCCTGCGGCAGAGTGGGCGCGTCGACCTCGACGCGGTCGCTGTGCCACGTGTATGCATGCCCGAGCCCTTCCTTGGCATCGCGATGATCATAACCGACGCGCCGAAGCAGTCGGCCAGATACTCGGCTACGATGAACTTCGTGAACGACTGCCAGTCACCACTTCTGAGATCGAACGTACCTTCTGGACGACCGAGTTCACCATTGGCTTGAAATCGTGTTTGACGGTCTTGTGACAGCTTGCACGCGAGCCACCTGCCCGGGTAGTTTCGTTTGTATGCTGACCACACAAAGAATGGTAAGTACAGCGAGCCAGAACGAAGAATGAACAAGACTGACTGATGATCTCGCCCGCAGCGGAACTGCCTTTCCAGCCATTGGCGATGACGGTGGAGGGCTTACCCTTCTCCTTTTCGAGCTCCAC